>JAQNBH010000008.1:12146276-12287480 GCA_028752905.1 Cladorhizidae sp. MBARI D1340-BT2 | reverse complement strand
GTCATGTTGCTAAGGTGTCCAACATTGCTACACCCCTTCTTAGGATGTTCTGGGCCGGGGGGGGGGGGGGGGGGGGGGGGGGTTCCGGGATGTCCCTAGTGAGGGCAACTATTCAATATGGATCCTGGAACCAGCAAGCGCTAGGGATAGGGCTAAGTGATTCTAGGGCTAGGGAAGTGATTCTAGGGCTAGGATAAGTGATTCTAGGGCTAGGATAAGTCGTTCTAGGGCTAGGGTAAGTGACTCTAGGGCTAGGGCAAGTGATTCTAGGGCTAGGCCTAAGTGACTCTAGGGCTAGGGTAGGTGACTCTAGGGCTAGGCCAAGGGAGCAGGGTATTTTACATCTAGGGCTAAAGCTAGGGCATGGAACATCCAAGGATAGTACCACGTAACCAAGGTACCGGTATTTTGGGATCCATAATGCATAATCGGTCACCCTCACTAGAGATATCCTTGGCTGGTCTCTAGTAGCCGGCAATCCCACGTCACCATACATACATAGGTCTGGCTTTGGAGTTACTAGACACACCCTCTCCAACTGAATTAGCAAGGGGCCAGCTGTAGCGGAGGGCCAGCTGTAGCGGAGGGCCAGCTGTAGCGGAGGGCCAGCTGTAGCGGAGAGTAAAGCACATGACGGAACTGACTGTACAACTGAGAGAACAATGCTCTCAAATAAACTCGAGAGCAAATTGGGCGGCATATGTACGTGCTGTTTGTAGCACTCTGAGAATAATGATATTGGAGCTCCAATATCCTTCAGACATTGCTAGCTATGTATACATCTCTCCCCAACTGTATGTCTGATGACTGGTGTTGTGGGACAGAGTTTGCACAGGAGAAGAACAGGAA
This sequence comes from Cladorhizidae sp. MBARI D1340-BT2, assembly GCA_028752905.1. Taxonomy (NCBI): domain Eukaryota; kingdom Metazoa; phylum Porifera; class Demospongiae; order Poecilosclerida; family Cladorhizidae; species Cladorhizidae sp. MBARI D1340-BT2. Next base: position 12,286,631 of record JAQNBH010000008.1, on the reverse strand, counting down.
GAAGACCTATCCTGATCATGAACAACATCATCCAAAAATGTAGAGCAGAAGTCAGAAGATAGCTGCAGATATGCTGGGTTCTAGCAGCTTTATCGCTGGGTTCTAGCAGCTCCATCACTGGGTTCTAGCAGCTCCATCGCCGGCTCCATCGCTGGGTTCTAGCAGCTCCATCGCTGGGTTCTAGCAGCTCAATCGCCGGCTCCATCGCTGGGTTCTAGCAGCTCCATCGCTGGGTTCTAGCAGCTCCATCGCTGGGTTCTAGCAGCTCCATCGCTGGGTTCTAGCAGCTCCATCGCTGGGTTCTAGCAGCTCCATCGCTGGGTTCTAGCAGCTCCATCGCTGGGTTCTAGCAGCTCCATCGCTGGGTTCTAGCAGCTCCATCGCTGGGTTCTAGCAGCTCCATCGCTGGGTCCTAGCAGCTCCATCGCTGGGTTCTAGCAGCTCCATCGCTGGGTTCTAGCAGCTCCATCGCTGGGTTCTAGCAGTTCCATCGCTGGGTTCTAGCAGTTCCATCGCTGGGTTCAAGCAGCTTTATCGCTGGGTTCTAGCAGTTCCATCGCTGGGTTCTAGCAGCTCCATCGCTGGGTTCTAGCAGCTCCATCGCTGGGTTCTAGCAGCTCCATCGCTATGCATCAGTCTTTCAGAAACAAGACAGCACGTACAAATTCAATATACGGAGAAGCCCACGCACACACAACTGGGCCTACCCTAGCCCTAGTTCAAAACAGCCAAGCAGGAGAGAGCCTAGGCCCAGTTTTGCAGAAATACCAGATAGCAAGTGCCTAGGCCTGCAGGGAGTCCTATAGATTATTCCAACAGCCAGCTGGAGGCAAAGATACATTCAACAGCTGTTGTACACCTCGACAATTACACATGCTCCATCCACCCGGAGCTAAGTTTCATTCTATCGAGTGTCAGTGGAAGCACATCTCCAACGACTCACCTGAGCTTGGCACGAGCTATAGAGACAGACCTTGAGGGCATCTGGGTATTAGACCTGCCCGAATTCCCTCAACCACCGGACAACATATTATTTCATGCAGGAATGTTTGCCAAAGGAGAGGAGGGAGGAAGGAATGTTAGGTGGGATCTTGATCACTGTCTTGGTCCGCCCACAATCACAAGGAAAAACACTGGAATAATAGAATCATTTGTAATCTGTGTTGCCTGCTTGACTCGTCCCTCCACCCCTCCCCTGAGTCTCACCGCATGCAGGGTAAAAGGCGTCTGTGTTTCCTGCTTGCCTCGTACCCCCCCCCCCCCCCCCCCCCCCACCCTGAGTGAGTCTCAACGTAACTTGCAACCTTCAAATAAGGACTGCCGAGGGCGATGAATTGTGCACCTCCAGCACTAGGGCTAGAGATGTGTATGCTGAGGGCTAAGTCTATCTCTACCACCACACACTACAAACATCTGAACAAGACTAGTATGAGCTGTTCTGCATCGAATAACGCATTTTTTTGCTAATGAATCTCATCTTCACCATGGTGAGGGGAAAAATCACTCATGAAATTGAAAATTCATTCAAAATACATGTACATGAATGCACACTCCGCCCCCCCCCCCCTCCCCCCCACCGCGAATAAAAACAACTCATTATACCTCTCGTTTAAATGAATGTTAAAAGAATTTGTGCAGTGAATTATGTTAATTATGAACTAGCTAGCTAGCGGCACAGACCATGCCAAGAATTTAGTGAGTGCTCTTAATGAATTAAAGACCTAATTAGAAGAGAAGCAATTAACTCTATACATTCATGGGGACTGGAAAATAGAGACTTCTCTAATAATTATGTTGACAGGACCGGAGAAAATGGTGCAATTATGCAGAAAACTAACTATTCAAATAACGTCTTACAAATCATACACTTTCCAATTGCCATTAATGCGCAGCCTCTGCCTCCAGGCTTTTGTTCAGGATGGATTTAAGAGCTGATTTACGTTCCATTCTGTCGCTGACTTTGTGTTCTTTGATTCCATACAAGTAATAGATAACCGACACCTCTTCTCAGAGCTTATTGCCATTGTGCTCTTCAGACATCCCAATATCAATCCACACCCACTGCCACTGAACTGTAACCCTTAAGCAGTGCCACTTCACAAGTCTCCCAGCTGGCGATGGTGGACACATTCACAAAACTCCACCCATCTCCTACATCTACGCTAAGGGGTACGAGGCTGCTCACTTCCGCACATGTCTTGAACTTTAAACCATTTGAACGGAAAATACTCGTTAAAAAAAAAAAGGTTATCAACCACACCCACTACCAACCACACCCACAATGAGCATGATGTTGGTTAATTATGACAGTCAGTCAGAAGGAAAACTGAGAACTATCCTTCCAAATGCCAAATTCCAAATGCCATTACCCCCACTCCAACCCCCTCCCCCCCACCACTCTCTCCAACCCTTCCCTTCTCTCACCACCCCACCCATTCTCAACAACTTAAAAAAAGAAAAATGACTTCTTTTATACACACCAAGGACACAGGTACATAACAATCATTGGTTCAATGCACTTAGTGCCTATTAGAAACTTGCAGGATTGCATGTGTGAACTTATTGAGATGTCAACAATCACAGTAGTCTGGGAAGTTATTGCTGCAAGTCCAACCAACAGAGACCCCATGTCCAAATACAGCCAAGCATGTGACTCAATAATGATGAGTGGCTGTCTAATAAGGCAGCCCGCAGCTAGTTCAAATAGTAATCCCATGTTGTCATGTGTTATATGTCGATGGCTCCAATAGTGGTAGCCGTTAAGGGAAGATACAACCACAATGCAGCATCGGTGTTGGCCAATTAGTAAATGGTCATCACCATCAAGCCTGACCTTTAGACGCACACAAGGGCAATCCCTGAGGCTTAGCTCAAACACCAAGTCACCCCCTCGGACAAGCCTGACCTTTAGACGCACACAAGGGCAATCCCTGAGGCTTAGCTCAAACACCAAGTCACCCCCTCAGAGTGTGCGTGTTGGCCCAACACAATCGCAAGCCGTGCCGTGCGGTGGAAACTAACTGAGTTAGTATCTGTCGGTAATGTAGCCAGACGCTGCATGTTGTTCCTGATAGCACCTTGGAATTGTCCGGCCAGCCAGACAGATGTCCGTGACTCTGAACGGCTTGACATCGAGTTTGTCAACAATGTCACTGCTTAACAACTTTGGAATATTTTTTTATTTTTTTATTTAAAATTAATGTCAGACCAGATGTCCGTGCCGCTAGCAACTGGTTTGTCCGGTTTATATTACAGCTTCCGAGCAATGTTGTTTCTGATAACAGCTTGTAAGTTTGTTTTTAGAGCAATGACAGTGTTCGCTGAGGAATAATTAGCCATCAAAAAACTGGCAGACCAGATCCGTAGCAAGCTACAGGTGCACATGACTAGCAATTGGGACTCCACCTGATACAAGCAATCATGTGTGCAGACAATCCATGCATGAGGGTACATGACCCTCGAGGTGGCTTCCCCATGGCATGATCCTACGAGCATTATGTTGTCATGGTGACAATGGCTTACAGAACAGCTTGGTTAGGGACTTCAACTAGGGCTAGGGCTAGTGAGGGCCAGGGCTAGGGTGAGGGCTAGGGCAATGGCTAGGGTGATGGCTAGGATGAGGGCCATAGGGTGAGGGCCAGGGCTAGGATGAGGGCCAGTAGGGTGGGGGTCAGGGCTAGGATGAGGGCCAGTAGGGTGGGGGTCACGGCTAGGATGAGGGCCAGTAGGGTGGGGGTCACGGCTAGGATGAGGGCCAGTAGGGTGGGGGTCACGGCTAGGATGAGGGCCAGTAGGGTGGGGGTCACGGCTAGGATGAGGGCCAGTAGGGTGGGGGTCAGGGCTAGGATGAGGGCCAGTAGGGTGGGGGTCACGGCTAGGATGAGGGCCAGTAGGGTGGGGGTCACGGCTAGGATGAGGGCCAGTAGGGTGGGGGTCACGGCTAGGATGAGGGCCAGTAGGGTGGGGGTCACAGCTAGGATGAGGGCCAGTAGGGTGGGGGTCAGGGCTAGGATGAGGGCCAGTAGGGTGGGGGTCACGGCTAGGATAAGGGCCAGTAGGGTGGGGGTCAGGGCTAGGATGAGGGCCAGTAGGGTGAGGGTCAGGGCTAGGATGAGGGCCAGGGCTAGGATGAGGGCAATGGCTAGAGAAGATCTTTGTTACAATCCTATGCTATGGGGAAGCAGCCCAACATCTGACACACACACACAGAGAGCCACCCTCACCTGGGTTAAATAATCCCTTGTCAGGGGAACTTAATTAATCAGGGCTACACACTCTATGTATACACACTCTATCGATGGTCTCAAATGACCCGACACGCACACACGCACGCACGGTACAGGAGCACACAGATGTCACTGCTTCGTAAGGACACGGCTGGCTACACACACGCTCTCTCTCTAATAATCCAGCTTCACTTCTCTAGGCTTGTGGGTTAATTTAATAATAACAATAATAATAATCTCTCAATGAAATCTCAGTTGACATAATGACATTACAATAATAATCAACTTGACCAGATGCTCCAGTCTTTCTCTTGACGTGTTTCCACCAGATGTTCTAGCCTGGCTAGAGCATCTGGCCGAAACGTCGAGAGAATACAATTTCAAGTTCATCATCGAGAAGGTTATTACAACAATAACAATAACAACAACAATAATAATAATAATTATTATTATTATTATTATTATTACTATTATTATTATTATTACTATTATTATTATTATTATTATTATTAATCATAATAATAATAATAATAATACTAATACTACTACTACTACTACTACTAATAATAATAATAATAATAATAATGGGTCAATTTTACAGAAAACAAATTGTTCACTAAAAGTCATCCACTTGGCTAATGTATAGGCCAGCCTTTAGTCTTTCGAAATAGATTTACGAGTTCTTTGACCTTACCAATAACTCAAACCTTTACTATTCTGCCCTCTGCTCAGACCCTGGGGGCTTAATTAACATATAGCTATAATAGATACAAGATGCCCTTCGCACATATTCGCTGGAAGACTGCTGTTAATATTTCATGGTCAAGGTAGAGACAAATATTTCAGTTCCTTCTACTCAAAAATTGATTGTTGGAATCCTTTAAGCTTATGTGCTGGACACCACATAGAACTCACGACATTTCAGCCCCTGGACATCATCACATCATCATTATTTGGTACCCTCCAAGTAAACAGGTTTGGACATGGGGCATGTAGGTGGGACTTGAAGAGAAGAAGTTGTACCACATGATGACCACCCCCCCCCCCCACCCCGCCCCACCCCTTCCCAACACAACACACACCACACAGACACACACACGGTAAAGTATACCAACATATTCTAAATAACAGTTCTAAGGGTTCTGACAGACGGAACTCCGGCCCATTTTAGGGATTCTGGGAGTTCTAGGTGTTCTGTCATTTTTAAACGACTGGTCCCATATACATACATAGACAGCACAAGAAACCCCTCATCAGCACCACCTACATGTATGACAGAGTACATGGTAGAATTCTTGATAGTAATCCAGTGGCAGTGTTAGTGGTATCTACAGTAGAGGTCAAAAAACAACATGCCGGTTGCATCTATTTTGAATGCATGTAGACGTGCAGCCTTCGGAAGGTCACCAAAGCACACGAGATTTGTGCCTCATGGCAAGTTATTTTTTTAGCTGCAGGGACTCGTCTTTGCTTCGAGCATGGTTAGATCATCTTTGTTTTACAGCTCCTGTTCTACCAACAGAAACTGTTGAAAAGATATCCTGAAGCCCAAGGTGAAAAACAGTGAGTAGATTCTGTATGATTGTGATATAAAATCAAGGCCTCTTTTCAGCTAGTAGCTGGACCTTCACAGGTTTGCAAGTCATAGCTTATGTACTATAGCATTTGCAAGCCTTTTTTTTATTTATTAAGTTGTTCCATAAGAAATGCTTAGCAAAACTTAGCCTCTGGGTGCAAGCCTTTAGCTACGTAAGGTGCTCTCAATGTATAAAGTGTTGATAGTCAAACATTATCTTGACTAGTGGGTAGTTTGTACATCTTATTGCAGCATAGAGTTTGTTTAGATTTTTATAGAAGAGGAAGTTAGGAAGAGGGAAAATGTAGATAGTCCAGGTTATTTGATTGGCAACAAATAGGTAGAATTTTGTGGTAGGGGTAGGATTTTGGTGATCCCTATTGGTAGATCTCCACCAACATGTGTCAAGCTGTCTAACCCACATTCTACCAATCTGTTGACACGTTCTTATTTGGAGATGGATAGTGGTTATGCATCCAAAATGAATAATGTTATTGGACAATGTGATTGTGTATTTCTTTTGCATATGTAATATGAGGTTCTTCGTTGGAGAAGAACCAGAGGGAGCTAACCCACTGTGTGCCACTTCCGGAGAACAGGTTGGCTCCGGTAACTCCCCCAGTGCCTCAGCCTTCTCCAGTTTGTCTTCAATGTTCAATGAAGTTGGCACCCCATTGCTCCACTACCTTGGTGCCAGGCCACCTCCTTTCAGACCATTGTTTGAAGGTGGTCACTCAAAAGTGCGACTATTACCATTTTTTCCCAATCATTCTGAACATTTTTCTCAATTCAGAGGGTTTTTTGTACCCACAAATATCACAAGCATTGAATTGATAATTATATAATTGATCAGTTATCCAGTTATGAAACAAAATAGAGAGAGCAGCAATTAGATATATTATAATAGAATAAAACAAGAAGAAAGAAGCTTCTGATGCTCATCTGTATTTCGGATAGGAGGGTTAGGATTGTCTTTTCTTAGTTCTAGATCCTTCATTCTTCCTACCTGAAGTAGTGCAAGTTCCCTGTTCCCTAGGTGAGTCGGTTTCAGCGAAAGCACAGCAGTAGCAGTCGAGCAGTCTTCTACCTGAAGTGTTTTCATTCTACTATCGAGTGACTCCGCACCTCTTGCTTGCTTGCTGCATTTATAGCAAGAGTGGTGCGGAGACCTACACTCGATGGGGAACAAAAGTGCTTCAGGTAGGAGTCGGACTCTCGACTGCACTGCTTCTTGTTGGGTAACACTCGACTGAAGTACGGAACAGGATGCTTAGACTAGACTGCAATACTTCAGGTGGGAAGAGTGAAGGCTCTGGGGAAGAGAAGACTCGAACAATGCTAACTACACAACTGAGGCTTACGTGCACCCACACTTCTTTTTAAATTGCGAAGCGCTTCACTTCAGCACCGCTAAGCAGACGGTTTATCCGTTTACTACCGTTGAGCTGGTTAGCATTTACGGTGTGCATTTATTTGTGTTCACGGTATGCATTTTTAACGTTCTACGCAACGCAACCAGCATGTTATTTTGGCTTGTACTGAGATATGTACATAGTGAGTGAACTGTTAATAAAGCTACATATCTAGCTGCCTTAAAAACTATATGCCAAGATTACTAGCTCAATAAAACTTCAGATACTTATGCACTTCACAAACTGAAAGATGAGGACATGGAACTAACTACTTAGCACTTTAACCTTTTAACCCTGCAGGTCTTGGATGGATAACTCTCCACATGAAAATCATATTTCCCGTGTTTATTGTGATTGGAAATAACCTTTGCACCGAGAGAGGCATTAATTGACTATACAGCTCCCTCGGCTAATAAATACTGCATTCACTCGAATATAAGTCACACCCTGAATAGAAGCGCACTCAAAAATGTACCTAGAAGTTACCAATGCACTAGCACCATCGGCCGTCTGTAAATCTCTTGCACTACATATATTATAAAAGCTATCCAGTTGGTTAATCCTTCAGTACTTGCATATCTATGAAGGTGGAAGGATCTGAAGATGGAGAAGTTCACTGCTTCGAGGATGATGGATGATATAGTAACTGCTTACAGCCATTGCTGAAGCTCCTCTCCAGCTGTTGCAAAAGAGTGCTGGTGAGGGAGAAGATCCACTCAACTCCCTGAAGGAGGTTGAAGAAGAGATTAAAATGAACGCACTTTATCTTGCCAGGAACTCAGTAGCTGTTTGCAGCTGGCTCTATGTCTAGCCCTAGCTGACTGCAGCTGGCTCTATGTCTACCCTAGCTGACTGTAGCTGTCTCTATGTCTACCCTAGCTGACTGCAGCTGTCTCTATGTCTAGCCTAGCTGACTGCAGCTGGCTCTATGTCTACCCTAGCTGACTGTAGCTGGCTCTATGTCTACCCTAGCTGACTGCAGCTGTCTCTATGTCTACCCTAGCTGACTGCAGCTGGCTCTATGTCTACCCTAGCTGACTGCAGCTGGCTCTATGTCTAGCCCTAGCCGACTGTAGCTGGCTCTATGTCTACCCTAGCTGACTGCAGCTGTCTCTATGTCTACCCTAGCTGACTGCAGCTGGCTCTATGTCTACCCTAGCTGACTGCAGCTGGCTCTATGTCTACCCTAGCTGACTGCAGCTGGCTCTATGTCTACCCTAGCTGACTGCAGCTGGCTCTATGTCTACCCTAGCTGACTGCAGCTGGCTCTATGTCTACCCTAGCTGACTGCAGCTATCTCTATGTCTACCCTAGCTGACTGTAGCTGGCTCTATGTCTACCCTAGCTGACTGCAGCTGTCTCTATGTCTACCCTAGCTGACTGCAGCTGGCTCTATGTCTACCCTAGCTGACTGTAGCTGGCTCTATGTCTACCCTAGCTAACTGCAGCTGGCTCTACATATGTCTACCCTAGCTGACTGCAGCTGGCTCTATGTCTACCCTAGCTGACTGCAGCTGGCTCTATGTCTACCCTAGCTGACTGCAGCTGGCTCTATGTCTACCCTAGCTGACTGCAGCTGGCTCTATGTCTACCCTAGCTAACTGCAGCTGGCTCTATGTCTACCCTAGCTGACTGCAGCTGGCTCTATGTCTACCCTAGCTGACTGCAGCTGGCTCTATGTCTACCCTAGCTGACTGCAGCTGGCTCTATGTCTAGCCCTAGCCGACTGTAGCTGGCTCTATGTCTACCCTAGCTGACTGCAGCTGGCTCTATGTCTACCCTAGCTGACTGCAGCTGTCTCTATGTCTACCCTAGCTGACTGCAGCTGGCTCTATCTCTACCCTTAGCTGACTGTAGCTGGCTCTATGTCTACCCTAGCTTACTGCAGCTGGCTCTATGTCTACCCTAGCTAACTGCAGCTGGCTCATGTCTAGGTGTTTAATAGCAACCACAAGGACTCACAAAATAAAATACACACCTGAGTAAAATGCCCTTTGATTAAAGCAGATCAGACGCAAAAGTTGTTTTCACTGCGCTAGTGTCATACTCTAAGCACTTGTGATGCTACGCAAGTCCAAACATACCTACGCTAATGTCATACTCTAAGTACTTGTGATGCTACACAAGTCCGAACATACATTGCTTCTGTAGCAAGTGAATACGGTTATATATCAATAGGGCACTCGGACACAACCAAAGGGAGGTTCTAATCAAGTGTCATGCATCCCCCAGCCAGCAACACTTAACAAGACACATCTTCATTGATGCAGTCAAGACACACTTCCCAGTAATGATCTGCTACATGCACTGCTACAAAAGACTAAATTCAATCAAACACAAAAAGAGACACAGAAATATCTCTTACGTGAATACGTGTCAACACCCCCATGCTCCCTCTTCAATACACCATTGTGTTCATTGCCTAGGCTACACTTGGACTAAGGAAGACTTGGGACCCTGCTTTCAAAACACAACAGATAATGTAGTCAAAAGAACTGGCCACAGACCCATTAAAAGATTCTTGCCCAGTTAGCCTGCCAGACTGGAGCTATTATCTTCCCCCTCTTTCCCATAAACTCAGTTCGGTGGCAAAGGGCGAGTCCTTGAGGACTGCACGTGCCGGAATGACTGAGTGGTGGGGACCATTCATGCTAGTCTCGCCAGCCCGACTCAAATACACGTGTGCATGCACGGAAGGAACGAGTCAGCCAGCAACTGTGGCCTACTTTCCTGGGGCTGTGTGTAAATTAGTTGAAGGACGGAAGGAACGAGTCTGGCATTGCTGCATAGCCAGCAACTGTGGCCTACTTTCCTGGGGCTGTGTGTAAATTAGTTGAAGGACGGAAGGAACGAGTCTGGCATTGCACAGCCAGCAACTGTGGCCTACTTTTCTGAGCCATATTTTCTGAGCCATATCCATTAATTGCAAGTGTTGAGTTTCCGCAAGGGCAACTCCTTAGCACCAGCACTTCACACCCCACCCCGGGATTTTCACAGTCATGATGTAAGTTTTTACCCACGAGAGTTGGCTAGGAAACTGCCCTCATGATGCTTATATCATCTTTTCGTGATGTATATTATTATTCTCACACAGGCTTTGATCTAAATTAGTATGGCACCACAAACCACAACAAGGTGTTATGTGCCTGCAGTTATTTTTTACTGCAATGAATGCTTACCATGGCTAACTATCCTTCATCTTAGTAACACAGCTACACAACATTGGTATTTGGCGGAGAAATCCCCGCCGTTAGCAAAGGCATATTGTACACCGTCTACTAACCTGTTTCAGTCAGTTTTACTGCAAAGTTGGAATGAGCCCTCAGAATTTCATTGGAGCTCCTGTGTGGCATGTCCCTGTACCTCCCAGACTGTACTCCGGTCCCATTCATGGCGGGTTCCATTCTTTCGTCGCTAGAGATAGACATGCTCGAACACTACGTAGCAAAAGACTTAGAAATCTTGACAATTCCACCTACAGTTTCTCTCTTACTCTGTTCTTACAACCCGAACTAAAGTATTTTTACTTGGAAGCAAACTCCGAGTGTGCGTAAAATCAACCAACAAGTACTGCTAACAAAACAGCGGTTGCCAATGATTTTCCCTATTTATTTTGGGGGGTAAGGTAATAGCGCTCACACCTAGATAATTATTAATTGATGGTGCGCACACTTCGGCGTGCCTCTAGCGCAGGAAGTAGCTAGCCATGGATGTCGAGAAAGGACTAGTCGAGAACTGTCCCCAGCAGCAGCGCATGACACACGAGGGAAGCAGCGGGAGTCCAAGCTCTGTTGCCTCATTCGGCATCCCCCTCTACCACTACAAAGCTATCCCATCTTTCCTTCAAGGCAACCCTTACATCACAGACGGATATAGAGCCCATCTCACGCCGAAGTTATGCGTCAAAAGGTGATCACGAATTCGAACTGTTGCAAATTAGCTAACGTTTACCAGAAGTTGGTCAGCACTCTACTTTTATTTTGGGAGTTTGCACTGTTTGTTCCCTAATTGGCTCCTTTTGGGTAACCATACCAAAGCTCCCCCCCCCCCCCCTTCCTTTTGTCCAATTATCTTTTACTCACGATAACTGTGGACACACTGCATGGGGTTTCTCCATTATTTTTGCTTTCTCTAGCAAAATGCACTCACTAAACAGAACAAATGTTTATCTAGTGTGCTGATCAGCTGATCCAGAGTGGTGGAGCTATTTTAATCAAATGACATATTGAGGGGCCAATAAACTTTAAAAAAATGTGATTACACTTTATATTGATTACACTTTATATTGCTCCATAGATTCTGCAAACTTCATGGCAAGGATTTGATATATATAGCTCAAAAGATAGGTCTCTCTGTATGCTCTCTTTTGATACTAAAACATTTTTCATACCCAAGTTACTGGATCTAAAGTAGGCAGGGTTTCAGGCAGGGTTTCAGGGGAACCTTTTTGCCCCCCCCCCCCCTTGGAAATTGTATTATTAGTCACATCTTTAACCATTATGCCCCCCCCCCCCCCCCTTAATATCCAGATTCCTCCAGTTGCCCCCCCCCCCCCTTGGACAATTTTCTAAATGAAACCCTGGTAGGGGTACCTCAAAACCTGAGTTACTGATTTTTCTATTTTCCAACCCCATGCTTGGCCATGTACTGTACTAAGATTTTAGTGCAGTCCTTACCATGAAATGTGCATATTTTTTTAGTGCCTGCTACAGTCCCCTTTTAAGTAAATGGAATTCTTCATGTTGATAAACTTCAATAGTCTCGTTTTGTTAATTTGAATATTATTTAAAGAGAACAGGTCAGGTCATGTAGTTAGTGCTGCTTCATCACGTGCCCACTGGAGGTGGAGGAGAAAGGCCTGGCTTCAAAAATGATTGCTAAGAATTTCATGCTAACTCTCCTGGTTGCTCTCTGGAACTCCTACAGGACCTGTAGACACTGTCTGCACAAAGAGGAACAGTTGGAAATCAAATATATATATATTCATAGACCTCTTGTTCTATATACGAAATAAAATAAAAATTCTCAAGAATTACACAAGAAACAGACTTACGGTAGGCAGCAGTGCTCTGGTGTGTGTTGGAAAGTAACTATTGGAATCGAACGGGTACTCGAACCAATACTAATATCCCATTTTTAGTCGGAATTTTTAACGGCCAAACAGTGCAATACTGGAAGGATATCAAAAGCTGTGTTGCCACAGGGATGACCTTTAACCTGGATTCTAACCCAGGTTTTAGCTTATCCAGTTACATGTACGCACTCTGAACCAGGATTCTAACCCGGTTAGCTGGCCCACACTAATTGGTGGTTAAAATCCAGACTGCCATATTTCTTCTGATCTCTTAGCACCCTCGAATAGTTCGCCCGTCTTCCATGAAATAGCTTTCATACTAATCCTTATTTGATGATTAATACCCAACAAGTACTGCACGTGCTATTAAATCTTAATGGGAATGCACACATGCTCTTTTCACTCTACAGGTGCTAAGTGAAATAAGGCTGACCCTCAATCTTACAGTGTGCGCTGGTCCTAGCTGAAGGAATAGTTTGCATGTGGAGTATTCGGGGAAATCCAGTAAATTGAACCAAGATGGAAAATCGCGGCTAAAAATTCGGAGCCAATGGCTGCAGCCATTATTAATAAAGTATGTTGCCTACCAGTAGATCGACAGATACAATATTGGATGCCAAGACAACCCGTAATTATTTCTAGGCGGAGCAAAACCTGATTGTGCTGCATAGAGGGAATATATCCAGTCACGTGATTTGTGGTTTTCACAGTTAAAACCTGACTTGTGAAGGGGTGCGCTAGGAGCAGCAGGGGGAGGTGTGGCTTACACGATGCGCTACCCAATGCACAAGTATTTCCCTTGCGGGTTCTTATGTCGGTGAATCGAAAATAACCCTTCATTTGGCATTCTGCGAATATTTAAATATCCCTTCATTTTGTCGACTCCAACACCATAAAGATGCCTTTCCTCCATATTTCTCCCACCCCCCCCCCCCCCCCCCACCCCTTTTGGTCCTCTTGTCATCCTTCATGGCGCGTGTGATATGAGATTGACGATGTCTTTGCCTCTGCAGCGCCTTCATCCTATCGAACGAGACTGTGAACATCTGGTCCCACCTTCTAGGCTTCATCTACTTCACTCTTCTCCAGTTAGCGGACAACGTCTACTTCCTACCCGAGCACCACGCGTCTCTCGGAGATCACTTCACTTTCATCATCATGAACTTCTGTTTCCAGGTGTTGTCCCTTCCCCGGCTCTTGCCATGCCTCATTTCTCTTAGCATGTTTATTTTTCCTTGCATTGGGCAGTTGCTATAGTGATGTTGATGTGTGCACCTGGTAATGGCATGCACCATTATGGGATTGTCTATGAAGGTCCAGAGTTCTTGCCCACGGAACTCTGGCTAGGGGTGCAGGGGTGGGGCTAGATTAGGTGGGAGCAACTACTTGGGGACTGGTACGTATCCCGGGATTGTCGATGACATGTGACCCTGCCTGACATAATGAATGACAAGGCTTGGGTATTGGTGATCTAAGCAGGCCCCCCAGTGGGGAGTGGGATGGGAAACTTGGTATTGCCACACATGACGTATGTATGTATGTATGAATGTATTCACTGTACGTTCACCCTTAAAATATATGAATGGGTCACACCAACTAGCATGGCAGTACAGGTAGGACTACATACCAACTAACATGGCAGTACAGGTAGGACTACACACCAACTAGCATGGCAGTACAGGTAGGACTACACACCAACTACATTTAGCATGGCAGTACAGGTAGGACTACACACCAACTAGCATGGCAGTACAGGTAGGACTACACACCAACTAGCATGGCAGTACAGGTAGGACTACACACCAACTAACATGGCAGTACAGGTAGGACTACACACCAACTAGCATGGCAGTACAGGTAGGACTACACACCAACTAGCATGGCAGTACAGGTAGGACTACACACCAACTAGCATGACAGTACAGGTAGGACTACACACCAACTAGCATGACAGTACAGGTAGGACTACACACCAACTAGCATGACAGTACAGGTATGACTACATACCAACTAGCATGGCAGTACAGGTAGGACTACACACCAACTAGCATGGCAGTACAGGTAGGACTACACACCAACTAGCATGGCAGTACAGGTAGGACTACACACCAACTAACATGACAGTACAGGTAGGACTACACACCAAACTAGCATGGCAGTACAGGTAGGACTACACACCAACTAACATGGCAGTACAGGTAGGACTACACACCAACTAGCATGGCAGTACAGGTAGGACTACACACCAACTAGCATGGCAGTACAGGTAGGACTACACACCAACTAGCATGGCAGTACAGGTAGGACTACACACCAACTAGCATGGCAGTACAGGTAGGACTACACACCAACTAGCATGGCAGTACAGGTAGGACTACACACCAACTAGCATGGCAGTACAGGTAGGACTACACACCAACTAGCATGGCAGTACAGGTAGGACTACACACCAACTAGCATGGCAGTACAGGTAGGACTACACACCAACTAGCATGGCAGTACAGGTAGGACTACACACCTACTAGCATGGCAGTACAGGTAGGACTACACACCAACTAGCATGGCAGTACAGGTAGGACTACACACCAACTAGCATGGCAGTACAGGTAGGACTACACACCTACTAGCATGGCAGTACAGGTAGGACTACACACCTACTAGCATGGCAGTACAGGTAGGGCTACACACCAACTAGCATGGCAGTACAGGTAGACTACACACCAACTAGCATGGCAGTACAGGTAGGACTACACACCTACTAGCATGGCAGTACAGGTACAGCATTAGTTGCAGGAACCACCATTAACAATTTCAGCAAGGTGCAAAACTTCTGACATGCAACCTCTTTGGGCTGGTGACAATGTGAATTGATCCCTCACATTCTTGAGGGTAGGCTTCTCTTGATTACTGAAAGATTTAGCTAGCAGTTCAAGCTGAAGCTTAAGTGAGGACCGTTCATATCATCATGACAAAAGGCTGAAACAAATTCCAGTTCTGGAGTATAATCATCATTATTTCCTTTAGCAATAGATCTTCGACATTCTTTAAAATGTATAACCTGGTTGATTAGACCTTTCTTTAGTGCAGCTCACACACATATCGAAACATTCAAATTTCTGATGACGATAAAACTCCTTGGGGGTCCAAAGGCAGCTGACCTTCCTTGTACCAACTGTAGCAGGAGCCTTTCGTTTTCATGGTAACCACTTACAGGGTTCATTTACTTCAAGTTCCTCTTGTAGTAATAATACATTTTGCCAAAACAAATCAAAGGCCTCAACTGTTCGAATTAGTGGTAACGTTTCGATGGTCAGCTGAGCAATCTGTTGACCCTCGGAAGCAGTTAGAGAAGGGTTCTGCAGAGTTTTAATCAGGTTATCAGTGTGCTTCAGTAGATGTTCTCCAAGAACCAAATAATCAAACTTTTTCATGGTAGACTGTACCCCAATGATTCGAGCCCTAGTTTCAGAGTCCTTGACTATTTCCCTGGCCTCATCCCGGAACTTGTGGAAAACATTATAATTTAGCCGAACACTCCCCAGAGAACTACCCCTTACAGTCCATCGTGTGGGACAAAGGGTTCTAAATCCTGGTGAGTCAGATGCTGTTTCTGCCTTTACGTTCTCAAAAAGAGTATCTCGCCTCAGGGGGAATCCTGTAGTAGTTTTGAAATTTCATGTGGTGTCACGAAGAATTTTGTTTCCTTTGATCATGTCTCCAATGGCCAAGTTGAGGGTGTGACCATAACAACGAATAGATATGGCACATGCTTCAATAGATCTTATCTGAGATGCCGCACCATTTTTGGATCCACACATATTGGCTGCTGCGTCATAACACTGACCTCTGCAATCACTCGTGCTCAGGTTCAACCCTAACATTGTATCCTTGACAACACCAACAAGCACACCTGATATAATAGAGTCAAATACATGAGGACCAACAAAATCTTCAGGTGGTTCCAAATTTTCATCCACGTGATGTAAGCAAATAACAACTTGCTCCATATTCAAAATATCCGTAACTTCATCTGCCATTAAAGAAAAGAATTTTGAATTTCGAGTTGTAACAGCAATTTCTCTTAAACTTTGCCTGGCCAATATCTTATAATTTCATTTTGAACTTGGGGGCAGACATACCGTATTTGCCGGAGTATAAGTCGCACCGGAATATAAGTCGCACCCCCCAAAGTTGGCCATCATTTTGAAAATCTATAATAATGGAGTATAGGTCGCATGCGCAATGACAATAGGTAAAGTTTCGAATACCACTCCTTCCTTCCTTTAGTGCGCATCTCGGCAGCGTTGTCAAAACACTCTTCTTCTTTCTCCAGTTCCTGACCGATTTTTCACTGACTCTATACTCTCTTTCCGCTGCTCTGTTTCCTAACTTCTCTGCATACCCAACTACTTTGAGCTTAAAGCCAGCAGTGTAACTCATTCGCATTTTATCGACACACGTACCACTAGAGACCCCGCCCAGTTGTTTAAGGAAAAGCGGCATGTTCGGGTTATAAGTCGCACCCCTCAATTGGAGAAGAAGATTTGGAGCTACTACTGCGACTTATACTCCGGCAAATACGGTACTTGTCAGTCCTACGCTGAAGGTAAGTGGCAATCCTCTGATCATCTAATGCACACATCTTCATTAGCTGTGTAACATTGCCATCATCTCCATTGCCACCTAAACAAATAGCATGTCTTGCCAAGAATCGTATGCTCTGTGCAACCTTGAGTAAGTACTGATGGTTAGCATGCTTCTCTGCTGAAATGGTTGATGAAAGCATTTCACCAGCCTGACCTGTCGTTTTTGGCCGTTTGATCATGACTTCAAAAGCTGGTTTGTGAGTAGAAGTGGTTGCATGAGTATTAAAATTCCTGGTGGCATCTTTCAAGTTAGAGTAATCACTAAAAGTTGAATCTTGTACATTGCCAGACGTACTTTTTATACTCCCAGTTTTTATAGCCTATATATATGACAACAAACTAGATCATCATAGTGAAGCCACTTCCACCTATTAAACTATGAACTTTGAAAACTACAGTTAACTACCTTTGTTTTTCCAAAAGGATGCACTTGGGGAAAGGGTTATGGACAGGTTGATGGGGAACTTCATCAATGTCAGGAAGAGAATTACACAGAGCCTCAGCCATGTTAGTAGCAAATACAACCAGCAAAGACCATGTGGTCAAAAGTGAAGGAGAGGTCACTTGTTGGAGGTCAGTTCAGAGTCATTAGTGGTGAATTATTAATTATTGTGGTCATTGATTTAATTACTCATTGTGGCCACCTGTGATTAGTTAGGAAACTTGTTCACCAAAATTATAGTTGAAGTTAGTAAATGAGATTAAAGGGCTAATTGCTCAAAAACCTTATGCTGGCCGCACAGACCACAATGGCTGCTACAGCACTGGAGGGACCACTGGCTGCCGAGTTGGCATATATAATATGTGAAGGATAACCTGTCAATAGTGGAGAGGTAAGCAAATGGTGGAGAGCGTACTGAACACACTAAACGGTGTCATGAGTGCAAACTATCTCTTTGACAAGTCCACTCCATGGTCTTCTCTATAGTACTCTGAGAATTCCTGCAAAACGTGCTCTCTGATGACCTCACACTATTAGTGTTCAGTAACTGGTGTGCTTTCTCTTTAAGTAGCTGTACTAGTGAACCGGCCCGGGCCGGCCATTGGGACAAGGGAAGGTGCTTCCAAGTACACCTAACAAAACTCCTCCCGCATCCACACGGCCACATGAACATTTCCGTTTCAGAATTTGCCTTCCCATAATTTTGCCGGGATCAGGTTGTTGAACCTTGAACCAGTTCAGAATCTGTAAGGAGCATAAAAATACAATTCTTGACTACTTGTCCACATCACAATGCAAGTATTACATCATGATGACATCACTATATAGATCAGTACTGTATTAGGTCTCTGCTATGCTAAGGCTAGGAAATGGCTAGAGCAGTGCAATCATATCACATGAGAGAATTTTTTGCAACAACTTTCTCAATAATCAACTTCAAATTTACTCGCCCAATCAGGAGTAATGAGATGCTTAACCCTCTCATCAGGAGTAATGAGATGCTTAACCCTCTCATCAGGAGTAATGACATGCTTAACCCTCTCATCAGGAGTAATGAGATGCTTAACCCTCTCATCAGGAGTAATGAGATGCTTAACCCTCTCATCAGGGGTAATGAGATGCTTAACCCTCTCATCACCTCTCATCAGGAGTAATGACATGCTTAACCCTCTCATCAGGAGTAATTAGATGCTTAACCCTCTCATCAGGAGTAATGAGGTACTTAACCCTCTCATCAGGAGTAATGAGATGCTGTAGCCTTCATCAGGAGAAATGAGATGCTCTAGCCCTCATCAGGAGTAATGAGATGCTTAACCCTCTCATCAGGAGTAATGAGATGTTCTAGCCTTCATCAGAGATGTTCTAGCCTTCTCAGGAGTAATGAGATGCTCTAGCCCTCATCAGTAGTAATGAGATGCTTAACCCTCTCATCAGGAGTAATGAGATGCTCTAGCGCTCATCAGGAGTAATGAGATGCTCTAGCGCTCATCAGGAGTAATGAGATGCTCTAGCCTTCATCAGGAGTAATGAGATGCTCTAGCCTTCATCAGGAGTAATGAGATGCTCCAGGAGTAATGAGATGCTCTAGCCTTCATCAGGAGTAATGAGATGCTCTAGCCTTCATCAGGAGTAATGAGATGCTCTAGCCTTCACCAGGAGTAATGAGATGCTCTAGCCCTCGTCAGGAGTAAAGATGCTCTAGCCTTCATCAGGAGTAATGAGATGCTCTAGCCTTCATCAGGAGTAATGAGATGCTCTAGCCTTCATCAGGAGTAATGAGATGCTCTAGCCTTCACCAGGAGTAATGAGATGCTCTAGCCCTCGTCAGGAGTAATGAGATGCTCTAGCCTTCATCAGGAGTAATGAGATGCTCTAGCCCTCATCAGGAGTAATGAGATGCTTTATCCCTCATCAGGAGTAGTGAGATGATATCCAATAGTCTTTCATTTGTAGTGTAATAGAACTCTGATGCAATTTAAACAGACTATAAGCTATTTATACAAAACTGAACAGTAAGAATATTCTAGAAGCATGTGACAGGAAATACCTCACAAAGAGTAAGTACATTATCAGTCCAGTATACATCAAAGCACTCGTGAAGGACACTAAATATTTATGTACAATATTTACTTCACATTAAAAAGGATAATTAGTGTCACTTCCTGCGCTAACAATTAGTACTAATGAGATCGGAGTCTAATGAGATCGGAGTCTAATGAGATCGGAGTCTTATTTCAATCACAACATTTTCTCCCTCTTCAAGAATGCAATTACCGGAACCTTACTTGAGGTCGATGTTCTCTTTGTGAATATCTGTGGACAGAAACTTCAGGTTCTTGGTCGACCTCAGCCAACGAGGGTGTCATTCGGTTATTGAAGAATTCGTATTCTTGAGATTCATCTTCAGCATCGGTCCTTGGTAAAACTGGTACCGATTGCGTTGATAATCATCCTCGCAAATGGTCGACATCTCTCCGTATGACTGTCCCATTTTCTAGTTCCACAGTGTAGGAGACTGGACCCGATCTGTCGACGACTCCAGAAATCCACTTTGTTGAAGATCGGAAATCCCTTGTCATAATCAATTGTCCCAGGGAGAAATTGTCCCAGGGAGAACTTCCTGAACTTGGAAAGGAGATCGTGGTAAAACTTCTGATGAGCTTGTTTAGTCATCACGATGAGCTTGTTTAGGCATCACGATAGCTTCCGTGTCTGGCTTTAGGAGGTCAAGCCGAGTACTAATCTTCTGTTGCAGAAACAACTCACTTGGAGTCACATTGGTGTGTGCATGAGGGGACGAGCGATGAGACAACAGGAACTGTGATAACCGAGAACTTAGGCTTTGCCCATCTTTGTCTCCTGCCTTCAAGACTCGTTTGAATGTCTGGACAAACCGTCCATTTGATGATGGGGTGTGTGGTGCCCTCTGAATGTGCTTTACACCATTCACCTTAGTGAAGTGAGCCAACTCATCAGACACAAATTGAGGCCCATTGTCTGGAACAAGTTGCTCTGATAGACCATATCTTGCAAAAATAACTCGAAGAACTGCGATAGTTTTCATAGCGGAAGTGGTAGACATTTCCACTATTTCAGGCCACTTGGAATGTGTGTCGACGATGATGAGAAACATTTTGCCGAGGAAGGGGCCTGGAAAATCTATGTGAATTTGTTTCTAGGGCAGAGTTGGCCACACCCAAGGATGGAGGGGGATGCCACCGCTGGGGCGGACTTGGTTTCTTGACAACTCAGACACGATTTTTCCTGCTCTTCAGTGTCTTCATCTAACCTGCTCCACCATACATAGCTTCTCCAAACTGCCTTCATTCGAGAGATTCCAGGGTGATTCTCGTGAAGTGCTTCAAGAATTCTTTGCTGAAGACTCTTGGGGAATGACTACTCTTATTCCCCACATTAAACATCCACTCTCTATTCCCAGTTCATGCTCCCTAGATTTGTAAGGTCTGAGTTCATCTGGAAATTGATCTAGCCATCCATTCCTGACATTGTCAATAGTATTATTCAGTAGAGGGTCGCGTCTAGTGGCTGTTTGGATTTATCTGTCAGCGTTACTGTGTGCCCAAGTGGTTTTGAAAACGATATCATAATCGTATGCTGAGAGAAGTATAACACACCATTGCAATCGAGCACCAGCCAGAGATGTTATGCCTTTCTTTAGTCCCAAGATAACTGTCAAGGGCTTATGATCTGTCATCAAATTGAATTTCGATCCATAGAGGTACTGATGGAATATCTTCACTCCAAATATCAAGGACAGTTCTTCCTTCTCTAGCTGAGCATAATTTTTCTCGCTGGTTGTCGGAGCGTGAAGCAAATGCAATGGGCTTCTCACTTCCATCTGGGCCCCAAGTGAGATTAATGCACCGATCCCTGGCCATGTTTAAGGGAAGACTCAGGTCATCATGTGTCAGAACAGTGGCGGATGTCAGTTGATCCTTGACATTATGAAATGCTTTTGAACATTCTTCGGTCCAATTCCACTTGTGCTCTGCTTGAAACAGAGTATTGAGATGATAAAGGATGCCTGACAGATTCTTAATAAATTTCCCATAATAATTTAGCAGTCCTAGAAAAGACCGTGGCTCCTGTACATTAGTAGGTGATGGAACTTTTGGCAATGGCTTCGATTTTACTAGGCACTACTGTGATACCTTCTTTATCGATCTGTTGGCCTAAGTCCTCTACTGATGGTACTATAGAAACTGACATTTTCCTTTCCTCAGATGAAAACGTGTTCTTCAAGTCGGTTGAAGACTTCTCCTAGCTTCTGAAAATGGTCATCCTCATTGGCCTCAGTAACTTGGATGTCGTCTATGTAGAAGATAACTCCTGGAATACACCCCATAAAACGCTATCCATAAGCTTCTGGAACATCGCTGGTGCAGAGGCGACTCCAAATGGTAGTCTTTTGTAGCAACAGAGCCCTTGGTGAGTATTGACAGTGACTGATGGGTTGAAGCCTCGTCCAATTAGAGATGTAGGTAGGCTTGCAATAAATCAAGCTTGGTAAACATAGCACTGTTGACGAGGGTAGCGAACAGATCTTCGGCCTAGGCAGAGGATACTAATCAACAGTGGGTGCTTGGTTGATCCTCACTTTATAATCCCCACGTAAGCGGGATCGGCCATCGTTCTTTGAAACTGCTACAATTGGAGCAGCCCACTGACTGTGACAGTTATGCCCTGTTTCTCAAGGTGGTCCAGCTCTTGACCATGACAGCAAAAGGTACTGGACGTGGTTTGAAGAGCTTAGGAGTGGTGTCTTGAAGAGTTGCCCTGTATGGCTGCACAGTGCCTAGAGTCTCGCTGAACAAGGACTCATGCTTCTGTAGTAAGGCCTGTAGTTGATTGGGTCTGTCTTGAACTGTTGAGATTTTTTTCCAAGCAAGTTCAACCATTTTCGACCAAACAAACTGGGTCCTTCACCAGCCACAATCACTAAAACCAGAGGTTGGTTTTGTTTTCCGTACTGGACTCTGACATTCAACAGGACAACGACGAGCATTGGTTCATCCGTATAGGTCTTCAAGATGAGTGTAGACTTGCACGCTTTTATTTGGGTAAACAATGTCCTGTGATTAGCTTCTGAGATGATTGATACAGCAGCTCCAGTGTCTAATTCCGTTGTCAATATCTTGTCATTTGACTGACTTGAATCTCAATAGCACACATGGAAGATTCCTGCAGCTTGGGGAGACAGTGGCATTTTTTTAACTTATGGTTACAACTTTAGAGCTCCGTAGATTCTGCAAACTTTATGGTATGGACTTGATATATAGCTGAAAAGATAGGTCTCTCTGTGTGCTCTCTTTTGATACTAAAATATGTTTCATAGGTATAACTATAGGTAAGTTACTAGACTTAAAGTAGAGGGACCTCAAAAACCTGAATGCCTGCAACCTCCACATAAATAACTCCAGATTGCGAAGTGCTAAAGATTTGAAATTGATACCAGTGGCTAGAGGAAGCCCTAGGCTATTCAATGACCTTTTTCATTAGGCGTTAAAATGTAAGTACGTGGTCAAGCGCGCGGTGGAAAATTATTTTTAAACCTGGCCTGAGGTTTAGGGTCTAGCCTGGTTAGCCTGAGGTTCAGGGTCTAGCCTGGTTAGCCTGAGGTTCAGGGTCTAGCCTGGTTAGTCTGAGGTTCAGGGTCTAGCCTGGTTAGCCTGAGGTTCAGGGTCTAGCCTGGTTAGCCTGAGGTTCAGGGTCTAGCCTGGTTAGTCTGAGGTTCAGGGTCTAGCCTGGTTAGCCTGAGGTTCAGGGTCTAGCCTGGTTAGTCTGAGGTTCAGGGTCTAGCCTGGTTAGCCTGAGGTTCAGGGTCTAGCCTGGTTAGCCTGAGGTTCAGGATCTAGCCTGGTTAGTCTGAGGTTCAGGGTCTAGCCTGGTTAGCCTGAGGTTCAGGGTCTAGCCTGGTTAGCCTGAGGTTCAGGGTCTAGCCTGGTTAGTCTGAGGTTCAGGGTCTAGCCTGGTTAGCCTGAGGTTCAGGGTCTAGCCTGAGGTTCAGGGTCTAGCCTGGTTAGTCTGAGGTTCAGGGTCTAGCCTGGTTAGCCTGAGGTTCAGGGTCTAGCCTGGTTAGCCTGAGGTTCAGGGTCTAGTAGCCTGAGGTTCAGGGTCTAGCCTGGTTAGCCTGAGGTTCAGGGTCTAGCCTGGTTAGTCTGAGGTTCAGGGTCTAGCCTGGTTAGCCTGAGGTTCAGGGTCTAGCCTGGTTAGCCTGAGGTTCAGAGTCTAGCCTGGTTAGCCTGAGGTTCAGGGTCTAGCCTGGTTAGCCTGAGGTTCAGGGTCTAGCCTGGTTAGCCTGAGGTTCAGGGTCTAGTAGCCTGAGGTTCAGGGTCTAGCCTGGTTAGCCTGAGGTTCAGGGTCTAGCCTGGTTAGTCTGAGGTTCAGGGTCTAGCCTGGTTAGCCTGAGGTTCAGGGTCTAGCCTGGTTAGCCTGAGGTTCAGGGTCTAGCCTGGTTAGCCTGAGGTTTAGGGTCTAGCCTGGTTAGCCTGAGATTCAGGGTCTAGCCTGGTTAGCCTGAGGTTCAGGGTCTAGCCTGGTTAGCCTGAGGTTCAGGGTCTAGCCTGGTTAGTCTGAGGTTCAGGGTCTAGCCTGGTTAGCCTGAGGTTCAGGGTCTAGCCTGGTTAGTCTGAGGTTCAGGGTCTAGCCTGCCTGAGGTTTAGACCTGCAACAAGCAGTGGCAATATGATCCTTCTTACCACATGCATGGCAGTCTGCCTCTTTAAATCCACACTCGTTTGCAGTATGACTTGTTTTGCCGCATCTTGGACATGGGTACAGCGGTTTTGAACAGTTGTGGGTTACGCTGTGAAGTTTCCGAATAGACGGTTCTGTTCCTTTGAAAGAGCGAGTATTTCTGTCAGCACTCTGTGCCAATTCTATGGCCTTCATCAGCGTGAGATCTGTCTCTGCCAGCAGCCGGCATTGCATAACCTGGTTGCAAAGTCCACACAAAAATAAGTCCACACAAAAATAGATTCAAGATAATTTTGGACATTGCGATGCTTTGCTAACTTCTGCAGAACCCCATCATAGCTGACTATATACTCTCCTGCTGCTTGATCTCTTTTGTGGAAATGAAATCGTTCGGCGATTACAGCCCTCTTCGGCTCATAGTGCTTTCGTAACACTGTCGTGATAACGGCCATAAGATCGCTAAGGAGAGAATACGTTGGTGAGCCAATTGAACTGAGCAGGATAGGGACCTGCTTGTTTTC
The DNA here is from genome assembly GCA_028752905.1 of Cladorhizidae sp. MBARI D1340-BT2. Taxonomy (NCBI): domain Eukaryota; kingdom Metazoa; phylum Porifera; class Demospongiae; order Poecilosclerida; family Cladorhizidae; species Cladorhizidae sp. MBARI D1340-BT2. Next base: position 12,262,017 of record JAQNBH010000008.1, on the reverse strand, counting down.
GGGGTTACTGTACCCGTTCAAGGTAGGTCTTGATAGGCTCAGATTCAGAGTAAAATTCTTTGAGAGTTCCGAATTGGGTAGGTGCAGCCATTATCCACAATCCTCGTCGCCAATTTGTGATATCTTACGTTGATAATTTCATTCGTAGTGGAATCGAACTCTAATGCAATTTAAACATGAGCATCTCATTACTCCTGATGAAGGCTAGAGCATCTCTGATGAAGGCTAGAGCATCTCTGATGAGGGCTAGAGCATCTCAACTTCTGATGAAGGCTAGAGCATCTCATTACTGCTAGAGCATCTCATTACTCCTGATGAAGGCTAGAGCATCTCATTACTCCTGATGAAGGCTAGAGCATCTCTGATGAAGGCTAGAGCATCTCTGATGAGGGCTAGAGCATCTCATTACTTCTGATGAAGGCTAGAGCAACTCATTACTCCTGATAAAGTCTAGAGCATCTCTGATAAAGGCTAGAGCATCTCATTACTCCTGATGAAGGCTAGAGCACCAGTCGAAACACAATACAATTTCAAGTTGCTTATTGAGAAGGTTATTGTAAGGATGCCTTGCAGCTTTCCTCTGAATAAGGAACTTCCATAAGTAACTATCACAAAGGCCAGGAAGGGACTGTTCTTTATTGAAGTTGTGATCATCAGCCATTAGAAATAAAAAAATTTAAAAAAATCATTTTTTCCCTTCGTCCCATCAAACTGGAAGTCAAAGTTCGATGACTATTTTAAGCAATGCAGAGTCTACTCCAGGGCATGGGAACCCATGCTTAACATGAAAGGTTCGTTTTAAATTTGTATTTTTGCAGGGAATAATCCAAATTTCTGCCTGTAGACTAGCCGCCCGTATGGCTGGTTAACACCAGGTTTTATGGTACCACCGAGAGAGATTGAAGGCCACATCTGAGAAAAGTTGGTAAAATGCAATTAGTTCAAAACTTGACCTTCAAGGCATGCCTTATAAGGCATGCAGCATGTAGCATGCACCCGTGCGGCATGCACCAGTGTGGCGTACACCCATGCTTATCCCTTCAGGCTTACATAGCTTTTGTTCGGGGGTCCATTTACAGGATCATGGGGGAGTTTTGTGTTTTGACCTGACACCCACCCACGACTCGAGTTTCAATCTTCTGTTGTGTTCAATCGGTTTCTTTTCTCAGTCAAATCATAAGCGCATGTGCTTCTAGTCCAGGGGCCTTTGTGCACACACCTGGAGGCAATAGTGTTACTGTTCTTGGTTGCCACTGGTTGATGTGTAAAGAAGGCAGTGGCTATAGGAGCCATGTCCAAGGTGACCAGCACTTTTAGCAATACAGTATATATTCGAACCTGCTCTGTAGACGCTATATTTTGCAAAATGGCCTCTCTAGAGAAGTAGAGCCTTTGAATTGCTAGCTTTATCTTGAGTAGTACAGCTCCTCTGACCCTGAATTGTAGCTCTTACCTTGAATAGTAGCTCTTACCTTGAATAGTAGCTCTTATCTTGAATAGTAGATCTGACCTGAATAGTAGCTCTTACCTTGAATAGTAGCTGTTACCTTGACTAGTAAAGTATATCTTTCATAACATAACAATTAACATATTCAAGGTTCTATTTTGTGGTAAAGTATCATCACACTAAAATGCACTATCTATTGGTGCAGGTATGCATGTTCTGTTCTGCTGGGTATCACATGTTCTCATGCCAGTCGGAGTTCACTAGCAAGCGCTGGCTCAGCGTGGATTTGGCCGGTGTCACTGTCGGTCTCTGTGGATGCTACTTCCCTGGAGCTTACTACGCCTTCTACTGCCACAAGGTGAGAGTGGTCGGCATAGCAACTGGGTAGGTAAGGGTCGGTATGTGCTACAGTCCTCTCACCTACATAGGAGAGCTTTTGTGTGTGGGTTGGTAGTACACTGTGTGGACGCTATTGGGGTACTGCATTTTTAGGTCAAGGAAGATCATAAAAAGTTGGCCAATATCCATTACATCATCACCACCTCAACAATACTGAACAATACCTTCTGCTAAAAGGTTAGGGCCAGGACAGCGGCTGGAGTTAGGGCCAGGGCAGTGGCAAGGGTCAGGGCCAGGGCAGTGGCTAGGGTCAGGGCCAGGGCAGTGGCTAGGGTTTGGGACATGTAAAGGCTAGGGTTAGGGCCAGGGCAGTGGCTAGGGTTAGGGCCAGGGCAGTGGCTAGGGTTAGGGCCAGGGCAGTGGCTAGGGTTAGGGCCAGGGCAGTGGCTAGGGTCAGGGCCAGGGCAGTGGCTAGGGTTAGGGCCAGGGCAGTGGCTAGGGTTAGGGCTAGGGCAGTGGCTAGGGTCAGGGCCAGGGCAGTGGCTAGGGTCAGGGCCAGGGCAGTGGCTAGGGTCAGGGCCAGGGCAGTGGCTAGGGTTAGGGCCAGGGCAGTGGCTAGGGTTAGGGCTAGGGCAGTGGCTAGGGTTAGGGCCAGGGCAGTGGCTAGGGTCAGGGCCAGGGCAGTGGCTAGGGTTAGGGCCAGGGCAGTGGCTAGGGTCAGGGCCAGGGCAGTGGCTAGGGTCAGGGCCAGGGCAGTGGCTAGGGTTTGGGACATGTAAAGGCTAGGGTTAGGGCCAGGGCAGTGGCTAGGGTCAGGGCCAGGGCAGTGGCTAGGGTTTGGGACATGTAAAGGCTAGGGTTAGGGCCAGGGCAGTGGCTAGGGTTAGGGCCAGGGCAGTGGCTAGGGTTGGGGCCAGGGCAGTGGCTAGGGTTAGGGCCAGGGCAGTGGCTAGGGTCAGGGCCAGGGCAGTGGCTAGGGTTTGGGACATGTAAAGGCTAGGGTTAGGGCCAGGCCAGTGGCTAGGGTTAGGGCCAGGGCAGTGGCTAGGGTCAGGGCCAGGGCAGTGGCTAGGGTCAGGGCCAGGGCAGTGGCTAGGGTCAGGGCCAGGGCAGTGGCTAGGGTCAGGGCCAGGGCAGTGGCTAGGGTCAGGGCCAGGGCAGTGGCTAGGGTTAGGGCTAGGGCAGTGGCTAGGGTTAGGGCCAGGGCAGTGGCTAGGGTCAGGGCCAGGGCAGTGGCTAGGGTTAGGGCCAGGGCAGTGGCTAGGGTTAGGGCCAGGGCAGTGGCTAGGGCCAGGGCAGTGGCTAGGGTCAGGGCCATGGCAGTGGCTAGGGTCAGGGCCAGGGCAGTGGCTAGGGTTTGGGACATGTAAAGGCTAGGGTTAGGGCCAGGGCAGTGGCTAGGGTCAGGGCCAGGGCAGTGGCTAGGGTTTGGGACATGTAAAGGCTAGGGTTAGGGCCAGGGCAGTGGCTAGGGTTAGGGCCAGGGCAGTGGCTAGGGTTGGGGCCAGGGCAGTGGCTAGGGTTAGGGCCAGGGCAGTGGCTAGGGTCAGGGCCAGGGCAGTGGCTAGGGTTAGGGCCAGGGCAGTGGCTAGGGTCAGGGCCAGGGCAGTGGCTAGGGTCAGGGCCAGGGCAGTGGCTAGGGTCAGGGCCAGGGCAGTGGCTAGGGTCAGGGCAAGGGCAGTGGCTAGGGTCAGGGCCAGGGCAGTGGCTAGGTTTGGGACCTTCTGTCTAGCCTATCATGAAGAAAACTAGAGCTTCCCCACAGCACTCAAGCCAATTGAAGACCTCAATTAACAAGTTGTGTAGCTAGCCTAACTGTGAGCTGTGTGCCCTTGGAAACTGTTCATTTGTGCACTTCCTTCTTTGGACCAAATGTTGGCCAATACAGCAGCCATAGCTACAGCTGCAGTTTGTAGCTATAGGAGCTTTCTCACGGTTCTTGAGTCATTATTACCTGGTGTAGCTCACCCAATTTGTGGATGGATATCCAATGCATGAAGCCATAGAGATAGATGCTTATGGACACTGAATGGCATTATACAAGTTTTATCAAAAACAGCTTCAGTGAGTGGGAGGGGGGAGGTTATCATGATTGCTCCTGCCACTTAGAAGAGTTCAAGTAAAAATGAAATTAATAAAATTAAATCATAAAACAAAAAGGGAAGAGTCTACCACATAATTATATACACATAATATACATATAATATACACATAATATAATATACACATAATATACACATAATATAATATACACATACATAATGTACACATAATATAATGTGCACATACATAATATACACATAGTGTACATATATATACTGTACATATATATATATATATATAATGTACACATATACTGTACATATATATATATATACTGTACACATATATATACTGTACATATACACTGTACATATATATACTGTACATATACACTGTACATATATATACTGTACATATATATATATATAATGTACATATATACTGTACATATATATAGACTGTACATATATATATACTGTATATATAATGTACATATATACTGTACATGTACATGTATGCCATGTGCACATGGTGAGCTCGAGTGTCTTTGATACATGCTCCATTTCTTTGTGTGGTAAAAGGGAAATTCCAGTGTGCCTGTTGGCAGGTTTTGATTGGACCCTTCTTTATTTATGGCTTTGGAATTCCGCCCTCTTCCTTAAAATCATTGATCTACCCCTCCTAGGTAGGGACAGGGCAATGGTTAGGGTTAGGGCCATGGCAATGTTTAGGGTTAGGGCCATAGCAATGGCTAAAGACAATAGCTAGAGGTAGGGCTAAGGGGAATACTACTTTGTTGTTATTTGGGGGGGGGAGGGCTTGGACTGTTGCATGCTTGTGGTACAAGCCAACCCTAATATGTATGTAGATATCCTGATGTGTTTCTTGCTCATCTCCCATAATAGTCTAAGAGAACTGGCTGCATACTCGTTCTGACTTGGGCCTTTCAATATCCACTGAGATGACAAGAGTGAGTGAGGCATTGTCGAGTGTTTGGTAGTCAGTTCTGCTCCAGTGTCAATGCAGAACTCCACAGAGGCTGGCCACTCAGTTTTAGGCTGACTACTCAGGCCCCTGCTGCTCCAAGGAAGGACTCTCCTTCTTCATCTGAGTTAGGTACCTCATCTCTCTTACTCACCTGGTGACCCACAGGCCGCCCTAAAGTGGTCTTTCTTCATGCAGTTCCGGCAAGTGACGTCCAATGTACCTATAGCTGGGCACTTCTGTCCCTCATGGGAAGGTGCCTTGCACACCAGAAACATTTTGTTTTCCTCTGGCTGGACTTATGAAAGCAATTAGTTGTCAGTGTCCCTTCTGTATTCGGGGTCCTGGCCTGACATTCGATTGGAATTGAGTCCTTGTCATTTCTGATCAGTGGTTGCTGCTTTAATGGCTTCAGCCTGGCATACTTTGTCGACTGCCTTGTCCAGGGTCAGGGATGCATCCAGCTGAAGTCTTTCAGGGAGTGTAGCATCTTACAGGTCAATCATGATGTGATCCCGGATCATTTCGTCATGCAGGATCTCATACCCACTCAGCCAACCATACATGTCTATGATGAAGTCTGTGGTGAAGCCATCTACTGGTTCATTTTCACCCTGTACCCACATATTGAACTTTGCTCGCTCAAATATAATATTCCTTCTTTCTATGGTGTGGGTCTCAGACCTGGCCCTGACGTGGGTCTCAGATCTCAGACCTGGCCCTGATGTGAGTATCAGACCTGGCCCTGACGTGGGTATCAGACCTGGCCCTGATGTCGGTGTCAGACCTGGCCCTGACGTGGGTCTCAGGCCTGGCCCTGACGTGAGTATCAGACCTGGCCCTGACGTGGGTCTCAGACCTGGCCCTGACGTGGGTATCAGACCTGGCCCTGACGTGGGTATCAGACCTGGCCCTGACGTGGGTATCAGACCTGGCCCTGACGTGGGTATCAGACCTGGCCCTGACGTGGGTCTCAGACCTGGCCCTGACGTGGGTATCAGACCTGGCCCTGACGTGGGTATCAGACCTGGCCCTGATGTGGGTCTCAGACCTGGCCCTGACTGTGTCGTACTTCTTGTCTACATCAGATAATGAAAATGACCGGAGAATGTCACCTGCCTCATCGTCCAGAGTGTAGATTAGTGTGTTCACTTCTACTTCTTCAGTTTTTTGTTTTTTTCCCCTTGAGGCCAGCGGCACTTCTGAACCTCTCAAATTTCCTGACCCATTTGGGCCATTCTTGGGGGGGACAGAAGGTGGACTGTTCAGGAGCAGTCACTTGGTAGGTTGCTGCCATGTGGCCTAGATCTAGATCATCCTTGCATTAATTCTGACCAAAGGCTTATATCCTACCGCTACCACCATGTAGAGTTAGTGATTGCTAGCTCCTAAGGGCTACCTAACAGATACTCTAAGAGACTGAGTTACAGATCAATAGGAGTCATTTTAGTCCGTCACAACTGAGCATGCCCAGTCCACAAAATATTACATAATGCATGAATCATATGATAACAGTTATTGTTATGTTATAATAAGAATACTATTCAGAGAAAGTATTCGTCTCACTACAAAGCCCTAGCCCCTACAATTACAGTCACAACTAGACCACCTTAACAACTACTGCCCTAGCCAGTCCTTAGCCCTAGCCGTGCCCTGGCCCTAGCCAATATTAGGTGGGCAACAGGGTTTAACTTTGGACATCCGCGGATGAGAACCTGTGGCAAAACTGTGCCTATAAGGAGATGGGGGCGGTGCCCTGCATCAGCATGCATTTGTTACGGCACTGGTTTCCGATGGGCGCAACTCTAGCACCAGTCAACAAAACCTGGGCGAGCCAACACGGAGCAACTGCTCTACAAGAAGTGCCTCTGCCAACTTTCTTATGGGAGTGATTGGCGAGTGGGAAGGCTAGAAGTAATGGTGGCAGGTCACGGAACATTTGCAAGAGCAGAGCCTGGAGACTGAACATTGTGTGTGGATGTCGCCTCTACAGGTAGAACTGGTTGCCGGAAATAGAAGAAACGCCACTAACTCTTGAGCAGGAAGCTGTCGCGACTTTGTTTTTAGGTGAAGGCTGGAACCAGCAGTAAAATAGCACTTTAAAAACACATAGGTAGTTATAGAGATGCACTTAGGAACCTGTGTTTTGACACCTATGTACATTTATTCTGTATCGGAAGAAGATTTTCCTGTAGATGCATTCCTACCATCCAATGTCTTAATATTGGCCCAATAAATGAAAGGACTCACTGGCTTCTTGAAGGACAGCTGCGGCTTCTTGAAGGACAGCTGCAGCTTCTTGAAGGACAGCTGTAGCTTCTTGAAGGACAGCTGCAGCTTCTTGAAGGACAGCTGCAGCTTCTTGAAGGACAGCTGTAGCTTCTTGAAGGACAGCTGTAGCTTCTTGAAGGACAGCTGCAGCTTCTTGAAGGACATCTGTAGCATTTTGAAGGACAGCTGCGGCTTCTTGAAGGACAGCTGTAGCTTCTTGAAGGGCAGCTGTAGCATCTTGAAGGACATCTGTAGCTTCTTGAAGGACAGCTGTAGCATCTTGAAGGACATATGTAGCTTCTTGAAGGACAGCTGTAGCTTCTTGAAGGACAGCTGCAGCTTCTTGTAGGACAACTGCAGCTTCTTGAAGGAGAGCTGTAGCTTCTTGAAGGCAGCTGTAGCTTCTTGAAGGACAGCTGCAGTTCTTGAAGGCCAGCTACAGCTTCTTGAAGGACAGCTGTAGCTTCTTGAAGGACAGCTGCGTCTTCTTGTAGGACAGCTGTAGCTTCTTGAAGGACAGATGCAGCTTCTTGTAGGACAGCTGCAGCTTCTTGTAGGACAGCTGTAGCTTCTTGAAGGACAGCTGCAGCTTCTTGAAGGACAGCTGTAGCTTCTTGTAGGACAGCTGCAGATTCTTGTAGGACAGCTGTAGCTTCTTGAAGCACAGCTGCAGCTTCTTGAAGGACAGCTGTAGCTTCTTGAAGGTCAGCTGCAGCTTCTTGAAGGACAGCTGTAGCTTCTTGAAGCACAGCTGCAGCTTCTTGAAGGACAGCTGTAACTTCTTGTAGGACAGATGCAGCTTCTTGTAGGACGGCTGCAGCTTCTTGTAGGACAGCTGTAGCTTCTTGAAGCACAGCTGCAGCTTCTTGAAGGACAGCTGTAGCTTCTTGAAAGCAGCTGTAGCTTCTTGAAGGACAGCTGCAGCTTCTTGAAGGACAGCTATAGCTTCTTGAAGGACAGCTATAGCTTCTTGCAGGACAGCTGTAGCTTCTTGAAGGCAGCTGTGGCTTCTTGAAGGGCAGCTGTAACTTCTTGAGCAACAACTGCAGCACACACTAGTATATTACTGTATTTAAAACAAACAAAAGAGGAAACGGACTATAGATCAAAATGGGTAGATGACCCTTTACCTATATGAACCAATCATTATGCAGACATACATATTTTTTAATGGTAAAGGGTCATCTAGGTTGTGGCGTATACATTCTTTTCATTTTTTACCAATCAATCCAAGTTTCAATCAATCCAAGTTTGTTCGGTTTTAGATTAAACTTTAACGTATATAGTTATATTTTTAATGGGAATATATATGTACGCATGTGTGAGGCAGGGAAAGTAATGGTGGTGGTGTCCAAGCAAGAGAGTGACAGAATCTCCACTCTTTGCCTCTCGGACTGTCCTACTCAATAGCTGCTGCAATACACAAAGAAAGAATGTTTAAAGTTTTTATGCAGTCCATTTCTGTAAATAGATGAAAAGTGTTCCGAGTGCTCACAATTTAGCTGGCCAGAGCTGTAGCTACAGAGCATGCACTGGCATGACAACACTCAGTCAGTATCAGATAATTGCCTTGTTGAGACGGTTCATCAGAGCTCTAGCCATCGAACCAGTAGCCAGATGGCAGGTGAGTTTATCTCACTTGAGCAGGTAAGGTACATATGTTCTGTGAAGGCACACTTGTTATACATATATATACAACTTAATCTGTCCTAACTTGTGCTCTTCCCTCTCTCTCTGTGTCTCCCTCTCTGCCTCAGTTCTGGCAGTCTGTGTACATGTGTGTCATGGGGGCCCTGGTCTTCATCAGCTTCTTTGCACAAGCCCACAGAGACTTCCTGTCCAACCACTGGTACTTCAGACGCTTGGCTCTCTACTCTGCTCTCATCTTTGCCAGCGTAGTCCCTGTGGCTCATTGGATACTGCTCAGCGGAGGATTTCAGGACCCATTTGTACAGGTGAAAATGTATAGTGTACTAGGGGGGGGGGGGGAGGTGCAAATGCTCCCTCTGAAGGAATCCGATTGACGTACAAGTGTGAGTCTTTGTGAATGTGTGTGTGAAGCTGCTCCATGTACATGTACATACATACAAGTATTGGCTTGCAAAGACCATGTGCTCACTACCAGACCCTGTGCTCACTACCAGACCATGTGCTCACTACCATACCATGTGCTCACTACCAGACCCTGTGCTCACTACCAGACCCTGTGCTCACCACCAGACCCTGTGCTCACCACCAGACCATGTGCTCACTACCAGACCCTGTGCTCACTACCAGACCATGTGCTCACTACCAGACCATGTGCTCACCACCAGACCCTGTGCTCACTACCAGACCATGTGCTCACCACCAGACCCTGTGCTCACTACCAGACCCTGTGCTCACTACCAGACCGTGTGCTCACTACCAGACCGTGTGCTCACTACCAGACCATGTGCTCACTACCAGACCATGTGCTCACCACCAGACCCTGTGCTCACCACCAGACCGTGTGCTCACCACCAGACCCTGTGCTCACTACCAGACCATGTGCTCACCACCAGACCCTGTGCTCACTACCAGACCGTGTGCTCACTACCAGACCATGTGCTCACTACCAGACCATGTGCTCACTACCAGACCGTGTGCTCACTACCAGACCGTGTGCTCACTACCAGACCATGTGCTCACCACCAGACCCTGTGCTCACTACCAGACCATGTGCTCACCACCAGACCCTGTGCTCACTACCAGACCCTGTGCTCACTACCAGACCGTGTGCTCACTACCAGACCATGTGCTCACCACCAGACCATGTGCTCACTACCAGACCATGTGCTCACTACCAGACCATGTGCTCACTACCAGACCGTGTGCTCACTACCAGACCATGTGCTCACCACCAGACCCTGTGCTCACTACCAGACCGTGTGCTCACTACCAGACCATGTGCTCACTACCAGACCATGTGCTCACTACCAGACCGTGTGCTCACTACCAGACCGTGTGCTCACTACTAGACCATGTGCTCACTACCAGACCATGTGCTCACCACCAGACCCTGTGCTCACTACCAGACCGTGTGCTCACTACCAGACCATGTGCTCACTACCAGACCGTGTGCTCACTACTAGACCATGTGCTCACTACCAGACCGTGTGCTCACTACCAGACCATGTGCTCACTACCAGACCATGTGCTCACCACCAGACCATGTGCTCACTACCAGACCATGTGCTCACCACCAGACCCTGTGCTCACTACCAGACCCTGTGCTCACCACCAGACCATGTGCTCACTACCAGACCCTGTGCTCACTACCAGACCGTGTGCTCACTACTAGACCATGTGCTCACTACCAGACCATGTGCTCACCACCAGACCCTGTGCTCACTACCAGACCCTGTGCTCACCACCAGACCATGTGCTCACCACCAGACCATGTGCTCACTACCAGACCATGTGCTCACCACCAGACCCTGTGCTCACTACCAGACCATGTGCTCACCACCCGACCATGTGCTCACCACCAGACCATGTGCTCACCACCAGACCATGTGCTCACCACCAGACCGTGTGCTCACTACCAGACCCTGTGCTCACCACCAGACCCTGTGCTCACTACCAGACCATGTGCTCACCACCCGACCATGTGCTCACTACCAGACCATGTGCTTACTACCAGACTTGTGAGATATTGTTTTTAATCCATCACGGGACAGATTTAGACAGAACCACCTGGAATGCATTATTTAGGGCAACTTCTGACTAGTCGATGCTGAGTATAGTCTCCAGGTTGGCTAGATGATTGTTGACTCTATCATGGTGTGCATCTATTAAAAAATACATCCTTGATTTCATTGATTTTTCTTCTTTTCTTGTTGCCTCTTGTTGTTGTTGTTGTTGTTGTTGTCTTTAGCTCTTCATGTCCAAGATTTTTCTAATGTACATCATCACATTCATTGGAGCATTATTCTATATCAGCCAGTTCCCTGAGAAGATATTTCCAGGTACAGTCATACATGTATATACATGTATTACCATGTCAAGTGTTAACGAGTGTTGGTCTACTTATAACAACAACAACAATAACAACAACAACCTGCCCAGCATGTAACCACACACCCACCAGTACTACCTGGCTGGTGCCTTACTCACATAGCTCACTCTTACTACCTGGCTGGTGCCTTACTCACATAGCTACCTGGCTGGTGCCATACTCACATAGCTCACTCTTACTACCTGGCTAGTGCCATACTCACATAGCTCACTCTTACTACCTGGCTGGTGCCATACTCACATAGCTCACTCTTACTACCAGGCTGGTGCCATACTCCACATAGCTCACTCTTACTACCTGGCTGGTGTCATACTCACATAGCTCACTCTTACTACCAGGCTGGTGCCATACTCCACATAGCTCACTCTTACTACCTGGCTGGTGCCTTACTCACATAGCTCACTCTTACTACCTGGCTGGTGCCATACTCACATAGCTCACTCTTACTACCTGGCTGGTGTCTTACTCACATAGCTCACTCTTACTACCTGGCTAGTGCCATACTCACATAGCTCACTCTTACTACCTGGCTGGTGCCATACTCACATACTGTAGCTCACTCTTACTACCTGGCTGGTGCCATACTCACATAGCTCACTCTTACTACCTGGCTGGTGCCATACTCACATAGCTCACTGTTACTACCTGGCTGGTGCCTTACTCACATAGCTCACTCTTACTACCTGGCTGGTGCCTTACTCACATAGCTCACTCTTACTACCTGGCTGGTGCCATACTCACATAGCTCACTCTTACTACCTGGCTGGTGCCTTACTCACATAGCTCACTCTTACTACCTGGCTAGTGCCATACTCACATAGCTCACTCTTACTACCTGGCTGGTGCCTTACTCACATAGCTCACTCTTACTACCTGGCTGGTGCCTTACTCACATAGCTCACTCTTACTACCTGGCTAGTGCCATACTCACATAGCTCACTCTTACTACCTGGCTGGTGCCTTACTCACATAGCTCACTCTTACTACCTGGCTGGTGTCATACTCACATAGCTCACTCTTACTACCTGGCTGGTGCCATACTCACATAGCTCACTCTTACTACCTGGCTAGTGCCTTACTCACATAGCTCACTCTTACTACCTGGCTGGTGCCATACTCACATAGCTCACTCTTACTACCTGGCTGGCACATAGCTCACTCTTACTACCTGGCTGGTGCCATACTCACATAGCTCACTCTTACTACCTGGCTGGTGCCTTACTCACATACATGTAGCTCACTCTTACTACCTGGCTGGTGCCTTACTCACATAGCTCACTCTTACTACCTGGCTGGTGTCTTACTCACATAGCTCACTCTTACTACCTGGCTGATGCCTTACTCACATAGCTCACTCTTACTACCTGGCTGGTGCCTTACTCACATAGCTCACTCTTACTACCTGGCTGGTGCCATACTCACATAGCTCACTCTTACTACCTGGCTAGTGCCTTACTCACATAGCTCACTCTTACTACCTGGCTGGTGTCATACTCACATAGCTCACTCTTACTACCTGGCTGGTGCCATACTCACATAGCTCACTCTTACTACCTGGCTGGTGTCTTACTCACATAGCTCACTCTTACTACCTGGCTGGTGCCTTACTCACATAGCTCACTCTTACTACCTGGCTGGTGTCTTACTCACATAGCTCACTCTTACTACCTGGCTGGTGCCATACTCACATAGCTCACTCTTACTATCTGGCTGGTGCCTTACTCACATAGCTCACTCTTACTACCTGGCTGGTGCCATGCTCCACATAGCTCACTCTCACTACCTGGCTGGTGCCATACTCACATAGCTCACTCTTACTACCTGGCTAGTGCCTTACTCACATAGCTCACTCTTACTACCTGGCTGGTGCCTTACTCCACATAGCTCACTCTTACTACCTGGCTGGTGCCTTACTCACATAGCTCACTCTTACTATCTGGCTGGTGCCATACTCACATAGCTCACTCTTACTACCTGGCTGGTGCCTTACTCCACATAGCTAACTCTTACTATCTGGCTGGTGCCTTACTCACATAGCTCACTCTTACTACCTGGCTGGTGCCATACTCACATAGCTCACTCTTACTACCTGGCTGGTGCCTTACTCACATAGCTCACTCTTACTACCTGGCTGGTGCCTTACTCACATAGCTCACTCTTACTACCTGGCTGGTGCCTTACTCACATAGCTCACTCTTACTACCTGGCTGGTGCCTTACTCACATAGCTCACTCTTACTATCTGGCTGGTGCCTTACTCACATAGCTCACTCTTACTACCTGGCTAGTGCCTTACTCACATAGCTCACTCTTACTACCTGGCTGGTGCCTTACTCCACATAGCTCACTCTTACTACCTGGCTGGTGCCTTACTCACATAGCTCACTCTTACTATCTGGCTGGTGCCATACTCACATAGCTCACTCTTACTACCTGGCTGGTGCCTTACTCCACATAGCTCACTCTTACTACCTGGCTGGTGCCTTACTCCACATAGCTCACTCTTACTACCTGGCTGGTGCCTTACTCACATAGCTCACTCTTACTACCTGGCTGGTGTCTTACTCCACATAGCTCACTCTTACTACCTGGCTGGTGCCTTACTCACATAGCTCACTCTTACTACCTGGCTGGTGCCTTACTCACATAGCTCACTCTTACTACCTGGCTGGTGTCATACTCACATAGCTCACTCTTACTACCTGGCTGGTGCCTTACTCACATAGCTCACTCTTACTACCTGGCTGGTGCCATACTCACATAGCTCACTCTTACTACATGGCAGGTGCCTTACTCCACATAGCTCACTCTTACTACCTGGCTGGTGCCTTACTCCACATAGCTCACTCTTACTACCTGGCTGGTGCCATACTCACATAGCTCACTCTTACTACCTGGCTGGTGCCTTACTCACATAGCTCACTGTTACTACCTGGCTGGTGCCTTACTCACATAGCTCACTCTTACTACCTGGCTGGTGCCATACTCACATAGCTCACTCTTACTACCTGGCTGGTGCCTTACTCACATAGCTCACTCTTACTACCTGGCTGGTGCCTTACTCACATAGCTCACTCTTACTACCTGGCTGGTGCCATACTCACATAGCTCACTCTTACTACCTGGCTGGTGCCTTACTCACATAGCTCACTCTTACTACCTGGCTGGTGCCTTACTCACATAGCTCACTCTTACTACCTGGCTGGTGCCTTACTCACATAGCTCACTCTTACTACCTGGCTGGCACATAGCTCACTCTTACTACCTGGCTAGTGCCTTACTCACATAGCTCACTCTTACTACCTGGCTGGTGCCATACTCACATAGCTCACTCTTACTACCTGGCTGGTGCCTTACTCACATAGCTCACTCTTACTACCTGGCTGGTGCCTTACTCACATAGCTCACTCTTACTACCTGGCTGGTGCCATACTCACATAGCTCACTCTTACTACCTGGCTGGTGCCTTACTCCACATAGCTCACTCTTACTACCTGGCTGGTGCCTTACTCACATAGCTCACTCTTACTACCTGGCTGTTGCCTTACTCACATAGCTCACTCTTACTACCTGGCTGGTGCCTTACTCACATAGCTCACTCTTACTACCTGGCTAGTGCCTTACTCACATAGCTCACTCTTACTACCTGGCTAGTGCCTTACTCACATAGCTCACTCTTACTACCTGGCTGGTGCCTTACTCCACATAGCTCACTCTTACTACCTGGCTAGTGCCTTACTCACATAGCTCACTCTTACTACCTGGCTGGTGCCTTACTCACATAGCTCACTCTTACTACCTGGCTGGTGCCTTACTCACATAGATCACTCTTACTACCTGGCTGGTGCCTTACTCCACATAGCTCACTCTTACTACCTGGCTGGTGCCATACTCACATAGCTCACTCTTACTACCTGGCTGGTGCCATACTCACATAGCTCACTCTTACTACCTGGCTAGTGCCATACTCACATAGCTCACTCTTACTACCTGGCTGGTGCCTTACTCACATAGCTCACTCTTACTACCTGGCTGGTGCCTTACTCACATAGCTCACTCTTACTACCTGGCTGGTGCCTTACTCCACATAGCTCACTCTTACTACCTGGCTAGTGCCATACTCACATAGCTCACTCTTACTACCTGGCTAGTGCCTTACTCACATAGCTCACTCTTACTACCTGGCTGGTGCCATACTCACATAGCTCACTCTTACTACCTGGCTGGTGCCTTACTCACATAGCTCACTCTTACTACCTGGCTGGTGCCTTACTCACATAGCTCACTCTTACTACCTGGCTGGTGCCTTACTCACATAGCTCACTCTTACTACCTGGCTGGTGCCTTACTCACATAGCTCACTCTTACTACCTGGCTGGTGCCATACTCACATAGCTCACTCTTACTACCTGGCTGGTGCCTAACTCCACATAGCTCACTCTTACTACCTGGCTGGTGCCTTACTCACATAGCTCACTCTTACTACCTAGCTGGTGCCATACTCACATAGCTCACTCTTACTACCTGGCTGGTGCCTTACTCACATAGTTCACTCTTACTACCTGGCTGGTGCCTAACTCCACATAGCTCACTCTTACTACCTGGCTGGTGCCTTACTCACATAGCTCACTCTTACTACCTGGCTGGTACCATACTCACATAGCTCACTCTTACTACCTGGCTGGTGCCTTACTTCACATAGCTCACTCTTACTACCTGGCTGGTGCCTTACTCCACATAGCTCACTCTTACTACCTGGCTGGTGCCTTACTCACATAGCTCACTCTTACTACCTGGCTGGTGCCTTACTCCACATAGCTCACTCTTACTACCTGGCTGGTGCCTTACTCCACATAGCTTACTCTTACTACCTGGCTGGTGCCTTACTCACATAGCTCACTCTTACTATCTGGCTGGTGCCATACTCACATAGCTCACTCTTACTACCTGGCTAGTGCCTTACTCACATAGCTCACTCTTACTACCTGGCTGGTGCCATACTCACATAGCTCAATCTTACTACCTGGCTGGTGCCTTACTCACATAGCTCACTCTTACTACCTGGCTGGTGCCTTACTCCACATAGCTCACTCTTACTACCTGGCTGGTGCCATACTCACATAGCTCACTCTTACTACCTGGCTGGTGCCATACTCACATAGCTCACTCTTACTACCTGGCTGGTGCCATACTCCACATAGCTCACTCTTACTACCTGGCTGGTGCCTTACTCACATAGCTCACTCTTACTACCTGGCTGGTGCCTTACTCCACATAGCTCACTCTTACTACCTGGCTGGTGCCTTACTCCACATAGCTTACTCTTACTACCTGGCTGGTGCCTTACTCACATAGCTCACTCTTACTACCTGGCTGGTGCCATACTCACATAGCTCACTCTTACTACCTGGCTGGTGCCTTACTCACATAGCTCACTCTTACTATCTGGCTGGTGCCTTACTCACATAGCTCACTCTTACTACCTGGCTGGTGCCTTACTCACATAGCTCACTCTTACTACCTGGCTGGTGCCTTACTCACATAGCTCACTCGTACTACCTGGCTGGTGCCTTACTCACATAGCTCACTCTTACTACCTGGCTGGTGCCTTACTCACATAGCTCACTCTTACTACCTGGCTGGTGCCATACTCACATAGCTCACTCTTACTACCTGGCTGGTGCCATACTCACATAGCTCACTCTTACTACCTGGCTGGTGCCTTACTCACATAGCTCACTCTTACTATCTGGCTGGTGCCATACTCACATAGCTCACTCTTACTACCTGGCTGGTGCCTTACTCACATAGCTCACTCTTACTACCTGGCTGGTGCCATACTCACATAGCTCACTCTTACTACCTGGCTGGTGCCTTACTCACATAGCTCACTCTTACTACCTGGCTAGTGCCTTACTCACATAGCTCACTCTTACTACCTGGCTGGTGCCTTACTCACATAGCTCACTCTTACTACCTGGCTGGTGCCTTACTCACATAGCTCACTCTTACTACCTGGCTGGTGCTTTACTCCACATAGCTCACTCTTACTACCTGGCTGGTGCCATACTCACATAGCTCACTCTTACTACCTGGCTGGTGCCTTACTCACATAGCTCACTCTTACTACCTGGCTGGTGCCTTACTCACATAGCTCACTCTTACTACCTGGCTGGTGTCATACTCACATAGCTCACTCTTACTACCTGGCTGGTGCCTTACTCACATAGCTCACTCTTACTACCTGGCTTGTGCCATACTCACATAGCTCACTCTTACTACCTGGCTGGTGCCTTACTCACATAGCTCACTCTTACTACCTGGCTGGTGCCATACTCACATAGCTCATTCTTACTACCTGGCTGGTGCCATACTCACATAGCTCATTCTTACTACCTGGCTGGTGCCATACTCACATAGCTCACTCTTACTACCTGGCTGGTGCCATACTCACATAGCTCACTCTTACTACCTGGCTGGTGCCATACTCACATAGCTCATTCTTACTACCTGGCTGGTGCCTTACTCACATAGCTCACTCTTACTATCTGGCTGGTGCCTTACTCACATAGCTCATTCTTACTACCTGGCTGGTGCCTTACTCACATAGCTCACTCTTACTACCTGGCTGGTGCCTTACTCACATAGCTCACTCTTACTACCTGGCTGGTGCCTTACTCACATAGCTCACTCGTACTACCTGGCTGGTGCCTTACTCACATAGCTCACTCTTACTACCTGGCTGGTGCCTTACTCACATAGCTCACTCTTACTACCTGGCTGGTGCCTTACTCACATAGCTCACTCTTACTATCTGGCTGGTGCCATACTCACATAGCTCACTCTTACTACCTGGCTGGTGCCTTACTCACATAGCTCACTCTTACTACCTGGCTGGTGCCATACTCACATAGCTCACTCTTACTACCTGGCGGGTGCCTTACTCACATAGCTCACTCTTACTACCTGGCTAGTGCCTTACTCACATAGCTCACTCTTACTACCTGGCTGGTGCCTTACTCACATAGCTCACTCTTACTACCTGGCTGGTGCCTTACTCACATAGCTCACTCTTACTACCTGGCTGGTGCTTTACTCCACATAGCTCACTCTTACTACCTGGCTGGTGCCATACTCACATAGCTCACTCTTACTACCTGGCTGGTGCCTTACTCACATAGCTCACTCTTACTACCTGGCTGGTGCCTTACTCACATAGCTCACTCTTACTACCTGGCTGGTGTCATACTCACATAGCTCACTCTTACTACCTGGCTGGTGCCTTACTCACATAGCTCACTCTTACTACCTGGCTGGTGCCTTACTCACATAGCTCACTCTTACTACCTGGCTGGTGCCTTACTCACATAGCTCACTCTTACTACCTGGCTGGTGCCATACTCACATAGCTCACTCTTACTACCTGGCTGGTGCCTTACTCACATAGCTCACTCTTACTACCTGGCTGGTGCCATACTCACATAGCTCACTCTTACTACCTGGCTGGCACATAGCTCACTCTTACTACCTGGCTGGTGCCATACTCACATAGCTCACCCTTACTACATGGCTGGTGCCATACTCCACATAGCTCACCCTTACTACCTGGCTGGCACATAGCTCACTCTTACTACCTGGCTGGTGCCATACTCACATAGCTCACTCTTACTACCTGGCTAGTGTCTTACTCACATAGCTCACTCTTACTACCTGGCTGGTGCCTTACTCACATAGCTCACTCTCATACTCACATAGCTCACTCTTACTACCTGGCTGGTGCCTTACTCACATAGCTCACTCTTACTACATGGCTGGTGCCATACTCCACATAGCTCACCCTTACTACCTGGCTGGCACATAGCTCACTCTTACTACCTGGCTGGTGCCATACTCACATAGCTCACTCTTACTACCTGGCTAGTGTCTTACTCACATAGCTCACTCTTACTACCTGGCTGGTGCCTTACTCACATAGCTCACTCTTACTACCTGGCTAGTGCCATACTCCACATAGCTCACTCTTACTACCTGGCTGGTGCCATACTCCACATAGCTCACTCTTACTACCTGGCTGGTGCCATACTCCACATAGCTCACCCTTACTACCTGGCTGGCACATAGCTCACTCTTACTACCTGGCTGGTGCCATACTCACATAGCTCACCCTTACTACCTGGCTGGTGCCTTACTCACATAGCTCACTCTTACTACCTGGTTATGAGCTTGTTGTCGTTGTTGTTGTTGTTCGTGTTGGAGAGAGGTTATATTATATATGAAATGTCGGTCTGAAATGCTCCTAAATGCAATCTAATAGTTCTTGTTTGATCTGTATTATAGATATATGCTCTATCAACGTAAATGCTCCTAAATGCAATCGAATAGTTCTTGTTTGATACTGTATTAATATTATAGATATATGCTCTAATCAACTTGTGTTTCTGAAATATAACCTCTCTCCAAATTTGTCTTTCTATGTACAGGTAAGTTAAACTACATAGGGTCCAGCCACCAATGGTGGCACTTGATGGTGCTCGCCTCCTTCATCTACGCTCATCACATGGGTGTGGGCGTGTTCCTCTACTGGGACGAACATTCCTGCTACTCCGTCAATATACTCGACAATAACGGCATCTCATCATGATATTATAAACTGGCTCCGCCCATTTTTTTACCTCTTATCGTCCTTCGGAGGAAGGGTTTATGTATAACTTACACATGCTGTGGTGTGTAAGAATTGAGTATTATTGTAATTATGACCAATTTGTAGTCTTTTACAGTCTTTATAAAAATCTATGTTTTTATACAATGCTAAAAAAATACAGTCTTTATAAAAATCTATGTTTTTATACAATGCTAAAAAAAAAATTTTTTTAATCATTACATATTAAAACGACGAAATTTCAAAAATATGACTGCTAGGAGTATAATTATGGTTTGACGAGGACCTTCTCAATTATTCCTGGTGAAGGCTAGAGCATCTGGTCGAAAAGTCGAGAGAGTAAAATTCAAGTTGATTATTGAGAAGGTCATTGTAATTTTCTTATGTCAACTGAGAGTTTGTTCTTAATTATGGTATGCTTTGTTTGACCATACTTGAATTATGGTATGCTTTGTTTGGCCATACTTGCCTGGAGTATGTCGCAATGGCAGCTCCAAATCTTCCTCTCCGTTTCATGGGTATGTCTATACACAGTGTGTGTTAGTTTTGCCGTAATATAGTCACAGTGGCTCCAATGGATCACTGGGTGGAGTCACAAGTGAAGCGTATGACCTCATTACTGCACTGGGTGGGGTCACAAGTGAAGCGTGTGACCTCATTACTGCACTGGGTGGGGTCACAAGTGAAGCGTGTGACCTCATTACTGCACTGGGTGGGGTCACAAGTGAAGCGTGTGACCTCATTACTGCACTGGGTGGGGTCACAAGTGAAGCGTGTGACCTCGTTACTGCACTGGGTGGGGTCACAAGTGAAGTGTGTGACCTCATTACTGCACTGGGTGTGGTCACCAGTGAAGCGTGTAACCTCATTACTGCACTGGGTGGGGTCACAATTGAAGCGTGTGACCTCATCACTGCACTGGGTGGGGTCACAAGTGAAGCGTGTGACCTCGTTACTGCACTGGGTGGGGTCACTAGTGAAGCGTGTGACCTCATTACTGCACTGGGTGGGGTCACAAGTGAAGCATGTGACCTCATTACTGCACTGGGTGGGGTCACAAGTGAAGCATGTGACCTCATTACTGCACTGGGTGGAGTCACAAGTGAAGCGTGTGACCTCATTACTGCACTGGCTGGGGTCACAAGTGAAGCGTGTGACCTCATTACTGCACTGGGTGGGGTCACAAGTGAAGCGTGTGACCTCATTACTGCACTGGGTGGGGTCACAAGTGAAGCGTGTGACCTCATTACTGCACTGGGTGGGGTCACAAGTGAAGCGTGTGACCTCATTACTGCACTGGGTGGAGTCACAAGTGAAGCGTGTGACCTCATTACTGCACTGGGTGGAGTCACAAGTGAAGCGTGTGACCTCATTACTGCACTGGGTGGGGTCACAAGTGAAGCGTGTGACCTCATTACTGCACTGGGTGGGGTCACAAGTGAAGCGTGTGACCTCATTACTGCACTGGGTGGGGTCACAAGTGAAGCGTGTGACCTCATTACTGCACTGGGTGGGGTCACAAGTGAAGCGTGTGACCTCATTACTGCACTGGGTGTGGTCACAAGTGAAGCGTGTGACCTCATTACTGCACTGGGTGGGGTCACAAGTGAAGCGTGTGACCTCATTACTGCACTGGGTGGGGTCACAAGTGAAGCGTGTGACCTTACTGCACTGGGTGGAGTCACAAGTGAAGCGTGTGACCTCATTACTGCACTGGGTGGGGTCACAAGTGAAGCGTGTGACCTCATTACTGCACTGGGTGGGGTCACAAGTGAAGCGTGTGACCTCATTACTGCACTGGGTGGGGTCACAAGTGAAGCGTGTGACCTCATTACTGCACTGGGTGGGGTCACAATTGAAGCTTGTGACCTCATTACTGCACTGGGTGGAGTAGCGTATGACGTCATCACTGCAGTAGGCTGCAATGCTCTGTGTGTCTGCAACTAAGCATGCGAGTTTGGGGAGTGGGAGGGGGGAAGGCGCAGGTTTTTCGAATGGGGAGAGGTTCTTGATATGTTGTGGCCAATTGGTCAGCTGTTACTATCAGTTAGTGAGTTCATGCAAATTGCACCCATAATGACAGAATGCACGCGATTGAAATAGGTGAGCTTTTCCTCTGTGGGCACCAAATGTGGATTGCCCCCATTGTATCGACTGCAGCTTGCCTCATTCCCATTCCAACCTAGTCTTGGAAAACTACCCGAGTTTTGTGACAGCTAAGATTTTTATCCATCAAATGAGCAACTACAGGTTGTGACAGGAATAATGGAACAAGATGTCTTCGCTGAGGCTGTAGGAAGAGTATCTGTTTTCAATGTCTCCCTCTGTATGAAGAACGTTTTTAAATCATGATTCTGTGGCTGTAGCGTGGGAATGCAGCCTCAGTAATGGGATCTTTGTCATCAGGTTTGGGGACGAGCCATTTCCCTAATGTCATCACTTGAACATTTGAACTTGAGGGCAAGGGGGTTCTATAAACGATATGAATAAGCATGAATACATTGGATTTATATATTGGCTATATAGTAGCTACAGCAAAATGGGTTTTACACAGCGATGTGGCAAAGCATGTAGAACTTGTGGGAGACATTTAACACCTTACTGTCTGTGTCTCAAAAACTTTGGACAATGTCTCGAATGTGTAGTACAACCTTTTGCAATGGCTGGTGAAAACTTGGACTGAGTAGCAGCTAACTGATGATTAATTTTGTTTCCTTTCCGCACCTCTAGTCCTGAAGAATGGCCTTGCTTGTAAGGTTCTGTGGGAGTCCTCAACAAACTCTCAGTTGACATAACGAAATTGCAATGACCTCACTTATCACCTACACACTGAACTTCCAGATTTTCCTGACCTAACGGTTCAGTTGGTGGATATGTACACGGAGTTGTACAGACCCAATAGTGAAAGAGATTACAAGTGCATTTTCCAGGGTTCAGAGTTTGCATGTTGTGGTTGCCACTATGACATTTGGTATGGGAATTGTTGGCCAAGATGTTCGCCAGGTGATCACTTTAGATTCTCCCAGTGACATGGAATCATAAATTATGTGCAAAAAAACATGGCCGGTCGCGGTGTCCTTCTCTTGTGAATAATAATCGGTACATTGATAAGATCATGTCCCAGTATATGCCCAATGAATTATTTTCTCAGAGAAGCAAACACTTGGAGGTTTCTACAGGACTATTATGTCTGTGTTGTGATGTGTGCTTGAAATCGTACATGTTCAGTAATCAGTCAGCATTGACCAAAAAGTGTTAAATATGTTCTACCGTCTATACTTACTACCAATTACAGGTGTGGGAATGATCCCTTCTTTTTCAAAACTTATATCAGCTCCAGGCAGTGTAGTGACATGACTGTCCCCATCAAATTTGTAGAGGACAGGGAATAGTGCTCCTAGTGCTTTCCATACTCATGCAATCACAGTGGATCTTGTGTCTTGTCGGCTCCAAATCCTAGGATCGATTCCTTACACACCTTGTTGAGATGTTATTGTTGAGATGTTCTTGTTGAATGTCAGCAGGAATATATTCTCTGTCCTGCTACATCCATGAATATTAATAAATAGACTTCAGATGAACTCCTCTGACTGGCAAGCAGTGAGTTGAGACTCATACAGGTCAGCACCTTTATGGAGTAGCTAGTTCTTCTTCAAGTTTCTGAAAATGGTGTCCTTCCTAAGATCAGTGACTTTCTCGCAACTCGTGCCCTGTCTACCGTCTTGGTTAATGCTCCACAAGCAAGGATAATTGTTCCAGTAACTGGCGAGGTCCAGAGTATCACGCAGCAGTAGTAGCCATCATCAGGTATATAGCTGTTGCTAACACTACTTGCACATGTGAGGTGGGGGGGGGGAATAGCCACATTTTCTGTGACGTAACGATGAAGTTTAAATTCCTGTTGCATGCGTACAGAACAGTACGATATGAGGAGGATATAGGTGAGTGCAGGATCTGTGATGTTCTGATGGACTATCTGACAAGTATATATATAGTCAGTAGCCAGAGGAGTGTAATAATAAAGAAAAAATGGGACGTAGGTAACTATAAATGGGAAAATTATGAGAGGGTGTAAAGCATCTACACACAAAGTGATGAGTGCAAGGATTATTGATGTAGAAATTTTCAATGAGAAATTCTATTATCTTCTTTATAATTGAACTCTGAAATGATAGGTCTATTTGAAGGAGGACATTCCATAGCCTTGGAAACTTAGATAGAAGTGACTATTTGCACGCGAGATAAATTAAATCAACTTCGAGTGGCAGGCTAACCTAATAGCTAAGCCGCTTGCCACTGTGGAGTTGTTGAGTCACAGCATCAGTGCAGTGTGCAAGCTGCTTGCCACTGTGGAGTTGTTGAGTCACAGCATCAGTGTGTGTGAGCTGCTTGCCACTGTGGAGTTGTTGAGTCACAGCATCAGTGCAGTGTGTGAGCTGCTTGTCACTGTGGAGTTGTTGAGTCACAGCATCAGTGTAGTGTGTGAGTTGCTTGCCACTGTGGAGTTGTTGAGTCACAGCATCAGTGTGTGTGAGCTGCTTGCCACTGTGGAGTTGTTGAGTCACAGCATCAGTGTAGTGTGTGAGTTGCTTGCCACTGTGGAGTTGTGGAGTCACAGCATCAGTATAGCATGTGAGCTGCTTGCCACCATCACTGGTATTCTTGGTTGTTGACTCGCTCTAATGCTACCAGACTGGGAAATGTAAAAGTCACTTTGTAGTCATGCACAAGTTGTTCCCAGAGCTGGAATCATTGCTACAGCTAGCTAAGCATTACCATAGCTACACTTTTAGCTATACTACTATATATTTCATAAAGCACCCTGCCATATACAGATATAAAATTACCTATCTAATGCGCTTATATTAAGAATGGGCTTAAGCATTACATAATCTAAATACATGATGCATGGGACAATTTAATGTACTCCCACATCAACAAAGAAATAATCAAAGAGCTGGACTCCAGAAGTGTCCGTGGGCGGTTCACAAGGCTTGTTTGCTGACAAAGCTTCCAGGAAACAACTTAATTAAGATTGATCGTGGGATATTCCTATGATTAACAACTTATGAGTTGTGTGTGATACTAACATGTGCCATAAGATAAATTACATAAATGACAATGGCTTGACTGCTAATTTAAGTTGACCTCCATATATCCGTCAGACTGTGTTTTCACCTGACTGTCCACACAAATGCTGGCTAATAAATCATCACTAAACCACATATTCAACATGTCACACGTGGAGAAAAGGTAACCACCACACTCCTCGGCACTCTGTTATAGTCTATCATTGAACAATGAAGGTTCTGGTGCATTTTTACCTGCTGAGTTTAGAATTTACTGGACCTGTAGGCAGATTTCTTTTAGAGGTTAACCTAATAGTGATGGTTCTGGTTGACCTACCCTTATCCTGTCTCTCTAATAGTGATGGCTCAGGTTGACCTACCCTTGTCCTATCTCTCTAATAATAATGGCTAACTGCACTACATGCATGATAAAATATAGCCGCTGCTGGATTCAATTTTCTGTGTGTACATGTACTGTTGACCAGTCTTGAATCTGGCTTCCAGGTTCATGCGAACCAGATCCCCATCCTCTCAAAAGCTGGATATTATCAAGATTTCTCCAGAGGTCTCAGGATAAACTATTACTATCAGTCAACAATTGGCAAGCTCTTGAAAAGGAAAGATAAAATTCTTGCAGAAGGGTATCATTGAGAGTGAAGTTGTGCAGGAAAAGCAAATGAGTTGAAAAAGCTTTGTACACTTGGTTTACCAGTGCTAGGGCTAGGGCTAGGGCTAGGGCTGGGGGTGTTCTAGTCACCACACACAGAGAAAGCTAGCCAACTGATTGTAAACCTGGATAAACCTCTTTTAAAGCAGGTAGAAGATTAGGAATGACAAAATAAAATCATGGAGAGAAATGGGATGCTGATTTTGGAGCACCTAACACTGTGGGAGCATTTCATTCCAGATTTCCTTCCACCATCTAGCACGTACACTTCCTTCCACCATCTAGCACGTACACTTCCTTCCACCATCTAGCACATACACTTCCTTCCACCATCTAGCACGTACACTTCCTTCCACCATCTAGCACATACACTTCCTTCCACCATCTAGCACGTACACTTCCTTCCACCATCTAGCGTGTACACTTCCTTCTACCATCTAGCACATACACTTACGACCGGGCGGCTTCTCCTAAATTGCTAAGGAAATAGCACGTCAATAGTCTAGGCATCGGGGTTTGTAATTTAGCTAAAAGACTGCTGAAAACCATTTCCCAGACATCTCAGTGAGCACTGAACTTGTTTATATTTTAAACTATACCTACACAGCCAGTGCTGCACTTGGAAGAATTATCGTCTTGATAATATTCTCAGCCTCAGTGACTGAACTTGTTTATATTTTAAACTATACCTACACAGCTTAATATGTCCTGTGCTGCACTTGGAAGAATTATCGTCTTGATAATATTCTCAGCCTCAGTAAGCACTGAACTTGTTTATATTTTAACAATACCTACACAGCTTAATATGTCCAGTGCTGCACTTGGAAGAATTATCATCTTGATAATATTCTCAGTTCAGAATGCTGCACAGTTACCCATCCCCAACAGCACCAGTCAGAGCCAGAGGCACTTGAGCACAACATTGACTATTGCAGCAAAAGCGGAATAAACAAATGCCTGGAATCCGGTGAGGAGTCCTGCACATCTTTAGAGAAGGCACTTGCAAAACAATATGATAAAAACCAAGGAGGTTTATTAATAGACACCCCACATCATGTCTTCAGCATGTACGATCTCTTCTATTCTGGCATTGTGAAAGGTGAGAATGCGCACCATCACCAACTCCAATGAACACACCACTGCAGATATCAGCCGATTAGGGGAAGAACAGATGTGAAGATTTACTCTTCCGAGTCAATTTGTCAAAGAAGGACTCAGATACTTGTCAGTGGAGCAAGTACAATCCCTACTACTTCCCCAGCTTTCTCATCTGCTGAACTTGATGAAACTCTGTCAGTAAGAAGAGCATGTCACTTGAAGTCAGTTTGTGAGGACCACTTGTCAATACAATCGAAATAAGCCTCATTGGAGTGTTTGTGAAGGAGACCTGAAAATCATCACAGCTTACAAGCACCGGCCATCATCAAGTTGAACTCCTAGAAGCTAAATACTAATTCCAATTCTGCCATGTTTAAAACTGAGTGCACATGATTTAACTATATATAGCCCTCTCCATCCAGTAGTCGCCAATTACATTCTGGAACTTTGTTCTGGTTGTTAATTTGTACTAAATGTGCAAAACCCATGTCTGAACCATAGCTGACCAAGGGTACATTGTGTACAGTCCAAAATACCTGGCCAGATGTCCAGCTCATACTGCAATGCTAATAATGAATGCGCATTACAAAGTTCATGTCATTACTTCCTACAAAAGCTGGAGGGCTGCTTTTGGCACCCAAAAGCAAACTATATACTTCCACCAAGCAGCTTTTGTTTGCAAGCATGTTACCATTTTTGGCACCCATACAAAAAGACCTGTTGAGCACAAACTATATACTTCCACCAAGCAGCTTTGGTTGGCAAGCATGTTACCATTTTTGGCACCCATACAAAAAGACCTGTTGAGCACAAACTATATACTTCCACCAAGCAGCTTTGGTTTGCAAGCATGTTACCATTTTTGGCACTCATACAAAAAGACCTGTTGAGCAAACTATATACTTCCACCAAGCAGCTTTGGTTTGCAAGCATATGTTACCATTACTACTTATGTTAATAAAGCTATAAATCTGTGCTGAAGGCACTGCAGTGTGGACTCAATATTTCTGCAGTTCTGTTTGAATGACAATTCTCTGTACTGTACTTATTTTATAATTCTGAAGGGGCAAAAATATATATTAAATCGTCCCAAGATCCACAATGCATATGCTTTGATGGACTTCTCATCATGTGGCTAACATCATGTATTGGATTTATTTCACAGCAGAACCATGGTAGCACAAGTGTCCTTCACTGCATCCTATCTTCATTACCAATGACCTAGAAGTAGTGTTTTGATAATTTAAAAGAATATCTGCATAATTATGCGTTCCTCAATGAATGGATGGTACCTGAAGCATTTCTCCTCCTTGATGCTTTCATTGGTTTTTGTCTCCAGCCCAAACTATCTACATGCATTCCTGTCTTCACCATATTCTGGGGCAGAACATGCCAGTCTCTATCTCAAGAACTGATTTTACCATTTATTGGACCTGTATTTGGTGCCTGTTCTGGTTCCTCCTGGTGAAGACAAAACATTATCAAATCTGTATTTGAAGGAATGATGTACTTTTTAAACTGCCTTATGGGCAGAATGAAATAAAATGAAGTGAAATGCATCTGTGACTGGTGCATCAGGAGCAAGCATGTCTTTGATATCAATCAATAGATACACTACTATCATCGAATCAGAAACACAACTGCTTGATCAAAATATTTCTGTATTATATACCTGTGCGGTGCCACACGCTCTAGTGATAGTTCTATTAAGGTTTAGAACATTGACTCATGAAAAACACGAAGATGGACTTATTCAGGTAAGAAGAGTAGACTCTTACCTCTTCCTTCTTCCTCATCTTCTCCAAATGTACATTTTCTCTCATCCCTCTGTCAAACCAGATGCCAAGATCTTGAAAACATCTTCATTTAATCCTCCATTGGACTTTCCATCGACCGCCATTGACTTGCTCTTCTCACTATTAAACCTAGATCTCCACTTCATCGCATCCCACCACATCCAACATCACTTCTAACTCCACTCGATCTCTTGCTACAATAAAATGTCATCTGTGTCATCCACATACAGCAACCCATATTCCTTCTACTTCAATCCCTAAACATTTGTCCTCCAAATCCTTCAAAAATCCAATCACATTCACACTATATATAGAGAACTGGTGACAAAGGACAACTTGCCCTAGCCTCTCCACCTAGACTCCTCTCCATCTAACTACACACTCAACTGAACTCCTTCACACAAACCTTTGCATACATGGACAAGTTCTTCCTGGATTACATATCTCTCATCTTCATTTACAATCCTTCTCTACAGTGTCATATGCCTTGCTCACATCCAGAAATGCCAGAAAAGTCTGTAACCCCTGTGAGATAATAATGTCACACACACCCTTCAACACTAGGAACTGGTCAGCACATCCTCTCCCTGACCTAAATCCACCCTGACCCTCTGTTAGTGTATGCTTCTCTGCAAACCTACTGAGCCTACCTGCCAACATTCTTGCCATCACTTTTGCCACACAACCCCTTCTGATCTATAGTTAACAGCCACCTACTCATTCCCAGCTTTATGGAGTGGCACAAGATAATATCGTCTCCAATTTTACACTCCAGTGGCAGACAGAGGCAGCACTTAAAAAGGGGGTGGGTGGGGGGGGGGGGGGGGGGGGGGTGAGGTCAATGGAATGAAGAAGGTGGCACAAAGCAATGTAGTTGAATTGAATACCTATTGAAATGCAAACAGATTTACAACAGTAATTTAATAAGCGATGGAATCAACTGTTACCAAAAAAAATCCATATTTGTCATAATGGATACATATGCTGTAAATTTTTTCTTCTGTATGTGAAGTCAGCAGCAGCTATTTAAACTTCTGTTCAGTCATTGTTGACCTCAAATTGGAGTGGACATAACTTCTGGGCAGAGAATAACCTTTCAAACTATAGTGGAAGTTATTGGTATGATGAAATAAAGCGAAGCAATTTTTGTATGACAGGCAATATTTCCTTGAATACCTCATTACTGCTCATGGCATCACAAATAGTGTGTACTAAAGTGATGACTTTTACTACGAAAATATTGTGGAGAAGTGGTAATTGCAAATTAACTCTGACACTTCTGCGTCGTTTTTGAAGCACACGACTATCCAAGTTTCTTCACATCACTGAAAATCCTTGCTGCCTTTAGTTGCTGCCTTTTGAGGCCTCCATTTGTGGCCTCCATTTGTGGCCTCCGTTTGTGGCCTCCGTTTGCGGCCTTTATATGCCATTGGCACTGATAGAATATGCTTGGTAGGTTGCAGGCAAGTGTTAAGAGTGATCTTTACTCTGTTGGTCTTCAACCTGTGTTACATACAATAAGGTGCTACTGTAGTGCATTATAGTACATACAATGCAAGTCTATTAGACCCACTGCAAACAATACTGGTACCTTATTAAGGGGGAAGGAGCACATCCTTAAAAAGTGGGTGTGCTCAAGCCCCCCCTGCCCCCCCCCCCCCCCCCAGATTCTCTGCCACTGGACTCCATCACCAAATTAACAAGAGAAGACAACACTTTCACCCAACATACTTCAACATCTCATTAATTATACAATCAGAACCAGGAGCCTTGCCCCTCTTCAAACACTTATCAATAGACTACATCTTCTGGAATCCAACCTGCTCTACCATTCATCCATCCATCCTTAGCCTTAGATTTGGTTGTCAGTTGGAACATCCTCCCCTGACCTGTGGACATCATCCCGAATCCTTCACAATGCTTGGTAAAAACCTCTTCATCTCCACCACAACCCATTTTCCCCTCTCACTCACAGATTTTGACATTGCTTCTTCTTTCTCTTCAAGTCCTCCAATTAAAACTTACAGCTAGTCCGTCCTTGCTCTTTTATCTTTTCTCTTAATATCTTTCTCTTCACACGACTTCTTGCACTCTTATATTCCACTGCCGTAATAACCTTTCTCCACCTCCACTACCACTCATGGATTCTCTAAGCTTCCTACAGGATATTTGTCATGCTTGGATGGCTCTTCAATCTCATGAGACTTAGCCCTTAGACCTAATGTGTTAGTTCCTTCTTCCCTATACCCAACTCATCCACCCAAAGCACAATAATTATGTCTCCACAGTTCCCAAATTTGTTGTACATCTTCTCTGGCCTTTCTCATCCCTAGCACTGCACCATTTTGAAATCCTCCATCAATACCTGTTGGAATTCTTCCCATTCCATCTTACTATCACCTTTCCATTTAAAACATGGAGCACTTGTTCTGTCCTCCAATCTATATACCTGTTCTCACTACACACCATTTTAGGTTATGATCTGCTCCCAGATTAAGTTCTCCATTCTTCTTTTTCACCATCTTATATATCCACAACTAACCCCTTTGACAGTGAGATATAATCTACCACTTCTCTCATCTCCCATGTCCACCTTCCATTACACTGCGAGGACTTATTCAAAAGTTGCACTCTACAAACAAATCCAACGACCTCCTACAGTAGCAGTTTAACTAGACCTGATGTTCTTCGTAACCAGTAGCCCTACTCCACCATTTGCACGCTTGCCTCCTACCCCATAACCATGTACCTCAACCTCCTCTCTCTGCTACAAAAAGGCTTCTGCCAGCCCCAGCACATTTCAATCCCTCTTCAACATTCACCTAACATCACCCTCCCGACCACCATCCCCTTAAACCTCTGGCACCTCCCCATATCCTATCCCCACCACCCCACCACCCAGCTAAGCTAACTAGTTAGAGTAGTTTGCTATTCACTTATGTCCTGTGCTTTATAGAAGACTTTCAACTTCTTGCATCAGTCGCTCATGCAATCCTCCTAACCATCTTTCCCAGATGCATTTGCATGTCAGGCATCCCCACTGCTCTCACTGGTTGATACTCTTCTTCCTGGCATTTCTTCTTTGATTAACTGCCTCAGTCTTGCCTCCATATCTACCACCTGGTTGCAAGCCCCCTTGCTCTTAACTACTCTCTCCCTCCTAGGCACCTATCCCCACCACTTCTCTCCCCTGTTGCCCCTCCTTTCTCCTCCATTTTGATTCATCTACTGCATAGCTTGCCTATAGCTTGATCGGCTGAAACCCCTCACCTGATGATCCCTGTTGTGATGGTCCACCTCCACACTAAGTCCACATCCATTCCTCTGTGCTTCACTCTCTCCCTCTATTGTAGCTTTTTCAGGATAAAGGGTCTCCCCACCAACACACCTGAAAAATTTCCCATATTGACTTCTTTTTTTGTAATTTTTTATTATTCATGCATTTAGCATATTAGATGAATAACTAGTGCATAGCTATATACCTCAGGTGCATTATTCATATAGTTTATATATAGAACCCTTCCGCTCAAGTTCAAATGTTCAAGTGATGACATTAGGGAAATGGCTCGTCCCCAACCCTGATGGCAAAGATCCCATTACTGAGGCTGCATTCCCACGCTGCACAGCCACAGAAATCCGTTGAAGATGTTGATGGGAGTTCTTTTCGTAAGTCACTGACCTCAGGCGGTGTCCCAACTTCCTGAAGAATGCCTTTCTTTGCTTGAGGCCCAAAGGATCCACACGTCTCTACCGCCACAGGTAGAAACTTGTATGCAGAGTCCAAGGCACACTCCAAGAAGGTTGGATGACCAGCTTCCTGTTCCCTCCTGCTTCAGACACAGAACCTCGGACAACCACCAGTGTCCCTCTCTGCATCGCCCTTGACAGCAACTTTATCATCCTCATTACCACCATCATTCATCACTTTGGCCTGTGTGAGAGTCCCTATAACCTCTTCCATAGCTCCTTCATTAACTTCCAACTGTAACTGTTTTAACCTCCCCAAAACTTCAAATTCTTCTCTGCTTGTATTAAAACTCATTTCTTCTTCAACTCAACCCTAAATAGAACCTTAATCAACACTACACACATTTGACAGCTTTTCATCTTATCGAGATCTCACCGCACCCTGTGATCTAACTGACTTAACTCCTCCCTCATCAACACCTGTACTGTGTTGGTGACATTAGCATCTACTAACCCAGTGTCATCTCTCTTGTCCCAATATATACTCCTCCGTAACTTATCTATCAAATCCTCTTCCTAAACATGATTTTATAACAAAGAATCACACATATTATCCATTGCTCTTTCTCATCCTCTTTCCAGGTATTCATATCTACACACTTCCCATCTAGATTTTCTACTTCACCCTCGTAACCAACTTCCCTTCCTCATCCACCTGAACTCCAGACTACAAAGACATTTTTTCTCACCCAAATTCTTAACATCCTTCTCAAACACACCACATCTTTGGTGGTACCGTGCACCCTGCAAGATCCTTCACAACCAATCAACTTGAACCTTTGTCTGAGTTTTCTCATCCTTGGAACACACAATGCATTCATTGTACCATATTCATCATCATTGTTTAATTCCTGAATCTTGATGCCAATATTTTTCATTGTTGTATAGTAGAAGTAGTAGTAATAGTTGTAACAATAACAATGATAATAATTATTAGTGTGAATATTCTTCCTGTGAATGTTATCGAGTCGTAGAATCACAGAGCAGCTCATATACTTACACAATATTTGTGTACATGAAATAAGTTAAAAGTGACAAATGAGGGTCTATCACTGCTCACGACCCCTCAAGTTGCGAGCCTTGTCCTTCAAGCTCACCTTGTTCCTGCTGTGATGGAAGGGGTAGTAGGCCAAAATCTTGGCCCAGTTGCCATAGCCAAAACGTGCAATACCGTCTATCAGATCCTCCGTCTCTATCGTGGTGAACTTCACTTTCTTTGTGGTGGCTACCATCCTGGAAGCATCCAGTTGAACATATTGTTGGTTCCAGTTGTACACCTGTGCACTTTTATACATCAGTGCCTTTCTGGGCTTGAAGTGGACAAGTGGAGGTCTTTCTGAGAGAAGGCAAGCAAAGGGAACACTTGACATGAATGAAAGAGAGAGCAAGTGAAATAGCTTAACCTTACAGATTTCATATAAGATTGTTTGCTAGGACGAGCAAATGTTTGCTGACTCTGTAATCATTGTTTTTTAATGCAGGTGTCACCTTACCAGGTTTCATATAAGATTTTTGGCTAGGACGGGTAAATATTTGGTGTCCCTGTAATCATAGTTTTTGGTCCACTCATTTTACAAAAGTACACTCTCTATAAAATGAACTCTCTATAAAAGGAACGCTCTATAAAAGGAACGTTCTATAAAAGGACCAGAAATGAGCAATGCCCCAAATATTGAAGGTCTTAATTCAGATTTTCTCTTAGCACATCCAGCATGCCCAAGAGGCATTTATAATCAAGGTTTCTCCCACTCCCACGGGAGGCGGGACAGGGTATTTATACCACCCTCACCCCAACCCACGACTTCTTCTCCAAGAAATAACTTACGAACATGATCAATAAACTTCCATATTTCTGTCCCACCATACCCACAATTTCTAAACCCCACCCCTTAAAAAAAAATCACTGATTATATATATATTGACACACACACATGTGCAAACATGTACAATGTCCAGCATTCTCTTTGGCTTAGCCGACCTGTTCTAAATGTATTGCAATATATCAATGTAGATACTAGTAAGAATCAGTGCATGTACGTACCTGGGAGACGAGATATGGGTGTGGACTCATCCGTTGCATCTTGCTCGCTGTCACTGTCATCATTCACAAAGGTCACCCTATGCAGATGACAGTATTATTCACCCTATGCAGAGGACAGTAATATTCACCCTATGTAGAGGACATTATTATTCACCCTATGCAGAGGACAGTATTATTCACCCTATGCAGAGGACAGTATTATTCACCCTATGCAGAGGACAGTATTATTCACCCTATGCAGAGGACAGTATTATTCACCCTATGCAGAGGACAGTATTATTCACCCTATGCAGAGGACAGTATTATTCACCCTATGCAGAGGACAGTATTATTCACCCTATGCAGAGGACAGTATTATTAACCCTATGCAGAGGACAGTATTATTCACCCTATGCAGAGGACAGTATTATTCACCCTATGCAGAGGACAGTATTATTCACCCTATGCAGAGGACAGTATTATTCACCCTATGCAGAGGACAGTATTATTCACCCTATGTAGAGGACAGTATTATTCACCCTATGCAGAGGACAGTATTATTCACCCTATGCAGAGGACAGTATTATTCACCCTATGCAGAGGACAGTATTATTCACCCTATGCAGAGGACAGTATTATTCACCCTATGCAGAGGACAGTATTATTCACCCTATGCAGAGGACAGTATTATTAACCCTGATGCTTGTGTGTAATGTCGAGCCTAGTTTAGCACATGTATGACCAAACATAGGAGGGGAGGGGAATTAAACAACATCCTTTGGACACCAGTAAAGATGTTGGCATGGATGAGTGTAGAGTTTTGGTACTACTGTACATATATACCAAGTCATTCGTGTAGTTTCCACTTATCATGTAATTCCACTCCTCACACCCAGCAATACTATATACATGTAATACCAATTCTAGCATGCTGACTCACTCTTGTTTGAAGGAACATCTAGCCACACCCACTCCCATCCACTGGTATCCAACCCCCCCCCCCCCCCCCCCCCCCGTCCAAAAGGGTTTTAAACTTTACAAAAAATACCTATTAAAGTAGTTGGCTTGTGATTTACCATTCAAGCGCAAAAAAATAAATCAAGTGGCTTAAAAACTAAGTGAAGAGGGCGAAGGAAAGGGGGTTCTGATATTACAATACCCCCTCTGAATTACGTGTTTACCAGTTGTCAGTATACCATCCAAAAGCCTGTAAGAACAAGATGACGAGGTTCTGTCCTGCTCACGTGATAAAATATATTAACTCGGAATATTGCAAGTGCCATTAATAGGAACAGCGGTTACTATTTACTTCTGTCCAATCTGCCTGCAGTCGCTATTGGAAGGGGTTATAATTAGAGGTTCGGGTGAACCTCTTAATTTTTAAAATCATACAGCAATTATTGCATTGCTTTTCCCAAATTCACATCATATTCGACTTTTAACGGTAAAGGGTCTTCTAATTGCTTGTGGCTACATGGGTACATTCTTGTTTCTTGACATCACTCTTTCCCCTTCCACCCCTTATCTAGAATTCCATTCACAACCATTTTAGTAGCAGAACGCTCCAAATTTCCATTCACAACAATTTTAGTACCAAAATGCTCCAAATTTCCATTCACAACAATTTTTAGTATATACCAGAATGCACCAAATTTTCCAAAATTTCCATTCACAACAATTTTAGTACTAAAATGCTCCAAATTTCCATTCACAACAATTTTAGTACCAGCATTCTCCAAATTTCCATTCACAATATTCCATTCACAATACTTTTAGTACCAGAAAGCCGACTTCATCAAGTTTCTGGACTAAGAAAACAACAACAGGGCAAAGGTCATTAGAAAGATCAGCGGTTAGATCTAGCTAAGTCACGCAATATATGCAATTAAAAAATATATATTCGTGAGCAATCATTTGGCTTATGAACACCTTGGGATTCTAAGAGAGAACAGCCATGCCTGTTCAACAGGTACCCCTAACTGTTTGTTTGACTGGAAGCAGGCTCTGCATGAACATCTCTACCAATGGGCTGACAAAACAACACAATATGAATGAGCATGATTTGTATAGAGTACAACACGGAAAAGGTTAGAAAATGTGCTCAAAAATAAACGATGCTGACAGTGCAGTCTCAGAAACCCTGCTTCCAGACTGATGTTCAAGTGGCTCTCATTGTTACAGCTAACAGAGAGCTCGACTATATTACACAGAGAAATGTTCAGCAACAAGAGTGACAGCAACAAGAGACAGCAACAAGAGACAGCAACAAGAGAAAGCAACAAGAGACAGCAATAAAACAAACACAAACAACAACAACTATTTTGCATTGGCTAGTTGAGAAAGAAAGGAAAGGAATTTGTAGGCCACATGACCCTTTACCAGTTCATATCATGTACACCAATATAATGGCGCAAGACGCTGGAATTGATAGAGCACATGGTTGTTGAGGTGGAAGAGCAGGTGGCTTTCTAGAACCGGAGCAGCGACTGTTGACGGGGCCATGAGGTCTAATAAGGCCAGAAACAGATGCAGAAATGTTCTTCAGGCAGACAGCACACCCAGAACTACTAGCTGCCTTTTCAAATCTGTGAGCCCCCAGTGGGGAGTTGGATGGAAAACTTGTTATTGCTGTGCATGGCATATTTATGTATGTATGTATTCACCGTATGCTCACCCGTAAAAAATATGAACGGGTCACCCGTCTTAAATAAAGCAGGCTTATGTGAACCGGGAATGGTCATCATGTGAGAAAGATTGATAAAATGGCAGCAGATTAGAAGCTGGCTAGACGAAAGAAAACTTCCCACACAGGCAAGTGAGAATGAGCTGCATGGTTAGTAGCTGACAGCAATGGAGAGTGAAGCTTCATTCTGAGTTAGCAACTCTAATCATCAACACACTAGCTATGGAAGGGACTGCTAAACTGGAAATGATCACCAGTCAATGGGTGGCTTTACTGAACTGGAAATTATCGTCACGGTCAACCCGGAGCTGGTTCACGACTCAAACTTGCACTAGTTAGGGATCTGTAAGCAACTCTTAGCTACTCTCCGTATCACAATCCAAACAATACAAATTATGACATCAGAAATTCACAGGTAATGTATAGTGTTAGGCTTGAAGCTATGCTTGTGGGGGTAGGGCAATGACTAGAGCAATGTGGTCTGGAATTTCTTTACCCTCTCCATTGCATCTTTGCTCGTCATCCAATACCTGCCATTACTACCAGTATACACATGGGTTAATGTGGTAAAGGGTCTGTAACGTTTAATTTGTTCCCCCCCAAAAGTTGTTCCCACTCTAGCCCTTTATTTTTCAAGAGGGAAAAGAGGGAACTTTTTTTTCAGGTAAAAAGTTCCAGGGGGAACCAAATGTGGGGGGACCAAATTTGTCATGACAGGTCCTCTAAATATTTGTGTCTGCACTCATTTGTGTCTGCACTCATTTCATTTCCAAGAAGAGATGGTTATTTAAAATGACGAAAAGAAGCAACCAAGTTTATATCTGAGATAAAACTCACCATAGCAATATCCTACACGGTAGTTTCGGCCGATTTTTCGCCCCAAAACACCTTGAATCAACTCAAAAGAAACATTAAAACTGTGAAATTTGTGTCCAAAATCTTGTATCAATACACATGTACTTACTCTGTTACACATAACTTCATTCAACAGCGTTAAAGCTTTAGTACCTGAAGACTCGAAATTGTCCAATGCATTGCAATGGTGCTTAATTCAGTATAACACCCCACACAGGTAAAAGTTCTTCAATGCAATAACCAGACTTGTAATATCAATAATTATTATCAAGTATATATACATATATATATAGGATTGTCTGTTTGTGTGGGTATCATGGTAAATTTTATTTCCTTTTTGGAGACAATACAATAATTATACATATATACTATTTGAAACACTTGCCTCGTGTGTGCATGTGTGTATTATATCCATGGACCAATAATACAGAGAATACTGTAACCACGAAGACAACAAACAATTTGATGACCCTTTACCATTTAAAATTACACGCGCCACAAAACCAGTAAAATATGGTGTACACGGTTATAAAAGATCGTCTAACTGGTTGTGGTCTGTAATTAATTATTAAAGGAGCGTCCAAGTGAGTGTGGTATAATACCTCTTAAATTAAACATTTTTGTCCTTGCTTGAAGTCCAAATTATACAAAGTCGATATCAATTTTCAGGGCTTTTAAATGCCTTTTCCAACTTGTATCTTCTTATTGGACACTACACACGTCAACACATGCCATGTCTTGTTGCTGTTGTTGACTGTCATGTAGGGCCAGCTACAGACTTCTTCAAGGACTTAGTAACAGTTGCAGAGGAGAACTCCACCAAGCAGCAGATGTGTTTTAGTGTGTGTGAAGGATAACTAGAGCATCCATTGGACTTGGTAGCAATTTGCCAGGAGTGAGAACTCCACAAATGAAAGAGAAGGACTGAGCATGTGACATTGGTTCTGCTTAATTAACACATCACATGCATCAGATTGAAGACATTGGTTCTGCTTAATTAACACATCACATGCATCAGATTGAAGACATTGGTTCTGCTTAATTAACACATCACATGCATCAGATTGAAGACATTGGTTCTGCTTAATTAACACATCACATGCATCAGATTGAAGACATTGGTTCTGCTTAATTAACACATCACATGCATCAGATTGAAGACATTGGTTCTGCTTAATTAACTCTTAATTAACTCTTTCACTGCCAACTTTAGCCCAACACCTTTTTTTAAAAAAAATTTAAATATTTTTGAATTTCTTAACTTTTTTTTAACCATTAAATTTTGAAACAAAGCATATCATTTGATTGCAAATTGAAAGAGCTATAACTTGGTATATGAATCAGCTCTTTTGAAGCACGCAAACAAAAGTTACGCAGCTCTATGTCTACAACAGTTTTAAAAAGTCACTAACAACAGAGATCTATCCAGGAGCGACTTTTTTCCTCTACTCCGTAGGATTTTGATTGATAGCGAGCCTGCAGTAGATGGCTCGCTTTCCACTGAAGAAGAGCGTCCAGAAGCTATCAGGACAGTCACAGTCAAGTAAAGTCATCATTGTCAAAAAAATTAATATATTTTTGTCGCCGTGACCAGTTCGGAATCACGTGCTACCTGGAATTTTTCTTTGATTGTATTTTTAACGTTTAGAGCTATCTTTCGTGCAACCCCTGGTTAAAAAAATGAAATCTGTAGCTTGTTCGCATAATTTTTAATTAATTTTTACGCGAGCCGCGAGCAATGTCGAGTTTGCGCCTGTAGGCGCTTATGGTGGTGAGAGTGTTAACACATCACATGCATCAGATTGAAGTAGCACTAAAGAAATCACTCGACAACTAACCACTTTATTCCACAACCGAGAAACAGAGTAGTCATGGACGTGCATTGGAACATTAGAAACAGAGTAGTCATGGACGTGCATTAGAACATTAGAAACAGAGTAGTCATGGACGTGCATTAGAACATTAGAAACAGAGTAATCATGGACGTGCATTGGAACATTAGAAACAGAGTAGTCATGGACGTGCATTGGAACATTAGAAACAGAGTAGTCATGGACGTGCATTGGATCATTAGAAACAGAGTAGTCATGGACGTGCATTGGAACATTAGAAACAGAGTAGTCATGGACGTGCATTAGAACATTAGAAACAGAGTAGTCATGGACGTGCATTGGAACATTAGAAACAGAGTAGTCATGGACGTTCAATGGAACATTAGAAACAGAGTAGTAATGGATGTGCATTAGAACATTAGAAACAGAGTAATCATGGACGTGCATTAAAACATTAGAAACAGAGTAGTCATGGACGTGCAATGGAACATTTGGAGCCTCCCAGTGCTAAAGCTTTTATGAATGGATCTACATACTGTACCAAGTTATGAGAGAGGAGAGGGGAATAGATAGATACGTAGATGTCTGTGAAGAGAACTACACGTCCCATGATCTTCCGCTGCTAGTTTACTACCTCTGTGAGCATTCAAGGCACGCTGGGAGTGTTTTTCAAGCTAATCAGTCACTAGGCAGTCAAGAAGATGCTAATGTGAGCTTTAGCTGAGCTAAAGGGATGGATGGGTTTACCCTCTGCCATTTTGAAATAGGGGTAAAGCAATATTGAGATGCTTCTGCACACCCCAACCCCCAATTTAGGTCCAACTATGAATATTTGTACCTCTTTCTTGGGCTTGCGACAAGATCTTTTGGGTGTCCAGCCTGCCTGCGGCGTGTGTGAGGACTCTCAGAACACCCTTCTCCATCAGTACTACTCCCTGCCTCGGCAACACTGTCACTCTCTGCACTCTTGCCACACCCGTTAGGGATACAGGATTCCCCTTCAGAGACATCCCTTCTTGAAAATGCCACCTGTGTTGAATGAGTTATCCTTCTCGAAGGCGATTCCTGGCTTGAAGTGGACTCCTGGCTTGAAGGGGATTCCTGGATTGAAGAGTATTCCTGTCTTGAACGAGTTACCCTTCTTAAAAGGGAGGATTCCTGTCTTGAAGACATTTTTTGTCTTGAACGAGTTATTCTCCTGGAAGGAAACCCCTTTCTTGAACGAGTCATCCTTCTTGAAGGGGATTTTTCTCTTGAAGGAAATCTATTCTCCTCTGTTTCATTCGAATCACTCTCCCCTCCAGTAGTTTTGCTGCCCCTAGAAACGTCCACCACCCTTCTGGGCACCTTCGAAGTGGCTCTGCCTTTTGAAGATGGCTTGACCTTCACTAAATCCTCCTCCCTATCCTCCTCCTCTCCAGTTGAGATTTCCTCCATGAGCTGACTTGGAGGTTCCTTTCCAAATTTCTGTGCCCTCTTAACGGCGACAGGATGTTTGATCAGCATAGCAGCAGTGGTGAGTGGATAGATCCTGGCTCGAGTTCTTCGTGTAACACACGTCTCTCCAGTTTCCTCGCTGCTGCACTGTACCTGTGCTTTAGGGCGACTCACAGTAGCAGAGGTGCTTGTGGAGGTGGAGCAGGCAGTGATGCTGCTTGTGCCAGGCTGGACATCCGAGGAACATGGCACGGATTCTTGGTTAGACTGCACATTTAAAAAAACATTAATTGTGCAGTGCCTGGTGTAAAATTAGATAGCTCTTCTGGAGAGGAAGAAGAGGAATCTTGAGGGAACAGTGTGCAAAGAAGAAGACAAAAAGAGTTTGCAAAGCAAATATAATAACACCTCAACACTCGTAAGTTTGCACACAATACAATTACAATAAAAACCGATCAAGTTTGTGAGTCACACCTTGACTCTGCCGTGCAGAATGTCCACACAGCAATGAGACACAAAGTTCTGCACACCCCGACAAAGGCCTTCCGGTTCATGTCTGGAGATGAAGAGGTTAATGGAGAGGTCCATCTCCTCGTCGGATTGGCTCTTGTACAATCCTTTTGACAGGTAATCCAGAATCTGTTTCAATTGGGAGCTCAGTTCCTGTAGTGTAAGTTACAGGAGGAGGAGAGGAGGGGGAGAGAAAAGGAGGACGAGGGAGAGGGGAGAGGGAAGGAGCGAGAGGGGTAGGAAGTGAGAGGAGGAAGAGGTTGGGAAGGGGGACGAAGAGGGTTGAAGAGGGGGGAGGGATGAAGGGTCAAAAGAGACTAACACTTATACATACAGTACAGGCCAGCAGTGCTAGTGTGAGGGCTGATATACATACAGTACAGGCCAGCAGTGCTAGTGTGAGGGCTGATATACATACAGTACAGGTCAGCAGTGCTAGTGTGAGGGCTGATATACATACAGTACAGGCTAGCAGTGCTAGTGTGAGGGCTGATATACATACAGTACAGGCCAGCAGTGCTAGTGTGAGGACTGATATACATACAGTACAGGCCAGCAGTGCTAGTGTGAGGGCTGATATACATACAGTACAGGTCAGCAGTGCTAGTGTGAGGACTGATATACATACAGTACAGGCCAGCAGTGCTAGTGTGAGGACTGATATACATACAGTACAGGCCAGCAGTGCTAGTGTGAGGCTGATATACATACAGTACAGGCCAGCAGTGCTAGTGTGAGGACTGATATACATACAGTACAGGCCAGCAGTGCTAGTGTGAGGGCTGATATACATACAGTACAGGCCAGCAGTGCTAGTGTGAGGACTGATATACATACAGTACAGGCCAGCAGTGCTAGTGTGAGGACTGATATACATACAGTACAGGTCAGCAGTGCTAGTGTGAGGGCTGATATACATACAGTACAGGCCAGCAGTGCTAGTGTGAGGACTGATATACATACAGTACAGGCCAGCAGTGCTAGTGTGAGGGCTGATATACATACAGTACAGGCCAGCAGTGCTAGTGTGAGGGCTGATATACATACAGTACAGGCCAGAAGTGCTAGTGTGAGGGCTGATATACATACAGTACAGGCCAGCAGTGCTAGTGTGAGGGCTGATATATATACAGTACAGGTCAGCAGTGCTAGTGTGAGGACTGATATACATACAGTACAGGTCAGCAGTGTGCTAGTGTGAGGACTGATATACATACAGTACAGGTCAGCAGTGCTAGTGTGAGGACTGATATACGTATAGTACAGGCCAACAGTGCTAGTGTGAGGGCTGATATACATACAGTACAGGCCAGCAGTGCTAGTGTGAGGACTGATATACATACAGTACAGGTCAGCAGTGCTAATGTGAGGACTGATATACATACAGTACAGGCCAGCAGTGCTAGTGTGAGGGCTGATATACATACAGTACAGGCCAGAAGTGCTAGTGTGAGGGCTGATATACATACAGTACAGGTCAGCAGTGCTAGTGTGAGGACTGATATACATACAGTACAGGCCAGCAGTGCTAGTGTGAGGGCTGATATACATACAGTAC
Organism: Cladorhizidae sp. MBARI D1340-BT2; assembly: GCA_028752905.1. Lineage (NCBI taxonomy): Eukaryota > Metazoa > Porifera > Demospongiae > Poecilosclerida > Cladorhizidae > Cladorhizidae sp. MBARI D1340-BT2. The sequence goes on along the minus strand of JAQNBH010000008.1, from coordinate 12,218,964 downwards.
AGGTCAGCAGTGGTAGTGTGAGGGCTGATATACATACAGTACAGGCCAGCAGTGCTAGTGTGAGGACTGATGTACATACAGTACAGGTCAGCAGTGCTAGTGTGAGGGCTGATATACATACAGTACAGGCCAGCAGTGCTAGTGTGAGGGCTGATATACATACAGTACAGGCCAGCAGTGCTAGTGTGAGGGCTGATATATATACAGTACAGGTCAGCAGTGCTAGTGTGAGGACTGATATACATACAGTACAGGTCAGCAGTGTGCTAGTGTGAGGACTGATATACATACAGTACAGGTCAGCAGTGCTAGTGTGAGGACTGATATACGTACAGTACAGGCCAACAGTGCTAGTGTGAGGGCTGATATACATACAGTACAGGCCAGCAGTGCTAGTGTGAGGGCTGATATAGATACAGTACAGGTCAGCAGTGCTAGTGTGAGGACTGATATACATACAGTACAGGTCAGCAGTGCTAGTGTGAGGACTGATATACATACAGTACAGGTCAGCAGTGCTAGTGTGAGGACTGATATACATACAGTACACAGGCCAACAGTACTAGTGTGAGGGCTGATATACATACAGTACAGGCCAGCAGTGCTAGTGTGAGGGCTGATATACATACAGTACAGGCCAGCAGTGCTAGTGTGAGGGCTGATATACATACAGTACAGGTCAGCAGTGCTAGTGTGAGGGCTGATATACATACAGTACAGGCCAGCAGTGCTAGTGTGAGGACTGATATACATACAGTACAGGCCAGCAGTGCTAGTGTGAGGGCTGATATACATACAGTACAGGCCAGCAGTGCTAGTGTGAGGACTGATATACATACAGTACAGGCCAGCAGTGCTAGTGTGAGGGCTGATATACATACAGTACAGGTCAGCAGTGCTAGTGTGAGGACTGATATACATACAGTACACAGGCCAACAGTACTAGTGTGAGGGCTGATATACATACAGTACAGGCCAGCAGTGCTAGTGTGAGGGCTGATATACATACAGTACAGGCCAGCAGTGCTAGTGTGAGGGCTGATATACATACAGTACAGGTCAGCAGTGCTAGTGTGAGGGCTGATATACATACAGTACAGGCCAGCAGTGCTAGTGTGAGGACTGATATACATACAGTACAGGCCAGCAGTGCTAGTGTGAGGGCTGATATACATACAGTACAGGCCAGCAGTGCTAGTGTGAGGACTGATATACATACAGTACAGGCCAGCAGTGCTAGTGTGAGGGCTGATATACATACAGTACAGGTCAGCAGTGCTAGTGTGAGGACTGATATACATACAGTACAGGCCAGCAGTGCTAGTGTGAGGACTGATATACATACAGTACAGGCCAGCAGTGCTAGTGTGAGGCTGATATACATACAGTACAGGCCAGCAGTGCTAGTGTGAGGACTGATATACATACAGTACAGGCCAGCAGTGCTAGTGTGAGGGCTGATATACATACAGTACAGGCCAGCAGTGCTAGTGTGAGGGCTGATATACATACAGTACAGGCCAGCAGTGCTAGTGTGAGGGCTGTCTAGATACACCGTCATGGAAATCAAGTCTGCTCATGGTTTGTTTAATTATAATATAGGCGGGACCACTTCTGTGCGAAAGTTGAACAATTTAATTTCTCCCATGGTTTCACTTTCTACACTAATCCTAGAAACTTAATTAGAATACCCACCTCCTTTGTTGATAGCAATACCGTATCTTAACTCTTACGTCCTCTAATAACATGAATTTAACCCCTCCGTATCCTGGCACCATGCCTTACGTGTTCTGTTGTTGGTACTGGTTCCATGTAGAACTTGTTCCATTGCAAGAGGGCAGAGTCCACGTCTTTAAACATGAGGTACGATACGATCACCTACACAAAGGTTAGAGTACAAATTATCATGCTGGCTATTTAACCAATTCACTCTTGATCTAATTTGTGGGACAAATATATTACTTGTATATATATATATATATTATTTATAGTTTTCCATGTATATATATATATATATATAAAATGTATATATCAAGAATAATATTCCATGATCTTTCAATTGACCTATATAGTACAGATACACACAATGACTCTTTCAATAACCAGCTTAAATGTTTCTCTTCGATGTTTGGTTAGATGCTCTAAACCCCATCAATCAATTAAAGGCATTGTTTCAATAATATTCTTAAATTTTCATTGGAATGTAAATACGAAAAGCTGCGGTTTGGTTCGGAGCCCGGATCATGGTATGAGAAAACATGTATGCATCGTGGATTCGTGGACACGTCAGAATAGAATAAATTTCTATTCAAACGCGTCTCAATGTTAATGTGTGTGGCATTGTGTGTGTGAACCAGAATGAGAATCAACTCCATTGAAGTCAGCCAACAACAAGGTATGTGGCACTACGTCGCGCCATGTCTGCAACAGAACTTCCTGCAAAGCCTTTCTCAAGCGTAAAGGGATGGGAGGTAGAGTGGGGTCCGGTAAGCACATGTGCAGCAATATGTACTTAGCAGAACAGCAGCAAATGCCAGGAAGAGGCAGGACATGCAGACAGTTGTGATCGTCGGCAATGTAATAATAATAGTAATAATTATATATAATAATAATATAATAATAATAAATAATAATAATAATAATAATAGTAATAGTAATAATAATAAAAGTTGAGGTTCGCTAACCTCCTCAAACAGGACATACCGTCGTCTCCTGGCTATTTTTGATGATTCAGCGATCCATGTGCCATGCACAGGTGAGAAATCAGGGACCACATGTATTATTATATTCATATAATGAATGTTTTGAATGTGGTTTGAGTTTGTGCCTCTAGGGCTAGGCGCTTATGGTCAATTAATACCTTATAACTGGAGATGTTGATGACATTAATGTTTGACGATTAACCCATTGACGGTGTTGCTGACAGTAAAGTGGGTGTGGCAAGATCTACTCCCAGTAAAATCGAGCAGAGCTATGGACACTTTTTAATTAGCTACTCGTGTGAGAGGCCACAGTATTTACCATCGCACTATTATAGTGGTTGTCATGCCGCCATCTATATTAAGCACGTGCTTATTGTCAACTGATAACATGCTGCTAGTGGGTACGTATATCCACAAACTCTGTGATGACTATGAATTTAACCTGTGATAAACACTGGATTTTTTTTTTTAACTGCACATGCCCAGTAGACTACTCTAGCAATACTAAATAACCATAAAACCTGACTTCTGGTTTGATGGGCTGAGCAAGCAGCAGGCGTGGAATCCACCGTGCAAGATGCAGAATAGCTGCTAAATCATGGTTGCCTCTTTGTGTGTGCTGACATGTATGACTAATATTGTCAGCTGCGTGAAACACACATGCACACATGTATATGTGGTTTTGATCGCCAAGAGTTACACAACAATCATTCTCATATATGCACAGCACTGATCATCAGTCACTATAGCAACCTCACCTGGCACTTAGCCTCGCATAAGATCTTATTGAGGCAGTTGACATGAGAAGGTTGAAGTTCTTCAAAGCATTGCCTGCAACATCATAATCAACAACAACAAAAACGTCAACAATTCAAGTTTTAAACCACACATAATTATGTACATATTATATACCTGTCAACAATTCAAGTTTTAAACCACACATAATTATGTACATATTATATACCTGTTAGACCAACATCAACAATTCAAGTTTTAAACCACACATAATTATGTACATATTATATACCTGTTAGACCACCATCAACAATTTAAGTTTTAAACCACACATAATTATGTACATATTATATACCTGTTAGACCAACATCAACAATTTAAGTTTTAAACCACACATAATTATGTACATATTATATACCTGTTAGACCAACATCAACAATTCAAGTTTTAAACCACACATAATTATGTACATAATTATTATTATATTCCAACTCAATGGAACACAAGCCTGTTAGGAAAGGAAAGCGTCTTGGACTGTGTTGCAGTCTTGGTTATGAAAAGCTGATAAGACTTGCAACAGCTACAGTAGAGTGCTAATGGAAAAGTATTAGCTGATTGCAGCCACAAGGTCATGTATGTACATACATATGCAATGCCTTCAAAATGGCGCCTACAGCCAGTATATTTGGGTACAACTTTGAACCACAAAGCCTAAGGTGTATCATTTTCGAAAATGAAATCTGGTGCAGTGTGTTCAATATAAACTGGAACTTGAAATGGAATAATCAGAAGTTTTCAATTGAAAAAAACAGTGCCTGCAGTCAACTGACTGACCCAGCAGCTGAGCCTGAGCCTTAGGACACTTTGGTGTTGCTTTAGTTACGTTACTTTCCTTACAAACTTCTAAACTGAAATAGACAAAAAATTGTTCCAGCTATCTTCACCAAATTTTAGGTGTAGATGAAGTGTATTGTTGGCTAGGTTATATTTAAATTATTTAAATTTTATGAGGTTAGATTTAGAACTCCTTGAGCAATGAGGACTTCTTCTTCAATTGAGCGTTACTTTCATTACACGGATTGAAATCAACGTGCAGGCTCAGAGTAGATACCTCAGAGCCAGACATTGTTCTAGATAATGGCAGACCTTTAAAATCCCCACACAAACAGTATATATCACATTGGTGTAATATCTTTATGTTACATACATTGCAGCATGGTTCAATTTTTCCCTTAACCTCACTTCCAAGCACTGCTGTGCAGTGTGTGTGTGTTGGATATCAACATATGTAGAACCAACTTTTTCAAGCATCCCAAGGAGTGTATTTTCAGGTTCATAAGCATTTTTGGCCCTACAACAAAATATTTGTTTGAGCCTTCCACGTCATGACTTTATGACCTGTCTCTACACCAGTGTACATACTCACTCCTTAAGTTCCATGGCTGTTTCATAGATGTTTTTGATGATGACCAGCAGCTCATCATCGTTCTTCTTCCTTTCAACCCGTTTCCTTTCGACCTGTTTGGTCAGCACCAGGAGGTTTAGAACCTTGATGAATATCAAGCAGTCTCCAGGGCTCTCACAGTCATCACAGTACTCTGAGAACACAACAACAACAACAACAACAACAACAACTATAACTAGATGAAGGCACACTAAGAAATAAGAGCTGGAACACTGTCACCTCATTATGAGGCACTCGCCATGGAAGTGCAGAACAACAGTATATAACTAAGTCCATCAATGAATAGGGAGGCGTGTCCGCTCCACACAAAAATGAAAACGTTTCAGTGAGACTTGAGTTGTTGTGCTTGTGTCCGCACTTCAAAGCCCCTCCCACTTACGTGAGATTCTCATATTCACGTATATCAAATTTTTCAACTGTGATAATTTCAAGCTGTCCAGCCATTTTTTATGGTCTGGATCGTAGCCTACCCTACATCCTATGAAGCTCCCACGCTGTTCCCGAGGACAAGGAGAGCAGTGCACAGCTTGCACATGGCCTTGGCTTTGAGAGCTCAGACTGCTTGCCTTTCATTCTGTCCACTCCATTTCAGTGTCAGCCAAACTCACGAGCCATCGAGTGCTCATGCTCGTCCGCATATGAAAATAACATTCTACGTAACTCTGTAATGCACAATGATTGTAGGCGTTCTTGTCAGCTCCAAGTTAATCAAGTTGACTATTCATAAGGTCATTGTAATTTCGTTACGTCAACAGAGAGTTTGTTGAGAGAACATATACTATACACACACACACAGTAGGAGGCTGCTTATCCGAACACGCTGGGACAGGAGGGTGCTCAGTAACTGAAGTCGCAATAAGGTGTATTTCTCAAACTTACACCCACGATCTACAAGCCATATAAATCTTCAACTTCTCTCTGATAGAACAACTCTCTTCCTTTTCTTTCCATCACTTGAAGCAGAAGTGGCACTAGCCAACTCAGCCAGCTACTACGTTAATATATATGTACACTATGTGGCTGCATGTGATATTCACGCAGTGGACACGCCCACACATGCACACATGGTAACCGTAGCATACTGGTATGTTTGGCTAACTAGCGTGCTCAGAGAAAGTGGCGTTCGGATAAGTGCCCTCCCATTGTATATGTATGTATATAACACTGTTAACAGGGTCATGAACCTATTGTATATGTATATAACAGGGTCATGAACCTATTGTATATGTATATAACAGGGTCATGAACCTATTGTATATGTATATAACAGGGTCATGAACCTATTGTATATGTATATGGTCATGAACCTATTGCATATGTATATAACAGGGTCATGAACCCATTGCATATGTATATAACAGGGTCATGAACCCATTGCATATGTATATAACAGGGTCATGAACCTATTGCATATGTATATAACAGGGTCATGAACCTATTGTATATGTATATAACAGGGTCATGAACCTATTGCATATGTATATAACAGGGTCATGAACCTATTGCATATGTATATAACAGGGTCATGAACCTATTGTATATGTATATAACAGGGTCATGAACCTATTGCATATGTATATAACAAGGTCATGAACCTATTGTATATGTATATAAAACCTATTGCATATGTATATAACAGGGTCATGAACCTATTGCATATGTATATAACAGGGTCATGAACCTATTGCATATGTATATAACAGGGTCATGAACCTATTGTATATGTATATAACAGGGTCATGAACCTATTGCATATGTATATAACAGGGTCATGAACCTATTGTATATTATATAACAGGGTCATGAACCCATTGCATATGTATATAACAGGGTCATGAACCTATTGCATATGTATGTAACAGGGTCATGAACCTATTGTATATGTATATAACAGGGTCATGAACCTATTGCATATGTATATAACAGGGTCATGAACCTATTGTATATTATATAACAGGGTCATGAACCCATTGCATATGTATATAACAGGGTCATGAACCTATTGCATATGTATGTAACAGGGTCATGAACCTATTGTATATGTATATAACAGGGTCATAACCTATTGCATATGTATATAACAGAGTCATGAACCTATTGTATATTATACAACAGGGTCATGAACCTATTGTATATGTATATAACAGTGTCATGAATCTATTGCATATGTATATAAAAGGGTCATGGACCTATTGCATATGTATATAACAGAGTCATGAACCTATTGTATATTATATAACAGGGTCATGAACCCATTGCATATGTATATAACAGGGTCATGAACCTATTGTATATGTATATAACAGGGTCATGAACCTATTGCATATGTATATAACAGTGTCATGAACCTATTGCATATGTATATAAAAGGGTCATGAACCTATTGTATATGTATATAACAGGGTCATGAACCTATTGCATATGTATATAACAGGGTCATGAACCTATTGCATATGTATATAACAAGGTCATGAACCTATTGCATATGTATATAACAGGGTCATGAACCTATTGTATATGTATATAACAGTGTCATGAACCTATTGCATATGTATATAAAAGGGTCATGAACCTATTTCATATGTATATAATGAACCTATTGCATATGTATATAACAGGGTCATGAACCTATTGCATATGTATATAACAGGGCCATGAACCTATTGCATATGTATATAACAGGGTCATGAACCTATTGTATATGTATATAACAGGGTCATGAACCTATTGCATATGTATATAACAGGGTCATGAACCTATTGCATATGTATATAACAAGGTCATGAACCTATTGCATATGTATATAACAGGGTCATGAACCTATTGCATACGTATATAACAGGGTAATGATGGTCAGTCCAGTCATGCCATGATTACTATATGACAAGAAGCTGATCAAACTGCCGCCACCTATCCATGTTACCATTAAGCGTGTCTTGGCCCATCAATAAGTACTGGTACTGGTGTGTGCCTAGTTGCATCTTATGGCTGACCCTTTACTGGCACTGTGAGGTAAAGGGTCTGCTACAATAACATAAGAGTGTCGAGTTCCGAGCACACCAAACCTTGGTACATTTGTGACACCAGCAATACATGTGCATGTGGTCGGATCTTGAAATGTGACATCACAAATGCACACTCAGGATTGAACACTGCATGCCTGTGTGTTTGTGCCTCTTTTTAACGGAAAATAGGTAAAGGGTCTCCTAACCATACCCCAATATTAGGTCCCATGTATTGTGCAGTCAAGCACCTACAAATGGTTGGATAAAGAGGGGCATACTTGCTGATTGAACCCAAGAAACTTTATTGCACCGTCAAAAACAATTCATATCGATATCCTCGCCAGCTAACAGGCTACATACCTATGCAACTGTACCTGTTAGAACGCTGAGAAATAGAGGATTATCAGAATAATTATTATCTCCCTTGAGGTACTTCAAAATCAGGAACCAGCTCAAGCCTTGGATATTCATCTTCCTCACGTCGTCAGTAAGGCTCAACAGAGTATTACTCATCTCTACCAAAAATTTGAATCGCCGCCTAGATCGACCGCAGATATTTTCTAACATTTCATATTACAGTACCGTACGTACGCGTAATTAGAACGACCTCCATCTCAAAACGTGTAGGAAAATTCATACGTAGTGAGTGTATATCTATTCCTGATAAAGGCTAGAGCATCTGATCGAAACGTCGAGAGAATACAATTTGAAGTTGATTATTGAGAAGGTTATATTGTAGTGTTGCAGATATGTTTTTCATCTGACTCGCATTCTGTTTCTAAATGCATGGATTTACCTCTTACCATTTTAGAGATATATACCCTGGCTCAATCAGATGCCGACAATAATCTTCTGAAGTCAATAGGACAGGAAGCGAACCAGAACAAATTGCTTGGAGGAAGATCTACCAAACGTCGTTTCCATGATAGCCTCACAGAACCAGAAAACATTCAGCCACATAAGGAAAGAGAAGATCAGTAAAGCTAAAGAAGTAGTCCTTACGTCAGACAGAAACCTGCTCCACCATATGATTCTTGTCTACCAGAGTGGACAGCTACACATGAGTGATGTCATACCGACTAGGACTGCTACCATGATTACTCTCAAATGATGATCGATCTCTGAGAAAGACAAACAAGGCAGAGCTGGAAAACAACTAGTGCAACAGATACTCCCCCTGAAGCAACCAGCATGCACCACTGAGGAATGAGTCTGACAGAGAAATTGAAAGGCAACAACAGAACTTTTGCCAGCTAGACTGCTCTGTCTTTGGTTACTGCATGAGGTCAAAAGAATTGATGCTGTGTTTGATGTACATTGGGAGTCATCCATAAAAGATGCAGAGAGATGCAGTCAAGAAACAAACTCAAGTATATATCCAGTTAAAAAGATATTGCACCAGGTCACTGCATCCAGCAATGGATGAAATACCTCTGCAGCTCACCAAATGAGACTATCTCATCAGAGACCTGATGAAGGAGTGGAAATACAGAGAGAAGTTACATTATTAATCTAAATGATTTGTGGCAATTGCTACAAGATGCCAAGCAATCAATGGGATGAAGCAGAGGGGCTGAAGTCCTGGCAAAGACATAGATGTACTATATATACTTACATTGTGTCTTTGCTTTGACCAGGAGATTTCTTCCTCTATGCACCAGAAGTATGAGAAAAAAGACAAGGTTCATAGACATCAAGATGAACAGCAAACATTGTTGGGAGGTGGCATCTGTGTTGTGCTTTGATTGAGTTTCATGCACTGACAGGTGTTGAGACACTGTCAGTGCCTTCGCAAGCCATGCAAAGTTGAAAGCCTTGAAATAATACGGTCAAGAAATCTTCATTCCACTTGGTCAATCATGGGAAGTAAAACCAAAACTATTGGAGGAGGCAGTTTTCCTGCCAGATGTAAATATTCTACAAGACTTGGCAAGTTAATCGGTTAATTAGCAATTATTCTGTGCCAAACGGAGAGCAAGTCAATTTCCACCCTGTGAAGACAGTCTCTTTATGCACGGTCTCCTTGCCAATTATATACCAAACTACAAGTTGGAAGTGCTGCCTCCAATGCCAACTCTTCTACCAAGTCCAAGTGGATGTGGACAGCCATAAATGATGACAATACACTGCCCGTTCAATGGATACCCTGTCTCCGCAAAACATTCTGCTTGGAAATGCTATCCTGCAAGTGTTCGCCTCATTTGTGCAAAGTACCAGACTGCAAATGTCAAGCCAATGGACTTGAATGTATTGACACCATAACCTGCACAAATCAGATAAGACCTTCTCAATTATCAACTTGAAATCTACTCTCTCTCTGTCTGTTTCAGCTAGATGTTCTAGCCTTCATTAGGAATAATGACATGCATGACTCGCATGAACTTGCTATCCACCATGTCATTCAAGCCACACCCTGGCACACCCTTCAGCACTTGAACCGGATGTGGCCAAAACAAAGATAATGATAATCTCCACATAGATAATAACACTGCAGAGTAGCTGTTGGTCATAAGGTGGGTGAACCCCTGTGTCAGGCACATCTATGCCAGCTTGGCTCAGAAGTTGTGTGCGTGTGTACTCATGGTTTGAGCTCTCACTTAAGATTGGGTCATCACCATCACCATGCAGAATCATCCACAAATCCTTAACCACTGCAAAGGTTCCGTAAGGTTTGGAGCTCCATGGCCTGAGCAGATTGGATAGGAAGAAGCCCGATGGTAGTGGAATGGTCCCTTGGAAGAATGGCCTTTTGTTAATTTGGGATGCTACATTTCCAGACACTTACACCCCATCTTACCTATCCCCGGTAGCTCGCAGAGCGGGAGAGGTAGCAGCAGAGCAGGAGAGGTAGCAGCAGAGCAGGAGAGGTAGCAGCAGAGCAGGAGAGTAGCAGCAGAGCAGGAGAGGTAGCAGCAGAGCAGGAGAGTAGCAGCAGAGCAGGAGAGTAGCAGCAGAGCAGGAGAGGTAGCAGCAGAGGAGAGGTAGCAGCAGAGCAGGAGGGGTAGCAGCAGAGCAGGAGAGGTAGCAGCAGAGCAGGAGAGGTAGCAGCAGAGCTGAAGAAAGAAAAGCAGAGAAGTATTCAACCCTTGAGTCTGGCTATTAGTTCACTCCTGGTGGGTGCATGACCCCTGGACAGCTGAGCCATGTCTACGACTGGTCACTGGTGAGGTTAAATCTCCAGTTCCTACTCCATGGATTCCATGGCAGTGGGGAACTCCACCTCAGTACGACTCACTACGGGACACTGGGTCATAGCCTAGTGTTTTATGTTTTGCCAACAGAGCTGAATTCCTGAAGAAACAAAAGTACCGTTCAATCAGAGACACTCATATTTCGTTACTCTGGGCTTCGAGACCACTGGTGTATTTGGTGATGAGGGCATGTCTATCCTTTATTAAGGAGTTGGGCAGGAAAATTAAGGAGGAGACTAGGGAGGCTAAGACTAAAAATTTGAAGTCGATTATTTATTTTATTTATTTATTAATAATAATAGTAATAATAATAAAAACAACAACAACAACAATAACAATAATAATATTAGATGAGTAGAATGAATGGGCAGGTGGAAGTAGACAGAGGAAGAATGGTGTGGGAGCTTCTAGCGAGACCCAGTATGGAACATGCAGCTGAAGTGTGGTGGACAGGAGGACGGAATGCTTGCAAGAAGTTGGAGCCAGCACAGATGAGAGTGGACTGTTGGGGGCAAGTGATACAGTAGCAAGAATGGCAATACGGGGAGATATGGGGTGGAAGAAGCTAGAGGAGAGGAGGGAAGAGATGAAGGTTTTGTTTGGCAAGAGATTAGAGGTGTTGGAACTGGTAATAGTTGTTGTAAATAAACTAAGAGAGGATGGAGGAATTGGATGGTGGGAAGAATATGAGATCTTGAGGAGAAAGTACGAGATAAACAACGAGGTTGGGTCAGTGCGCAAGTGGAAGGGGAAAGTGAAGGTGAGAAATGAGAAGGACTGGGAGGAGGAAGTAGACGGAAAGAGTACGCTGAATTATTATAAATCGGCTGCAAGGGTGGAGAGGTATGTGAGGGCCATGCATGGTCAGGAAGGTGTGCGGTTGCAATTTCGACTGAGGACTGCATCAGCTGGTTTGTTAGAGGATAAGAAGAGATGTGAGATAGTTAGGGATGAGAGGTGTATAATGTGTGATAGTGGAGCAGGGGAGGATGTGGAAATTTCTTGGCGTCATGCGGGGAATTTGAGAGGGATCGGCTGGTCCTGATGGATGAGGTGCGCAGAATTGTAGGGGCAAGACAGTGGCTGGAAGAATTTAGAAGAGTGAGTAAGGATGGAAAGGTGGCATTGCTTTTGGGGAAAGATGTGGAGGGAGTAAGTGATACAGTCCACCACACTTCAGCTGCATGTTCCATACTGGGTCTCGCCAGAAGCTCCCACACCATTCTTCCTCTGTCTACTTCCACCTGCCCATTCACTCTACTCATCTATTATTATTGTTGTTGTTGTTGTTGTTGTTGTTGTTGTTATTATTATTATTATTATTATTATTATTATTATTATTATTATTATTACTATTATTATTATTATTATTATTATTATTATTATTATTATTATTATTATTATTATTATTACTATTATATATTTTTTTTTAATCAATAATCAACTTCAAATTTTTAGTCTTAGCCTCCCTAGTCTCCTCCTTAATTTTCCTGCCCAACTCCTTAATAAAGGATAGACATACCCTCATCACCAAATACACCAGTGGTCTCAAAGAACGAAATATGAGTGTCTCTGATTGCGATACTTTTGTTTATTCAGGAATTCAGCTCTGTTGGCAAAACATAAAACACTAGGCTATGACCCAAAGTGTCCCGTAGTGAGTCGTACTGAGGCAGAGTTCCCCACTGCCATAGATAACTTCTGGAGTAGGAACTGGTGAGATTTAACCTCACTAGTGACCAGTCGTAGACGTGGCTCAGCTGTCCAGGGGTCATGCACCCACCAGTAGTGAACTAATAGCCAGACTCAAGGGTGGAATACTTCTCTCTTCAGCTTTGCTGCTACCTCTCCTGCTCTGCGGCTACCTCTCCTGCTCTGCTGCTACCTCTCCTCTCTGCTGCTACTCGCCTGCTCTGCGGCTTCCTCTCCTGCTCTGCTGCTACCCCTCCTGCTCTGCTGCTACTCTCCTGCTCTGCGGCTACCTCTCCTGCTCTGCTGCTACCTCTCGTGCTCTGCTGCTACTCTCCTGCTACCTCTCCTGCTCTGCTGCTATTCTCCTGCTCTGCTGCTACCTCTCCTGCTCTGCTGCTACCTCTCCTGCTCTGCTGCTACCTCTCCTGCTCTGCTGCTACCTCTCCTGCTCTGCTGCTACTCTCCTGCTCTGCTGCTACCTCTCCTGCTCTGCTGCTACCTCTCCTGCTCTGCTGCTACTCTCCTGCTCTGCTGCTACCTCTCCTGCTCTGCTGCTACCTCTCCTGCTCTGCTGCTACTCTCCTGCTCTGCGGCTACCTCTCCTGCTCTGCTGCTACCTCTCGTGCTCTGCTGCTACTCTCCTGCTACCTCTCCTGCTCTGCTGCTATTCTCCTGCTCTGCTGCTACCTCTCCTGCTCTGCTGCTACCTCTCCTGCTCTGCTGCTACCTCTCCTGCTCTGCTGCTACCTCTCCTGCTCTGCTGCTACTCTCCTGCTCTGCTGCTACCTCTCCTGCTCTGCTGCTACCTCTCCTGCTCTGCTGCTACTCTCCTGCTCTGCTGCTACCTCTCCTGCTCTGCTGCTACCTCTCCTGCTCTGCTGCTACTCTCCTGCTCTGCTGCTACCTCTCCTGCTCTGCTGCTACCTCTCCTGCTCTGCTGCTACTCTCCTGCTCTGCTGCTACCTCTCCTGCTCTGCTGCTACCTCTCCAACTCTGCTAGCTACCTGGGATAGGTAAGATGGGGTGTAAGTGTCTGGAAATGTCAAACTAACACTAGGCCATTATTCCAAGGGATCATTCCACTGCCATCGGGCTTCTTCCTATCCAATTTGCTCAGGCCATGGGGCTCCAAACCTTACGGAACCTTTGCAGTGGTTAAGGATTTGTGGATGATTCTGCATGGTGATGGTGATGACCCAATCTTAAGTGAGAGCTCAAACCACGAGTACACACGCACACAACTTCTGAGCCAAGCTGGCATAGATGTGCCTGACACAGGGGTTCACCCACCTTATGACCAACAGCTACTCTGACAGTGTTATTATCTATGTGGAGATTATCATTATCTTTGTTTTGGCCACATCCGGTTCAAGTGCTGAAGGGTGTGCCAGGGTGTGGCTTGCATGACATGGTGGATAGCAAGTTCATGCGAGTCATGCATGTCATTATTCCTAATGAAGGCTAGAACATCTAGCTGAAACAGACGGAGAGAGAGTAGATTTCAAGTTGATAATTGAGAAGGTCATATCTGATTTGTGCAGGTTATGATGTCAATACATTCAAGTCCATTGGCTTGCCATTTCAGTCTGGTACTTTGCACAAATGAGGCGAACACTTGCAGGATAGCATTTCCAAGCACAATGTTGTGCGGAGACAGGATATTCATTGAACGGGCAGTGTATTGTCATCATTTATGGCTGTCCACATCCACTTGGACTTGCTAGAAGAGGTTGGCATTGGAGGCAGCACTTCCAACTTGTAGCTTTGGCAAGGAGACCGTGCATAAAGAGACTGTCTTCACAGGGTAGAAATTGACTTGATTCCACCTCTCCGTTTGGCACATAATAATTGCTAATTAACCGATTAACTTGCCAAGTCTTGTAGAATATTTACATCTGGCAGGATAACTGCTGGACCTTCTCCAATAGTTTTGGTTTTACTTCCCATGATTGACCAAGCGGAATGAAGATTTCTTGATAGACCTGTTTGTTCTATATTATTTCAAGGCTTTCAACTTTGCATGGCTTGCGAAGGCACTGACAGTGTCTCAACACCTGTCAGTGCATGAAACTCAATCAAAGCACAACACAGATGCCACCTCCCAACAATGTTTGCTGTTCATCTTGATGTCTATGAACCTGTCTTTTTTCTCATACTTCTGGTGCATAGAGGAAGAAATCTCCTGGTCGAAGCAAAGACACAATGTAAGTATATATAGTACATCTATGTCTTTGCCAGGACTTCAGCTCCTCTGCTTCATCCCATTGATTGCTTGGCATCTTGTAGGAATTGCCACAAATCATTTAGATTAATAATGTAACTAACTTCTCTCTGTATTTAGGGAACTTCCACTCCTTCATCAGGTCTCTGATGAGATAGTCTTGTTTGGTGAGCTGCAGAGGTACTTCATTCATTGCTGGATGCAGTGACCTGGTGCAATATCTTTTTAACTGGATATATACCCGAGTTTGTTTCTTGACTGCATCTCTCTGCATATTTTATGGATGACTCCCAATGTACATCAAACACAGCATCAATTCTTTTGACCTCATGCAGTACCAAAGACAGAGCAGTCTAGCTGGCAAAAGTTCTGTTGTTGCCCTTCTATTTCTGTGTCAGACTCATTCCTCAGTGGTGCATGCTGGTTGCTTCAGTCGTTTTAAAATATATACCGTGAAAATTAATTGACGCGCACTGATTTTTCGGACTCTGGAGTCTTACTCTTTACAATTTTACATGATCCAGAAGAATATCCAAGGCTTGAGCTGCTTCCTGATTTTGAAGTACTTCAAGGGAGATAATAATTATTCCGATAATTCTTGATTTCTCAGCGTTCTAACAGGTACAGTTGCATAGGTATGTAGCCAGTCTCAGCTGGTCGGGGATGTCGATATGAATTGTTTTTGACGGTGCAATAAAGTTTCTTGTGTTCAATCATTCAATCAGCAAGTATGACCCTCTTTATCCAACCATTTGTAGGTGCTTGACTCTGCATAATACATGGGACCAATTAACAAATACACAGGCATACAGTGTTCAGTCCTGAGTGCGCATTTGTGATGTCACCTTTCAAGATCCGACCACATGCACATGTATTATGGGTGTCACAAATGTACCAAGGTTTGGTGTGCTCGGAACACAACACTCTTATGTTATTGTAGCAGACCCTTTGCCTCGCAGTCCCAGTAAAGGGTCAGCCATAAGATGCAACTAGGCACACACCAGTACCAGTACTTATTGATGGGCCAAGACACGCTGGATGGCAATATAGATAGGTGGCGGCAGTTTGATCAGCTTCTTGTCATATAGTAATCATGGCATGACTGACCATCATGACCCTTCTTCTTCTTTTGTTTGCTCGTCATGGCATGACCCTGTTATATACATATGGAATAGGTTCATGAACCTGTTATATACATATACAATATAGGTTCATGGCCCTGTTATATACATATGCAATGGTTCATGACACTGTTATATACATATGCAATAGGTTCATGACCCTGTTATATACTTATACAATAGGTTCGTGACCCTGTTATATACATATGCAATAGGTTCATGACCCTGTTATATACATATGCAATAGGTTCATGACCCTGTTATATACATATGCAATAGGTTCATGACCCTTTTATATACATATGCAATAGGTTCATGACACTGTTATATACATATACAATAGGTTCATGACCCTGTTATATACATATACAATAGGTTCATGACCCTGTTATATACATATACAATAGGTTCATGACCCTGTTATATACATATGCAATAGGTTCATGACCCTGTTATAATACATATACAATAGGTTCATGACCCTGTTATATACATATGCAATAGGTTCATGACCCTGTTATATACATATACAATAGGTTCATGACCCTGTTATATACATATACAATAGGTTCATGACCCTGTTATACACATGCTCTCTTTGTCCCTAGGAACAGTGTGGGAGCTTCATAGGATGTAGGGTAGGCTACGATCCAGACCATAAAAAATGGCTGGACAGCTTGAAATTATCACAGTTGAAAAATTTGATATACGTGAATATGAGAATCTCACGTAAGTGGGAGGGGCTTTGAAGTGCGGACACAAGCACAACAACTCGAGTCTCACTTTGAAACGTTTTCATTTTTGTGTGGAGCGGACACGCCTCCCTATTCATTGATGGACTTAGTTATATACTGTTCTGCACTTCCATGGCGAGTGCCTCATAATGAGGTGACAGTGTTCCAGCTCTAATTTCTTAGTGTGCCTTCATCTAGTTATAGTTGTTGTTGTTGCTGTTGTGTTCTCAGAGTACTGTGATGACTGTGAGAGCCCTGGAGACTGCTTGATATTCATCAAGGTTCTAAACCTCCTGGTGCTGACCAAACAGGTCGAAAGGAAACAGGTCGAAAGGAAGAAGAACGATGATGAGCTGCTGGTCATCATCAAAAACATCTATGAAACAGCCATGGAACTTAAGGAGTGAGTATGTACACTGGTGTAGAGACAGGTCATAAAGTCATGACGTGGAGGGCTCAAACAAATATTTTGTTGTAGTTTGTTGTAGGGCTTATGAACCTGAAAATACACTCCTTGGGATGCTTTAAAAAGTTGGTTCTACATATGTTGATATCTCACACACACTGCACAGCAGTGCTTGGAAGTGAGGTTAAGGTTTAACCCTTATCTCGAGAGAAAAGAATTGTGCTGCAATGTATGATAACATAAAGATATTACACTTCTGAGATCTGTTTGTGTGGGGATTTTAAAGGTCTGCCAATATCTAGAACAATGTCTGTCTCTGAGGTATCTAGTCTGAGCCTGCATGTTGATTCAATCCATGTAATGAAAGTAACACTCAATTGAAGAAGTCCCCATTGCTCAAGGAGTTCTAAATCTAACCTCATAAAATTTAAATATAACCTAGCCAACAATACACTTCATCTACACCTAAAATTTGGTGAAGATAGCTGGAACAATTTTTTGTCTATTTCAGTTTAGAAGTTTGTAAGGAAAGTAACGTAACTAAAGCAACACCAAAGTGTCCTAAGGCTCAGGCTCAGCTGCTGGGTCAGTCAGTTGACTGCAGGCACTGTTTTCTTCAATTGAAAACTTCTGATTATTCCATTTCAAGTTCCAGTTTATATTGAACACACTGCACCAGATTTCATTTTCGAAAATGATACACCTTAGGCTTTGTGGTTCAAAGTTGTACCCAAATATACTGGCTGTAGGCGCCATTTTGAAGGCATTGCATATGTATGTACATACATGACCTTGTGGCTGCAATCAGCTAATACTTTTCCATTAGCACTCTACTGTAGCTGTTGCAAGTCTTATCAGCTTTTCATAACCAAGACTGCAACACAGTCCAAGACGCTTTCCTTTCCTAACAGGCTTGTGTTCCATTGAGTTGGATATGCTGCGAGAGGCTGCTGTACCCCTGTCTGGTGCTGAGCTGCCAAAATGACACTGAGAGAAGAAGAAGCGGAGGATGGGTATGACAGAGATGAAGCAGTACAAAGCCAAACAGAGTGCAGGACAGAGATGAAGCAGTGCAAAGCCAAACAGAGTGTAGGACAGAGATGAAGCAGTGCAAAGCCAAACAGAGTGTAGGACAGAGATGAAGCAGTGCAAAGCCAAACAGAGTGTAGGACAGAGATGAAGCAGCACAAAGCCAAACAGAATGTAGGACAGAGATGAAGCAGTGCAAAGCCAAATAGAGTGTAGGACAGAGATGAAGCAGTACAAAGCCAAACAAAATGTAGGACAGAGATGAAGAAGCAGTGCCAAGCCAAACAGAGTGTAGGACAGAGATGAAGCAAGCAGCAGAGAGTAGCCCCCCCTGTGTGTGCAGAAACACTGGCAAGCCACAAGGAGACAGTCGGAGATAACCCCTGAACCCTCTCACCCCTTTTAACCTTCGCACTGCCAAGAGGGGTACAGGTGTACATATATAATAATGTCCCTGTGTGACACAAACAAATTTAACACTATTTCTCTTTCATGTTTACGAAGTAATAAATTTTACACCTTTGACTACAATTTGTTTTTCTGTTTGACTTTTTTTCTCACTAGATTTAATTATTGAACTAAAGTCAAGTGGGGTACACCTGTACCCCTTTTAGCAGTCGATGGTAATTTTTTCCTTCTTTTCAAAATCATGTATTTCACTCAAACAACTATCTCTGGGCCTGAATTTATGTGCATTAGCCTCAATTTTTGTGTTGTTACTGGTTATTTGGTTATTGTGGTTACACTTTGTGTAATCAATAGAGCAATGAATATTGATAGTAAAACCCACTAAGCCTCTAACTCTGCTGGTTCCTATAAAACTAGATATATGGTCATTTGTCTTCAATCTTTTTTCAATGATGAGTGTATATTATACTGCTGAGGAGGTAGCTGCCATCATTTTGGAGGAAGATAGTGACGAAGAAGTATGTGATACAGGAAGCCTTGGAGAAATCAGTGAAGAGGAAATTGATGCTGTGGAATATGAAGAGGAGGAGGAGGAAGAAGAAGAGATTTGCATTGACTCTGATGAAGATGTTGAACATGATACTGCTGAAGTCACCTTCACTGGGAAAGAGGAACAAAGGCATAGTACTCCATCTCACCCTGCATCATTTCGGCAACATAATGTCATTCATGTCCGTCCTGGATTGACACAGTGGGTTGCTCACTATGAAGACCAACTGGACTTTTTCTTTGCACTTCTTACACCAACTATGATCAGGCATATTTGTGATTGCACTAACAAAAGGATTCCTGATGATATTCCAGAGGTAACAGAAAATCAAATAATTGGCTACATGGGAATTTTGCTTATCCTTGGAGTTACGAAAAAGCTAAACGTAGATGTTGATGAAATATGGTCTCCTAACTCCATGCACTATCAGGAATATGTAACTCTTGTTCTCACACGAAAACAGTTTCGAACCATTACCAGATACCTCACCTTTGATGATGTGGATACACGTACAGGGCAGGACTTGAAGTTTCATAAGATGCAATACATTTTCTCCCAGTTTCAAAACAACATTCGGATTGCTTTCGAACCACACAGTCATACATGCATTGACGAGACTCTGTATGCATTTCGAGGTAAAGCCAATTCCGACAATTTATGCACAGCAAACCAGCCAAGTATGGTATCAAGTACTTTTGCTTATGCGATGTGGAAACATCTTACCTGTCTAATGTGCAGGTTTATTTGGGAAAAGACAGAGATCAAACACAACGAAATACAAACATTGGAATAAATGTTGTGCTTGACTTGGCAAAACCAATTGAAAAAACAAGTCGAGGAATTACAGTGGATAACTTTTTTACCTCAATTCCCCTGGCAGAAAACTTATGGGAGAAAAAGCTAACTCTAGTTGGAACACTGAAACCGAACAAACGGGCAATTCCACCCCAATTCCTAAAAAATAAAAGCCGTGAAGTACATGAAAGTATGTTTTGTTTCCAGAAGGAAAAAACATTGGTTTCTTATGTGCCAAAGAAAAGTAAGGCAATGACA
This sequence comes from Cladorhizidae sp. MBARI D1340-BT2, assembly GCA_028752905.1. Classification (NCBI taxonomy): domain Eukaryota; kingdom Metazoa; phylum Porifera; class Demospongiae; order Poecilosclerida; family Cladorhizidae; species Cladorhizidae sp. MBARI D1340-BT2. Next base: position 12,198,652 of record JAQNBH010000008.1, on the reverse strand, counting down.
CTGCTATCCACAGAGCACCACAGCAAAAACATCATTTTACAGGGAGGTGGGAAGATTGAAATGAAAACCCCTGAAATTATCATGGCATATAATGCTACAAAAGGAGCTGTCGATACCTTTGACAAACTTATTGTTCAGTATTCTTGTAGACGAAACACCTGCAGATGGCCTATGAATGTTTTTTTTTCCCTTCTTGATGCTGTTTCATACAACACATTTGTGTTGTACAGAACCAAGAACCCTAATATCATGGAGAAAAACTGCAAGCGACAACGTCGGCTACACTTGGAGGCACTAGGAGAAGAACTCTGCAGAAGAGAAATTAAAGTCAGAATCCAAAAATGGGTTGATGGCAACTTTCATGGAATTTCACAAGCAATGAGGCTGCTTGCCCAAAAGCATGGCTTCTTGCCTTTGGAGAGTGCTGCACATCAACCAATTGTGATTCGAACTTATGGTAGATGTTACTTGTGCTCTAGGAAAAATGACAGAAAAAGTCGCAACCACGGTGGTCTGTGTACACGTTTTGTCTGCAAAGAACATTCTGTTAGTCATACAGTGTTTTGTGTTCCTTGCAAAGAAGGAATATAGTAAAGACTCAATTATCAATGATGAATTTTGCATCTTTCGTGATTTGATTTTCAATAATGTTAGCTATTTACTTTACTTAACTTTCCAGCTTAGACTAGACCAGTGTGTGTGTTCTGGTTCTATGTTGAAGGGATAAAAATGATAAATTATGATTTATTGGCCAATTTGGCCTCTTTGTGTTGATATTTGTAAAAGATCCACTGGGGTGCTGGTGTACCCCTTTGGCAGTCCGTGTTAGGAAAATCTTTAGACAGTGCGAAGGTTAAGCTGTCTTTCACCTCAGATGACCTTTCAAAAGCAGCTTAGCAGAGCCAGTCGGAGACTCCCACAGAACCTGAACCAATAGAAGGCAGTTGGCCGAGCGCTTGGGAAGAAATTGATTTTATGGATCCAAACTCACCATCCCAAGAGAAGCCAGAGCTCACAGCAGAAGTGTGTTCAGAGGTTGCATTCTATGAGAGAGAGGACATCATCAGAATGGCCGAGGTCGCAAAGATGAACGAGCAACTACTTGTGCTAGCGAAAAGAAACAGTCACACCATACGCTGGAAGAGACTCGCTCTCTTTTTGGCACAATAACACGATGTTCAGATTGGACTCACAAAGTTCAAAAGTCAACGCCCACCTCATGTCCAAGTCTGCCTCCACAGCTGTGTTTGCTAGCACCATGAGGGCATCGTACTTGCACTTAATACACTCCACAAGTTTGAGCCAGCATTCTGGAAGTCTTGTTCTAAACAACCCGACAGCTGGTGTGCAAGAACCCTAAGACAGACTGTTGGCTTGGCTAGTGCAGGAAGTGTCAGAACGGCCATCTCTTCCAGGAGCACTATAGTGGTGATGGTTGAGAAAGCTGTGGCCTGGTTGTCATGGGAAAATGATGGTAATGAAAGGTTGTGAAGTCCAACGTGAGGGGATGACAGACGACTTCAAACAGCACATTCTCAAACTTCTTCCCAAGTTCTTGATCCATAGCCTTGTAAAGCGAGCTCAAGCTGAGAGCTACAACATAGAGTGTGCCGCTACAGAAACAACTCCTCATGACTTCAACATATCTCATGCACCAGTGTGTTGCTGCCGAAGCAACTCCTCCTGACTTCAACATATCTCATGCACCAACATAGAGTGTGCTGCTGCAGAAGCAACTGCTCCTGACTTCAACATATCTCATGCACCAACATAGAGTGTGCTGCTGCAGAAGCAACTCCTCCTGACTTCAACATATCTCATGCACCAACATAGAGTGTGCTGCTGCAGAAGCAACTCCTCCTGACTTCAACATATCTCATGCACCAACATAGAGTGTGCTGCTGCAGAAGCAACTCCTCCTGACTCAACATATCCCATGCATCAATGCATCAACATGGTTTAAAACTTGAATTGTTGATGTTGGTCTAACAGGTATATAATATGTGCATAATTATGTGTGGTTTAAAACTTGAATTGTTGATGTTGGTCTAACAGGTATATAATATGTATATAATTATGTGTGTTTTAAAACTTGAATTGTTGATGTTGGTCTAACAGGTATATAATATGTACATAATTATGTGTGGTTTAATTGTTGATGTTGGTCTAACAGGTATATAATATGTATATAATTATGTGTGTTTTAAAACTTGAATTGTTGATGTTGGTCTAACAGGTATATAATATGTACATAATTATGTGTGGTTTAATTGTTGATGTTGGTCTAACAGGTATCTAATATGTACATAATTATGTGTGGTTTAAAACTTGAATTGTTGATGTTGTTGTTGTTGTTGTTGATTATGATGTTGCAGGCAATGCTTTGAAGAACTCCAACCTTCTCATGTCAACTGCCTCAATAAGATCTTATGCGAGGCTAAGTGCCAGGTGAGGTTGCTATAGTGACTGATGATCAGTGCTGTGCATATATGACTTGAGAATGATTGTTGTGTAACTCTTGGCGATCAAAACCACATATACATGTGTGCACGTGTGTTTCACGCAGCTGACAATATTAGTCATGTCAGCACACACAAAGAGGCAACCATGATTTAGCAGCTATTCTACAGGTATCTTGCACGGTGGATTCCACGCCTGCTGCTTGCTCAGCCCATCAAACCAGAAGTCAGATTTTATGGTGTTGCAGGGTGACTCGGATATCACCCAACGATGTAACGGTTAACTGGTAAAGCTGTCACCAGGTACACTGACTACCATGTACAGGTCTAATTCAGATGTTGTCTCAAAGACCTTTATGGCCAAAGTTATATACATAAGATAGACAGCTGTATGCTCGCAAAGAACTCTCTGCTCCTTTAATAGGGACCAGTCAGACTAAACATGCAATGGGTTACAGTAATTAAATACCTATTCACAATTAATTAACAACGGACTGCATGAGTGTGTGCAATATGATTACTGTGTAAGGGTTCAGTTAGAGTCTTGTCCAGGGACACCCTGTGACATATTGTTATTTAGTATTGCTAGAGTAGTCTACTGGGCATGTGCAGTTTTTTTTAAATCCAGTGTTTATCACAGTTTGCTATAAAAAAATTCATAGTGATCACAGAGTTTGTGGATATACGTAACCACTTGCAGCATGTTATCAGTTGACAATAAGCAAGTGCTTAAAAGGGGTGGTGACAGTTGCATTTTTTATATATATATTTTTTTACCTACAACTTTAGAGCTCATGGTATGGACTTGATATATAGCTCAAAAGATAGGTCTCTCTGTGTGCTCTCTTTTGATACTAAAATATGTTTCATATGTATAACTATAGGCAAGTTACTAGACCCTAAAGCGGAGGGACCTCAAAAACCTGCACCCCAAAATCGCCGGCCAAAACCACTCCGAGTTGCGAAGTGCATGAAAATGGTACGAGTGACTAGAGGAACGCATGCTTGGCCGGCGATTTTGGGGTGCAGGTTTTTGAGGTCCCTCCGCTTTAGGGTCTAGTAACTTGCCTATAGTTATACCTATGAAACATATTTTAGTATCAAAAGAGAGCACACAGAGAGACCTATCTTTTGAGCTATATATCAAGTCCATGCCATGACGTTTGCCGAGTCTACAGAGCTCTAAAGTTGTAACCACAGGTTAAAAAAATAATTGTGCACCATTCCCCCAAAAGTGTTGAGATCCCTCCACTTTAGGTCTAGTAACTTGCCTATAGTTATACCTATGAAATATATTTTAGTATCAAAAGAGAGCACACAGAGAGACCTATCTTTTGAGCTATATATCAAGTCCATACCATGAAGTTCGCAGAATCTAAAGTTGTAACCACAAGGGGGAAAAACATTAAAAATGCAACTGTCACCCCTTAATATAGATGGCGGCATGACAACCACTATAATAGTGCGATGGTAAATACTGTGGCCTCTCACACGAGTAGCTAATTAAAAACTGTCCATAGCTCTGCTCGATTTTGCTGGGAGTAGATCTTGCCACACCCACTTTACTGTAACAACACCGTCAATGGGTTAATCGCCCAAATTGTCAACCATTAATGTCATCAACATCTCCAGTTATAAGGTATTGATTATCAAAACATTAATGTGATCAACATCTGTAGTTATAAGGTATTAATTATCAAACATTAATGTTATCATCATCTCCAGTTATAAGGTACTAATTATCAATTATCAAACATTAATGTGATCAACATCTCTAATTATAAGGTATTAATTATCAAACATTAATGTCATCAACATCTCCAGTTATAAGGTACTAATTATCAAACATTAATGTCCTCAACTCCAGTTATAAGGTATTGATTATCAAACATTAATGGCATCAACATCTCCAGTTATAAGGTACTAATTATCAAACATTAATGTGATCAACATCTCCAGGACCCCACTCTACCTCCCATCCCTTCACGCTTGAGAAAGGCTTTGCAGGAAGTTCTGTTGCAGACATGGCGCGACGTAGTACCACATACCTTGTTGTTGGCTGACTTCAATGGAGTTGATTCTCATTCTGGTTAACCCACACAATGCCACACACATTAACATTGAGACGCGTTTGAATTCTATTCTGATGTGTCCACGATGCATTCGTGTTTTCTCATACCATGATCCGGGCTCCGAACCAAACTGCAGCTTTTCGTATTTACATTCCAATGAAAATTTAAGAATATTATTGCTTTTAATTGACTGATGGGGTTTAGAGCATCTAACCAAACATCGAAGAGAAACATTTAAGCTGGTTATTGAAAGAGTCATTGTGTGTATCTGTACTATATAGGTCAACTGAAAGATCATGGAATATTATTCTTGATATATACATTTTATATATATATATATACATGGAAAATGTTTTGGCTATATATAAATAATACAATGTTTATTGATTATTTTATCCCACAAATTAGATCAAGAGTCAATTGGTTAAATATTGCCAGCGTGTATATAATTTGTACTCTAACCTTTGTGTAGGTGATCGTATCGTACCTCATGTTTAATAACGTGGACTCTGCCCTCTTGCAATGGGAAAAGTTCTACATGGAACCAGTACCAACAACCGAACACGTAAGGCATGGTGACAGGACATGGAGGGGTTAAATCCATGTTATTAGAGGACGTAAGAGTTAAGATACGGTATTGCTATCAACAAAGGAGGTGGGAATTCTAATTAAGTTTCTAGGATTAGTGTAGAAAGTGAAACCATGGGAGAAATTAAATTGTTCAACTTTCGCACAGAAGTGCCTATACTATAATTAAACAAACCATGAGCAGACTTGATTTCCATGACAGTGTATCTAGACAGCCCTCACACTAGCACTGCTGGCCTGTACTGTATGTATATCAGCCCTCACACTAGCACTGCTGGCCTGTACTGTATGTATATCAGCCCTCACACTAGCACTGCTGACCTGTACTGTATGTATATCAACCCTCACACTAGCACTGCTGGCCTGTACTGTATGTATATCAGCCCTCACACTAGCACTGCTGACCTGTACTGTATGTATATCAGTCCTCACACTAGCACTGCTGACCTGTACTGTATGTATATCAGCCCTCACACTAGCACTGCTGACCTGTATATCAGTCCTCACACTAGCACTGCTGGCCTGTACTGTATGTATATCAGCCCTCACACTAGCACTGCTGGCCTGTACTGTATGTATATCAGCCCTCACACTAGCACTGCTGGCCTGTACTGTATGTATATCAGCCCTCACACTAGCACTGCTGACCTGTACTGTATGTATATCAGCCCTCACACTAGCACTGCTGGCCTGTACTGTATGTATATCAGCCCTCACACTAGCACTGCTGGCCTGTACTGTATGTATATCAGCCCTCACACTAGCACTGCTGACCTGTACTGTATGTATATCAGCCCTCACACTAGCACTGCTGGCCTGTACTGTATGTATATCAGCCCTCACACTAGCACTGCTGGCCTGTACTGTATGTATATCAGTCCTCACACTAGCACTGCTGGCCTGTACTGTATGTATATCAGCCCTCACACTAGCACTGCTGACCTGTACTGTATGTATATCAGCCCTCACACTAGCACTGCTGGCCTGTACTGTATGTATATCAGCCCTCACACTAGCACTGCTGGCCTGTACTGTATGTATATCAGCCCTCACACTAGCACTGCTGACCTGTACTGTATGTATATCAACCCTCACACTAGCACTGCTGGCCTGTACTGTATGTATATCAGCCCTCACACTAGCACTGCTGACCTGTACTGTATGTATATCAGTCCTCACACTAGCACTGCTGACCTGTACTGTATGTATATCAGCCCTCACACTAGCACTGCTGACCTGTATATCAGTCCTCACACTAGCACTGCTGGCCTGTACTGTATGTATATCAGCCCTCACACTAGCACTGCTGGCCTGTACTGTATGTATATCAGCCCTCACACTAGCACTGCTGGCCTGTACTGTATGTATATCAGCCCTCACACTAGCACTGCTGACCTGTACTGTATGTATATCAGCCCTCACACTAGCACTGCTGGCCTGTACTGTATGTATATCAGCCCTCACACTAGCACTGCTGGCCTGTACTGTATGTATATCAGCCCTCACACTAGCACTGCTGACCTGTACTGTATGTATATCAGCCCTCACACTAGCACTGCTGGCCTGTACTGTATGTATATCAGCCCTCACACTAGCACTGCTGGCCTGTACTGTATGTATATCAGTCCTCACACTAGCACTGCTGGCCTGTACTGTATGTATATCAGCCCTCACACTAGCACTGCTGACCTGTACTGTATGTATATCAGCCCTCACACTAGCACTGCTGGCCTGTACTGTATGTATATCAGTCCTCACACTAGCACTGCTGGCCTGTACTGTATGTATATCAGTCCTCACACTAGCACTGCTGACCTGTACTGTATGTATATCAGCCCTCACACTAGCACTGCTGACCTGTACTGTATGTATATCAGCCCTCACACTAGCACTGCTGGCCTGTACTGTATGTATATCAGTCCTCACACTAGCACTGCTGGCCTGTACTGTATGTATATCAGCCCTCACACTAGCACTGCTGGCCTGTACTGTATGTATATCAGTCCTCACACTAGCACTGCTGGCCTGTACTGTATGTATATCAGTCCTCACACTAGCACTGCTGACCTGTACTGTATGTATATCAGCCCTCACACTAGCACTGCTGACCTGTACTGTATGTATATCAGTCCTCACACTAGCACTGCTGACCTGTACTGTATGTATATCAGCCCTCACACTAGCACTGCTGACCTGTACTGTATGTATATCAGCCCTCACACTAGCACTGCTGGCCTGTACTGTATGTATATCAGCCCTCACACTAGCACTGCTGGTCTGTACTGTATGTATATCGGCCCTCACACTAGCACTGCTGGCCTGTACTGTATGTATATCAGCCCTCACACTAGCACTGCTGGCCTGTACTGTATGTATATCAGTCCTCACATTAGCACTGCTGACCTGTACTGTATGTATATCAGCCCTCACACTAGCACTGCTGGCCTGTACTGTATGTATATCAGTCCTCACACTAGCACTGCTGGCCTGTACTGTATGTATATCAGCCCTCACACTAGCACTGCTGACCTGTACTGTATGTATATCAGTCCTCACACTAGCACTGCTGGCCTGTACTGTATGTATATCAGCCCTCACACTAGCACTGCTGACCTGTACTGTATGTATATCAGCCCTCACACTAGCACTGCTGGCCTGTACTGTATGTATATCAGCCCTCACACTAGCACTGCTGGCCTGTACTGTATGTATATCAGCCCTCACACTAGCACTGCTGACCTGTACTGTATGTATATCAGTCCTCACACTAGCACTGCTGGCCTGTACTCTATGTATATCAGCCCTCACACTAGCACTGCTGGCCTGTACTGTATGTATATCAGCCCTCACACTAGCACTGCTGGCCTGTACTGTATGTATATCAGTCCTCACACTAGCACTGCTGGCCTGTACTGTATGTATATCAGCCCTCACACTAGCACTGCTGACCTGTACTGTATGTATATCAGCCCTCACACTAGCACTGCTGGCCTGTACTGTATGTATATCAGCCCTCACACTAGCACTGCTGGCCTGTACTGTATGTATATCAGTCCTCACACTAGCACTGCTGACCTGTACTGTATGTATATCAGTCCTCACACTAGCACTGCTGACCTGTACTGTATGTATATCAGTCGTCACACTAGCACTGCTGGCCTGTACTGCATGTATATCAGCCCTCACACTAGCACTGCTGACCTGTACTGTATGTATATCAGTCCTCACACTAGCACTGCTGACCTGTACTGTATGTATATCAGCCCTCACACTAGCACTGCTGGCCTGTACTGTATGTATATCAGCCCTCACACTAGCACTGCTGGCCTGTACAGTGTATGTATATCAGCCCTCACACTAGCACTGCTGGCCTGTACTGTATGTATATCAGCCCTCACACTACCACTGCTGACCTGTACTATATGTATATCAGCCCTCACACTAGCACTGCTGGCCTGTACTGTATGTATATCGGTCCTCACACTAGCACTGCTGACCTGTACTGTATGTATATCAGCCCTCACACTAGCACTGCTGGCCTGTACTGTATGTATATCAGCCCTCACACTAGCACTGCTGGCCTGTACTGTATGTATATTAGCCCTCACACTAGCACTGCTGGCCTGTACTGTATGTATATCAGCCCTCACACTAGCACTGCTGGCCTGTACTGTATGTATATCAGCCCTCACACTAGCACTGCTGGCCTGTACTGTATGTATATCAGCCCTCACACTAGCACTGCTGGCCTGTACTGTATGTATATCAGCCCTCACACTAGCACTGCTGACCTGTACTGTATGTATATCAGCCCTCACACTAGCACTGCTGACCTGTACTGTATGTATATCAGCCCTCACACTAGCACTGCTGGCCTGTACTGTATGTATATCAGCCCTCACACTAGCACTGCTGGCCTGTACTGTATGTATATCAGCCCTCACACTAGCACTGCTGGCCTGTACTGTATGTATATCAGTCCTCACACTAGCACTGCTGGCCTGTACTGTATGTATATCAGTCCTCACACTAGCACTGCTGACCTGTACTGTATGTATATCAGCCCTCACACTAGCACTGCTGACCTGTACTGTATGTATATCAGCCCTCACACTAGCACTGCTGGCCTGTACTGTATGTATATCGGCCCTCACACTAGCACTGCTGGCCTGTACTGTATGTATATCAGCCCTCACACTAGCACTGCTGGCCTGTACTGTATGTATATCAGCCCTCACACTAGCACTGCTGACCTGTACTGTATGTATATCAGTCCTCACACTAGCACTGCTGACCTGTACTGTATGTATATCAGTCCTCACACTAGCACTGCTGACCTGTACTGTATGTATATCAGTCCTCACACTAGCACTGCTGGCCTGTACTGTATGTATATCAGCCCTCACACTAGCACTGCTGACCTGTACTGTATGTATATCAGTCCTCACACTAGCACTGCTGGCCTGTACTGTATGTATATCAGCCCTCACACTAGCACTGCTGACCTGTACTGTATGTATATCAGCCCTCACACTAGCACTGCTGGCCTGTACTGTATGTATATCAGCCCTCACACTAGCACTGCTGACCTGTACTGTATGTATATCAGTCCTCACACTAGCACTGCTGGCCTGTACTCTATGTATATCAGCCCTCACACTAGCACTGCTGGCCTGTACTGTATGTATATCAGCCCTCACACTAGCATTGCTGGCCTGTACTGTATGTATATCAGTCCTCACACTAGCACTGCTGGCCTGTACTGTATGTATATCAGCCCTCACACTAGCACTGCTGACCTGTACTGTATGTATATCAGCCCTCACACTAGCACTGCTGGCCTGTACTGTATGTATATCAGCCCTCACACTAGCACTGCTGACCTGTACTGTATGTATATCAGCCCTCACACTAGCACTGCTGGCCTGTACTGTATGTATATCAGTCCTCACACTAGCACTGCTGACCTGTACTGTATGTATATCAGTCCTCACACTAGCACTGCTGACCTGTACTGTATGTATATCAGTCGTCACACTAGCACTGCTGGCCTGTACTGCATGTATATCAGCCCTCACACTAGCACTGCTGACCTGTACTGTATGTATATCAGTCCTCACACTAGCACTGCTGACCTGTACTGTATGTATATCAGCCCTCACACTAGCACTGCTGGCCTGTACTGTATGTATATCAGCCCTCACACTAGCACAGCTGGCCTGTACTGTATGTATATCAGCCCTCACACTACCACTGCTGACCTGTACTATATGTATATCGGCCCTCACACTAGCACTGCTGGCCTGTACTGTATGTATATCGGTCCTCACACTAGCACTGCTGACCTGTACTGTATGTATATCAGCCCTCACACTAGCACTGCTGGCCTGTACTGTATGTATATCAGCCCTCACACTAGCACTGCTGGCCTGTACTGTATGTATATCAGCCCTCACACTAGCACTGCTGGCCTGTACTGTATGTATATCAGCCCTCACACTAGCACTGCTGGCCTGTACTGTATGTATATCAGCCCTCACACTAGCACTGCTGGCCTGTACTGTATGTATATCAGCCCTCACACTAGCACTGCTGGCCTGTACTGTATGTATATCAGCCCTCACACTAGCACTGCTGGCCTGTACTGTATGTATATCAGCCCTCACACTAGCACTGCTGACCTGTACTGTATGTATATCAGCCCTCACACTAGCACTGCTGACCTGTACTGTATGTATATCAGCCCTCACACTAGCACTGCTGACCTGTACTGTATGTATATCAGTCCTCACACTAGCACTGCTGACCTGTACTGTATGTATATCAGCCCTCACACTAGCACTGCTGACCTGTACTGTATGTATATCAGCCCTCACACTAGCACTGCTGACCTGTACTGTATGTATATCAGTCCTAACACTAGCACTGCTGGCCTGTACTGTATGTATATCAGCCCTCACACTAGCACTGATGGCCTGTACTGTATGTATAAGTGTTAGTCTCTTTTGACCCTTCATCCCTCCCCCCTCTTCATCCCTCTTCGTCCCCCTCCCCAACCTCTTCCTCCTCTCACTTCCTACCCATCTCGCTCCTTCCCTCTCCCCTCTCCCTCGTCCTCCTTTTCTCTCCCCCTCCTCTCCTCCTCCTGTAACTTACACTACAGGAACTGAGCTCCCAATTGAAACAGATTCTGGATTACCTGTCAAAAGGATTGTACAGTAGCCATTATGATGAGGAGATGGACCTCTCCATTGACCTCTTCATCTCCAGACATAAACCGGAAGGCCTTTGTCGGGGTGTGCAGAACTTTGTGTCTCATTGCTGTGTGGACATTCTTCATGGCAGAGTCAAGGTGTGACTCACAAACTTTATCTGTTTTTATTGTAATTTTATTGTGTGCAAACTTACGAGTGTTGAGGTGTTATTATATTTGCTTTGCAAACTCTTTTTGTCTTCTTCTTTGCACACTGTTCCCTCAAGATTCCTCTTCTTCCTCTCCAGAAGAGCTATCTTATTTTACACTAGGCACTGCACAATTAATGATTTTTTAAATGTGCAGTCTAACCAAGAATCCGTGCCAAGTTCCTCGGATGTCCATCCTGGCAGCAGCATTACTGCCACCTCCACCTCCACAAGCACCTCTGCTACTGTGAGTCGACCTAAAGCACAGGTACAGTGCAGCAGCGAGGAAACTGGAGAGACGTATGTTACACGAAGAACTCGAGCCAGGGTCTATCGATTCATCAATGCTGTACTGCTGAACAAACATCCTGTCGCCGTTAAGAGGGCACAGAAATTTGGAAAGGAACCCCCAAGTCAGCTCATGGAGGAAATCTCAACTGGAGAGGAGGAGGATAGGGAGGAGGATTTAATGAAGGTCAAACCATCTTCAAAAGGCAGAGCCACTTCGAAGGTGCCCAGAAGATTGGTGGACGTTTCTAGGGGCAGCAAAACTACTGGAGAGGAGAGTGATTCGAATGAAACAGAGGAGAATAGATTTCCTTCAAGAGAAAAATCCCCTTCAAGAAGAATGACTCATTCAAGAAAGGGGTTTCCTTCCAGGAGAATAACTCGTTCAAGACAAAAAATGTCTTCAAGACAGGAATCCTCCCTTTCAAGAAGGGACTCGTTCAAGACAGGAATACTCTTTAAGCCAGGAATCCCCTTCGAGAAGGGTAACTCGTTCAAGACAGGTGGCATTTTCAAGAAGGGAAGTCTCTGAAGGGGAATCCTGTATCCCTAATGGGTGTGGCATGAGTACAGAGAGTGCCGAGGCAGGGAGTAGTACTGATGGAGAAGGGTGTTCTGAGAGTCCTCACACACGCCGCAGGCAGGCTGGACACCCAAAAGATCTTGTCGCAAGCCCAAGAAAGAGGTACAAATATTCATAGTGGACCTAAATTGGGGGTTGGGGGGGTGCAGAAGCATCTCAATATTGCTTTACCCCTATTTCAAAATGGCAGAGGGTAAACCCATCCATCCCTTTAGCTCAGCTAAAACTCACATTAGCAGCTTTTTGACTGCCTAGGGACTGATTACCTAGGGACTGATTAGCTTGAAAAACACTCCCAGCGTGCCTTGAATGCTCACAGAGGTAGTAAACTAGCAGCGGAAGATCATGGGACATGTAGTTCTCTTCACAGACATCTACGTATCTATCTATTCCCCTCTCCTCTCTCATAACTTGCTACAGTATGTAGATCCATTCATAAAAGTGTTAGCACTGGCAGGCTCCAAATGTTCCATTGAACGTCCTGACTACTCTGTTTCTAATGTTCCAAACGTCCATGTCTACTCTGTTTCTAATGTTCTAATGCACGTCCATGACTACTCTGTTTCTAATGTTCCAATGCACGTCCATGACTGCTCTGTTTCTAATGTTCCAATGCACGTCCATGACTACTCTGTTTCTAATGTTCCAATGCACGTCCATGACTACTGTTTCTAATGTTCCAATGCACGTCCATGACTACTCTGTTTCTAATGTTCTAATGCACGTCCATGACTACTCTGTTTCTAAAGTTCCAATGCACGTCCATGACTACTCTGTTTCTCGGTTGTGGAATAAAGTGGTTAGTACTCGAGTGATTTCTTTAATGTGCTTCAATCTGATGCATGTGATGTGTTAATTAAGCAGAACCAATGTCTTCAATCTGATGCATGTGATGTGTTAATTAAGCAGAACCAATGTCTTCAATCTGATGCATGTGATGTGTTAATTAAGCAGAACCAATGTCTTCAATCTGATGCATGTGATGTGTTAATTAAGCAGAACCAATGTCTTCAATCTGATGCATGTGATGTGTTAATTAAGCAGAACCAATGTCTTCAATCTGATGCATGTGATGTGTTAATTAAGCAGAACTAATGTCTTCAATCTGATGCATGTGATGTGTTAATTAAGCAGAACCAATGTCTTCAATCTGATGCATGTGATGTGTTAATTAAGCAGAACCAGTGTCTTCAATCTGATGCATGTGATGTGTTAATTAAGCAGAACCAATGTCTTCAATCTGATGCATGTGATGTGTTAATTAAGCAGAACCAATGTCACATGCTCAGTTCTTCTCTTTCATTTGTGGAGTTCTTACTCCTGGCAAATTGCTACCAAGTCCAATGGATGCTCTAGTTATTCTTCACACACACTAAAACACATCGCTGCTTGGTGGAGTTCTCCTCTGCAACTGTTACTAAGTCCTTGAAGAAGTCTGTAGCTGGCCCTACATGACAGTCAACAACAGCAACAAGACATGGCATGTGTTGACGTGTGTAGTGTCCAATAAGAAGATACAAGTTGGAAAAGGCATTTAAAAGCCCTGAAAATTGATATCGACTTTGTATAATTTGGACTTCAAGCAAAGACAAAAATGTTTAATTTAAGAGGTATTATACCACACTCACTTGGACGCTCCTTTAATAATTAATTACATACCACAACCAGTTAGACGATCTTTTATAACCGTGTACACCATATTTTACTGGTTTTGTGGCGCATGTAATTTTAAATGGTAAAGGGTCATCAAATTGTTTGTTGTCTTCGTGGTTACAGTCTTCTCTGTATTATTGGTCCATGGATATAATACACACATGCACACACGAGGCAAGTGTTTCAAAGAGTATATATGTATAATTATTGTATTGTCTCCAAAGAGGAAATAAAATTTACCATGATACCCACACAAACAGACAATCCTATATATATATATATATATATATATATGTATATATACTTGATAATAATTATTGATATTACAAGTCTGTTTATTGTATTGATGAACTTTTACCTGTGTCGGGTGTTATACAGAATTAAGCACCATTGCAATGCATTGGACAATTTCGAGTCTTCAGGTATTAAAGCTTTAATGCTGTTGAATGAAGTTATGTGTAACCAAAGTAAGTGCATGTGCATTGATACAAGATCTTGGACACAAATTTCATAGTTTTAATGTTTCTTTGGAGTTGATTCAAGGTATTTTGGGGCGTAAAATCGGCCAAAACTACCGTGTAGGATATTTCCATGGTGAGTTTTATCTCAGATATAAACTTGGTTGCTTCTTTTCATCATTTTATATAATGGTGAAACCATCTCTTCTTGGAAATGAAACGAGTGCAGACACACTTAAACCCATGTATATACTGGTAGTAATGGCAGGTAATTAGTGACGAGCAAGCAATGGAGAGGGCCAATTGTTTTAGCTTGAGATCCCAGTATTGTCAGACCACATTGCTCTAGCCATTGCCCTGCCCCCACAAGCATAGCTGCAGGCCTAACACTATACATTGACTGTGAATTTCTGATGTCATAATGTTGTATAGCTTGGATTGTGATATGGAGAGTAGCTAAGAGTTGCTTACAGATCCCTAACTAGTGCAAGTTTGAGTCGTGAACCAGCTCCGGGTTGACCGTGACGATAATTTCCAGTTCAGTAAAGCCACCCATTGACTGCTGATCATTTCCGTTTAGCAGTCCCTTCCATAGCTAGTGTTGTGTTGATGATTAGAGTTGCTAACTCAGAATGAAGCTTCACTCTCCATTACTGTCAGCTACTAACCATGCAGCCCATTCTCACTTGCCTGTGTGGGAAGTTTTCTTTCCTCTAGCCAGCTTCTAATCTGCTGGCATTTTATCAATCTTTCTCACGTGACGACCATTCCTGGTTCACATACGTAAGCCCGCTTTATTTAAGACGGGTGACCCGTTCATATTTTTTATGGGTGAGCATATGGTGAATACATACATACATACATAAATACACCATGCATAGCAATACCAAGTTTTCCATCCAACTCCCCACTGGGGGCTCACAGATTTGAAAAGGCAGCTAGTATTGGTGTACATGATATGAACTGGTAAAGGGTCATGTGGCCTACAAATTCCTTTCCTTTCTTTCTCAACTAGCCAATGCAAAATAGTTGTTGTTGCTTGTGTTTTTTTAATTGCTGTCTCTTGTTGCTGTCTCTTGTTGCTTTCTCTTGTTGCTGTCTCTTGTTGCTGTCTCTTGTTGCTGTCACTCTTGTTGCTGTTTCTCTGTGTAATATAGTCGAGCTCTCTGTTAGCTGTAACAATGTTGAGAGCCACTTGAACATCAGTCTGGAAGCAGGGTTTCTGAGACTGCACTGTCAGCATCGTTTATTTTTGAGCACATTTTCTAACTTTTTCCGTGTTGTACTCTATACAAATCATGCTCATTCATATTGTGTTGTTTTGTCAGCCCATTGGTAGATGTTCATGCAGAGCCTGCTTCCAGTCAAACAAACAGTTAGGGGTACCTGTTGAACAGGCATGAATGTTCTCTCTTAGAATCCCAATGTGTTCATAAGCCAAATGATTGCTCACGAATATTTTTTAACAAAATTGCATGCATTGCGTGACTTAGCTAGATCTAACCGCTGATCTTTCTAATGACCTTTGCCCTGTTGTTGTTTTCTTAGTCCAGAAACTTGATAATAATGAAAGTCGGAGTTCTGGTACTAAAAGAGTTGTGAATGGAAATTTGGAGCATTCTGGTACTAAAATTGTTGTGAATGAAAATTTGTAGCATTTTGGTACTAAAATTGTTGTGAATGGAAATTTGGAGCGTTCTGTTACTAAAATGGTTGTGAATGAATTCTAGGTAAGGGGTGGAAGGGGAAAGAGTGATGTCCCATGTAGCCACAAGCAATTAGAAGACCCTTTACCGTTAAAAGTCGAATATGATGTGAATTTGATGCAATAATTGCTGTGTGATTTAAAAAATTAAGAGGTTCACCCAAACCTCTAATTATAACCCCTTCCAATAGCGACCACAGGCAGATTGGACAGAAGTAAATAGTAACCGCTGTTCCTATTAATGGCACTTGCAATATTCCGAGTTAATATATTTTATCACGTGAGCTGGACAGAACCTCGTCATCTTGTTCTTACAGGCTTTTGGATAGTATACTGACAACTGGTAAACACGTAATTCAGAGGGGGTATTGTAATATCAGAACCCCCTTTCCTTCGCCCCCTTCACTTAGTTTTTAAGCCACTTGATTTATTTTTTTGCACTTGAATGGTAAATCGCTTGAATGGTAAATCACAAGCCACCTACTTTAATAGGTATTGTTAGTAAAGTTTAAAACCCGTTTGGACGGGGGGAGAGGGTTGGATACCAGTGGATGGGAGTGGGTGTGGCTAGATGTTCCTTCAAACAAGAGTCAGCATGCTAGAATTGGTATTACATGTATATAGTATTGCTGGTGTGAGGAGTGGAATTACATGATAAGTGGAAACTACACGAATGACTTGGTATATATGTAGTACCAAAACTCTACACTCATCCATGCCGACATCTTTACTGGTGTCCAAAGGAGGTTGTTTAATTCCCCTCCCCCTCCTCTGTTTGGTCATACATGTGCTTAACTAGGCTCGACATTACACACAAGCATCAGGGTTAATAATACTGTCCTCTGCATAGGGTGAATAATACTTTCCTCTGCATAGGGTGAATAATACTGTCCTCTGCATAGGGTGAATAATACTTTCCTCTGCATAGGGTGAATAATACTGTCCTCTGCATAGGGTGAATAATACTGTCCTCTGCATGGGGTGAATAATATTGTCCTCTGCATAGGGTGACCTTTGGGAATGATGACAGTGACAGCGAGCAAGATGCCACGGATGAGTGCACATCTACATCTCGTCTCCCAGGTACGTACATGCACTGATTCTTACTAGTATCTACATTGTGATATTGCAATACATTTAGAATAGCTCAGCTAAGCCAAAGAGAATGCTGGACATTGTACATGTTTGTACATGTGTGTGTATGTCAATATATATATATATTGTGGGTGTGGTGGGGACAGAAATATGGAAGTTTATTGATCATGTTCGTAAGTTATTTCTTGGAGAAGAAGTCGTGGGTTGGGGGTGAGGGTGGTATAAATACCCTCCTGTGGGAGAAACCTTGATTATAAATGCCTCTTGGGCATGCTGGATGTGCAAGAGAAAATCTGAATTAAGACCTTCAATATTTCTTCAAAGGGGCATCGCTTGCTTTTATAGAGAGTGTACTTTGTAAAATGAGTGCACCAAATACTATGATTAGAGGGACACCAAATATTCCCTCAACCTAGCAAACTATCTTATATGAAACCCGGTAATAAAAAACAATGATTACAGAGTCAGCAAACATTTCCTCATCCTAGCAAACAATCTTATATGAAATCTGGTAAGGGTATCAATGCACCAAAAACAATGATTACAGGGACACCAAATATTTCCCCAACCTAGCCAACAATCTTATATGAAACCCGGTAAGGGAATCAGTGCACCAAAAACAATTATTGCAGGGACACCAAATATTTTCCCGCCCTAGCAAACAATCTGATATGAAACCTGGTAAGGTTAAGCTATTTCACTTGCTCTCTCTTTCATTCATGTCAAGTGTTCCCTTTGCTTGCCTTCTCTCAGAAAGACCTCAACTTGTCCACCTCAAGCCCAGAAAGTCACTGAAGTATAAAAGTGCACAGGTGTACAACTGGAACCAACAATATGTTCAACTGTCTGCTTCCAGGATGGGAGCCACCACAAAGAAAGTGAAGTTCAGCACGATAGAGACGGAGGATCTGATAGACGGTATTGCATGATTTGGCTATGGCAAGTGGGCCAAGATTCTGGCGTACTACCCCTTCCATCACAGCAGGAACAAGGTGAGCTTGAAGGACAAGGCTCGCAACTTGAGGGGACGTGAGCAGTGATGGACCCTCATTTGTCACTTTAACTTATTTCATGTACACATATAGCTGCTTTGTGATTCTACGACTCGATAACATTCACAGGAAGAATATTCACACTATCATTGTTATTGTTACGACTACTTCTACTATTACAACAATGACAAATATTGGCATCAAGATTCAGGAATTAAACAATGATGAGTACTTATAAAATGGCGGTTAATATGGTACAATGAATGCATCGTGTGTTCCAAGGATGAAGAAAACTCGGACAAAGGTTCAAGTTGATTGGTTGTGAAGGATCTTGCAGGGTGCACGGTACCACCAAAGATGTGGTGTATTTGAGAAGGATGTTAAGAATTTGGGTGAGAAAAAATGTCTTTGTAGTCTGGAGTTCAGATGGAGCAAATATGAGGAAGGGAAGTTGGTAACGAGGGTGAAGTAGAGATGGGAAGTGTGTAAATATGAATACCTGGGAAGAGGATGAGAAAGAGCAATGGATAATTTGTGTGATTCTTTAGTTATAAAATCATGTTTAGGAAGAGGATTTGATAGATAAGTTACGGAGGAGTATATATTGGGACAAGAGAGATGACACTGGGTTAGTAGATGCTAATGTCACCAACACAGTACAGGTGTTGATGAGGGAGGGGTTAAGTCAGTTGCATCAGGGGAAGTGGTGAGATCTCGATAAATGAAAAGCTGTCAAATGTGTGTAGTGTTGATTAAGGTTATATTCAGGGTTGAAGAGTTGAAGAAGAAACGAGTTTTAATACAAGCAGAGAAGAATTTGAAGTTTTGGGGAGGTTAGAACAGTTGGAAGTTAATGAAGGAGCTATGGAAGAGGTTATAGGGACTCCCACACAGGCCAAAGTGATGAATGATGGTGGTAATGAGGATGACAAAGTTGCTGTCAAGGGTGATACAGAGAGGGACACTGGTGGTTGTCCGAGGTTCTGTGTCTGAAGCAGGAGGGAACAGGAAGCTGGTCATCCAACCTTCTTGGAGTGTGCCTTGGACTCTGCATACAAGTTTCTACCTGTGGCGGTAGAGACGTGTGGATCCTTTGGGCCTCAAGCAAAGAAAGGCATTCTTCAGGAAGTTGGGACACCGCCTGAGGTCAGTGACTTACGAAAAGAACTCCCATCAACATCTTCAACGGATTTCTGTGGCTGTGCAGCGTGGGAATGCAGCCTCAGTAATGGGATCTTTGCCATCAGGGTTGGGGACGAGGCATTTCCTTAATGTCATCACTTGAACATTTGAACTTGAGGGGAAGGGGGTTCTATAAACTATATGAATAATGCACCTGAGGTAGCTACCTATATTTACCTATGCACTAGTTATTCATCTAATATGCTAAATGCATGAATAATAATAGTAACAAACAAAAAAGAAAGTCATATGGAAATTGTTCAGGTGTGTTGGTGGGGAGACCCTTTATCCTGAAAAAGCTAAGAATGTTGCAATAGAGGGAGAGAGTGAAGCACAGAGGAATGGAGGTGGACTTAGTGTGGAGGTGGACCGTCACAACAGGGATCATCAGGTGAGGGATTCCAGCCGATCAAGCTATAGGCAAGCTATGCAGTAGATGAATCAAAATGGAGGAGAAAGGAGGGGCAACAGGGGAGAGAAGTGGTGGGGATAGGTGCCTAGGAGGGAGAGAGTAGTTAAGAGCAAGGGGGCTTGCAACCAGGTGGTAGATATGGAGGCAAGACTGAGGCAGTTAATCAAAGAAGAAATGCCAGGAAGAAGAGTATCAACCAGTGAGAGCAGTGGGGATGCCTGACATGCAAATGCATCTGGGAAAGATGGTTAGGAGGATTGCATGAGCGACTGATGCAAGAAGTTGAAAGTCTTCTATAAAGCACAGGACATAAGTGAATAGCAAACTACTCTCCAAGCAGTTAGCTTAGCTGGGTGGTGGGGTGGTGGGGATAGGATGCAGGGAGGTGCCAGAGGTTTAAGGGGATGGTGGTTGGGTGAGGTGATGTTAGGTGAATGTTGAAGAGGGATTTAAATGTGCTGGGGCTGGCAGAAGCCTTTTTGTAGCAGAGGGAGGAGGTTGAGGTACATGGATATGATTGGTATGGGTACAATAGGGTAGGAGGCAAGCGTGCAAATGGTGGGAATAGGGCTACTGGTTATGAAGAACATCAGGTCTAGACTGCTACTGTAGGAGGTCGTTGGATTTGTTTGTAGTGTGCAACTTTTGAATAAGTCATCAAGTGTAATGGAAGGTGGACATGGGAGATGAGAGAAAGATCAGTGGTAGATTATATCTCACTGTCGAAGGGGTTAGTTGTGGATAAGATGGTGAAAAAGGACTTAATTTAATCTGGAACAGATCATAACCTAATATGGTGTGTAGTGAGAATAGGTAGGTTGGAAGACAGAATGAGTACTCCATGTTTTAAATGGAAGGGTGATAGTGATATAGAATGGGAAACAGGGAGGGGGAGCAGGAGGGGGGGGGGGGGTTCAGAGGATGGGAGGTCCTTGAGGCAGATGCATGGGAATAGCCAGAGAGTATACAACAAGTTTGGGAACTGTGGAGACATATTGTGCTTTGGATGGCTGAGTTGGGTATAGGGAAGAAGATACTAACAGACAAATCTAAGGGCCAGTGGTCTCTGAGATTAAAGTAGCCATCCAAGCATGGCAAGTATCCTGTAGTATCCTGTAGGAGGCTTAGAGAATCCATGAGTGGCAGTGGAGAAAGGTTATTGCGACAGTGGAATATAAAGTCGTGTGAAGAGAAAGATATGAAGATAAAAGATAAAAGAGCAAGGACGGACTAGCTGTAAGTTTTAATTGGAGGACTTGAAGAGAAAGAAGAAGCAATGTCAAATTCAGAGAGTGAGAGGAGAAAATGGGGAGAAGAGGAATGATAATATATTGGAGGGTTTTTTTACAAGCATTGTGAAGGATTGTGAAGGATTAGGGATGATGTTCAGGTCAAGGAAGGATGTTCCAATTGACAACCTAAAATCTAAGGCTAAAGATGGATGATTGGATTCCAGGAGAGATGTCTAATAGCGATCAGTGCACGATAACATGGATTGATGGATGATGGATGCAGATGATATTGTATTGTTAGCAAGCTTTCAAGTGGAGTTAAAGTGATGTTGGATGTGGTGGGGAAGTAAGCGATGAAGTGGAGATTTAGGTTTAATAGTAAGAAAAGTAGTCAATGACAGTCGGTGGAAAGTCTAATGGAGAAGATTGGATGATTAAATGTGGAGTTTTGGTATCTGACTGAGAGGAAATGTACATTTTTGATGAGAAAAAAGGAAGAGAAATGGAGGATAAGAATTGGTGATATGTACAGGGTCGATGCAGGTGGACAGAGGTAAACAAATATGGGAGCTACTAGCTAGGCCATGTCTAGAGCATGCATCTGACATGTGGTGGACAGGAGGGAAGACAGCCTGCAAAAATTCTGAAGGTTTTCAAGAGAACGTCGGTAGTAAACTGGTGGGAGGGAGGAATACAGTTACAGGGGTTGCAGTAAGAGGGGACCTGGGCTGGAGGAGGAGAGGAGGCTGGAGGAGAGAAGGGAAGAAAGAAATTGTTATCGGATGGGTTGCAGAGATTGAGTGAAGATAGGCTAGTGGAAAAGTTGTAAGTGGTAAGTGATTTTGAGGTTGGAGTGCAGAGTTTTGCGAGCTGAAAATGTGGAAGAAGAGTTGGAGGTGCAGCTCATATGCAGCATGGAGGAATTAGATGAGGGATGAACATGAAGAAGATTGGCGGGAAGTGGAGGGGAATCCTATCTCATGTGGTATAACTTAGTTAAAGAAAGGTTTGGACAAGAACAATATTGTGTGGGAGGATTAGGTAAGCAAGGGAGAAGTGAAGTCGAGGTTTAGGTAAGGACGGCATGAGCTGGACTCTGGATGACAAGAAGAGTTGTGTATAATTATGTAGATATGAGCTATGTGATGAAGGTGTTGGGGAAGATATTAGATTGTGCTGTGGGTAGTTTGTTGGTGATAGAGGAAGATTGTTTGATATGGTCGAGGGCATTGAAGGGGCTGAAGAGTCCGAGTCAGAATAGAGAAATGAAGATGACGAAGGAAGAGCAGATGTAATGTTGGGTAGATCAGTAGCTGCAGGGGTGAAGGAAGAGGTATCAGGGTAAAGAGAGTTGTTATAGGAAATGAGCTGAAGTAGTGGGAGAGGATGAAATATCTTGGATAGAGTAATTAGATTTGTGAAGGATGCATACGATATTCCAATGATTTTAGTAGTGAACATAATTCGTCTACCAAGGAGGAAGGTAAAGTCCAAACTTGTTACAGGACTATTTAAAACAACTGCATACCCTCCTTCATGAAGACCTCAGCAAAGAATAGTCAAGGAGTGTGCACAGCCTTCATGAAGACCCCAGCAAAGAACAGGAGTGTGGCATAGCCTTCATGAAGACCCCAGCACAGAGCAATCAAGGAGTGCAGAATGCCTCCAGCAGCCAATGCTGTGAGTGCATGTTCACCACTGTGGATGCACCTCTGTGGACAACTCTTCGTAGGTAATTAATTTTCTCCAACATCACTCCAGAAATCTCTCTCTGTTGGACAGTTCTAAAGCTTCAAAGTTCACTCTACCTACCTTGTCTAGGCCTTCGGTCATTAACCCTGGTACATATACTAGACTGATCACTGGTAGACCGATCACTATTAGACTAATGTTGCACCTAGACTAATGATGCACCTGATTAATAACTAGATTAATGATGCACCTAGACTAATGATGCACCTGACTAATAACTAGATTAATGGTGCACCTAGATTAATGTGCTACTAAACTAATTACTAAACTAATTAAATACCACAAGTAATGAGAGGAGATTGCAATCGTGTATACAAATGACCATCCCAGCTACATATGTGGTATTTAGAACCCAATTTTACTACAAACCATGCCATCTTATGTTAATACCATACAACCATCTCACATTAATACCATATAATATGTGATTACCATACAGTCTCACCATAATTATAATAAAATTATATGATCACCATGCTATCATATACATGTTACTACCATACAATATATGATTACCATGCAATCTCATGTTAATACCATAATTATAATAATTATATGATTACCATGCTACATGTTACCATATAATTATGATTACCATGCTATTACAAGTTAATAACAACTGATAAATAGTACTCTTTTAAAACTTGTGCGGTTAGCTACCTTCAGTTGATTATCTATTAAACTGCTGTATATATTTCAGTAACTTGATACAAAACTACGGGATTCCTTTCCTCCGCCACTCCCTCTTTCCCCTCGATTTCTGTAGAACAGTTATTTGTTAAGGTTGCTTAAAATTTTGGACTCTATACCTGTGTATATATACTTGTGAACTGCACAGCACAGAACAGAACTGTATGGGTGTAACAGAAATCAGGAGATATGCAGCAGAGAAACAGAGAAGGAGGAGGGATGCAGCAAGTGAAACTGCTACAAGAAAAGTTGACTGGGAAAGATAAATGGAGTGGAGAGTTCAATTACTGAGGATTTATCTGAGAGCAAATGCCACTTTCCAGAGCAGAAATTTCAGTAAAAGCAAGGGTGTAGTTAAGGGGGGGGCTTGCTGGGCTAAACTCCCCCAGATTAAAAAAAAATGCTGTTTGACTGTTAAATAAACAGTTGTCGAGTCAGTGCAAATGTGGCTGGCTAGTAATTACTGTAACATTGTTGCCCACATTCAGGAGAAAGGAAAGAAAGTAGTGGTCAGATCAGTCATCAGTCATGCAAACTGCACCTGCAGCAGTTAAGAATGTTTGAACTGTTCAGCATGCAGTCATTGGGCATGACTGTACAGATATTTTGGCTAAGCTACTCGTGGCATAAAGCCTGGACCACTTTAACTGCAACTGAGGAGACTGAACTTGGTGGATTCACCCACGTAGTTGTGAAATCAGATGTGGCAAAAGAATAACACCGCAAAGCAGAATTTTTCCAGGGAGAAAGGAGTCCTCAAGAAGAGAAGAGTTCAGTGAAGGTCTTCTGCAGCTAATAGACAAACTTGGGCATATTTAGGGCTGCATGGTTGATGTTTGCCTGCTGTCACTTGTTGCACAAATTATGTTTTGACTCTCTAATTTATGGCAATGATGGATCTAGCAGGTGCTATATACATTACTTGATCTCAATGAGAGCCAAGTGAACATTTTGTTCAGCAATCATTTTATAACACACCTGCTGTTTTTAAAATGATTTCTAGAAACTAATGAGAAAAGGACATTCACTTGGTCACCATTGAAATTGAATACATGCACTAGCTAGGTTGACCTATGTGGCAGCTCCCATCTTACTTGATTTCAATGGCACCCTATTAAAACTTTTCTTTATTGCTGACAATAATTTTTTTATAAGACACACTTAAGCAAAAACTGTTCGTAAAATGATCACTAATAGTTAAAGAGAAGAGAATACATTATGCTTCATTGATACTGACATTAGACAGATCAGCTTATTTAAAAAAATTACCAGATAAGGAACTAAGTTTTTTAGTACCCACAACTTAGGCTAACTATGCAAATTCCTTGTATAATATGTCATGGTTTTCAATAGGAATATTGAGTGCTGTAACAAATCTATAGCTGCAAACTTAATCTGTAACTGTAGCTTCTGTATTGGTCTAGCTTACATAAGAAAATTTACCCGATAGCTACCAGTTTTCTAAGTAGCCTATAGTGGAGAGATAGATATGTTCACCTCATTCGGGTGGAATGTTTGTCCAACAAATATATGTTTGTGCCATTCAAAGACTTAACAGTTAGAATGCAGGATAATTGCTTCACAGTGTGGAAAATAATTTACAATCATCAAAATTCAGAACATGTATAATGCAATTGCAAACCTAAAGGCAACTAACAGTGATTCCTATTACCACTCTACCTAAAGCTTTATCAAGGGCCATTTCTCTGTACATGTGCTTATCTATGATAAGAAAGAATGAACCTCAAACACAGAAATTTGGTTAGCTAAAGTACCTATCTCTATATTGCTTTCTCAATATTATGCTCTAAGTGACATTGAAAATCCATAGCCACTAAAACTAGCCCATCTACAACAGCTTCTACTTGTCTAGGGTTTGTTAAGCTTTCAGGTGAAAACTAAATATACCATAAACTCTAAGCTATAGCATAGGTGGACTAAACTAAGCACCTTACATTGATGTTATATTCTTCTTTCAATAAAGTATTCCAGTTCAATGTAGAAGCTAGAGCTGCATTGCATACCTGTAATTCTAATAGCTGCTACAGATCTAGGTTTGATCCACAAATTTAGGCGACATGTAAAACGATATACAGACTAGTACAACTCATGCAGACACCAGATAGGGCAGAGAAGTGGTTTAGCTTCTAAAAGCTGGAAATAACTCTCTCCTAGGATATTTGAAGTTCAGTGAATTGAATACAATTTGGCAATTTTCTAAGTATGAGTCAATTGTTGATGCGTAGTGATCTCTCAGTTAATGGCTGTTTTTCACAATGACTCAACAGTTGGTTTCTAAATAGCCCTATAAATATGAGAGCCTCTTTCAAGATTGGCCAAGTACATATTTTCATCCTGATTTCTCTTAAAAAGAATTCAATTGTTTCATTTTGAGTCGCATTTATAAAAAAATAATTCGTCTAAGATTTCTACGAAAACATATCATTATCATATGGATTATTTTAAACATAAAGTATTTTATGGTAGATACAAACAACAGCTGATGTGGAAGCTGCTATTTATCTATTATTGGTATATAGCACAAACCAAGTCTACCGATCAAGTCACCTGCTTAAACATTTGTCTGAATATAGTCAATCACTGGAAGTTATTATTTTGTTGATTATATTAGCAATAATGTTAAGGAAACTAATCAACAAAATAAGAAAATTGCAGAAAATTATCTCTGCTAGGCTCAACTATATTATTTATTGTATATGTATATGCATGAGAAGAAATGATTTTTATCTATTTCATCATTCAATTAACAGCAAACTAAACAAATGTGAAGAAGGATAAACTAGTAGATGTTGGACAGGGTTACGATCACAACTTCTAGGCCTTTGCTGCTGTTTATGGGAGCTCTTCTGACGAAAGCTGCATAGGCACCTTTGCTTATCAGGTATCACTATTATTCCATTGCTCTTGTCAATAGATGTGCTCATTGTTGATTACATTCTTAAGTTTTGTTGTAGACACACCAAGGCTTAATGTTGTCCAGTTTTTGTTTGCTTACTTCAATAAAGTAAGGATGAAGGTAGAGATGGTTAGATCTGATGTCTCCAAGCCTGAGCCTTGGACGTAACACTACTTTATTATATAATGCTACTCTAGTATCCTCTACTGTTTTGCATGTAAAGGTGCAGGCATTTGTAGCATTGATGAGTAAAAAAACTTTGATCAATATTATGTGGGGTTGTCTTCGTGTAGTGTTTGAAGCCCACTCTTGACCTTGAAGATGATAATGGCTTCATCAATAGTGTTGTCCTATTACAAAAGAATTCCTAAACAACTTTCATCTCATCTACCCTCACATCTGTGCAGGATGGGCATGTGAACTAGTTCCACAAACTGTGGCAGGACAGAGCTTAGACTCTACTAGAAGTAAATTTAAAAAATTAACGAAAAAATCTGGTAGAAGAGTTCAAGTGGAGAACTTTCATTTCTAACTTAAGCATATGGCTGTCTCGGTATTATTGAGTATAAAAACTAAGCACTAGATGGCTGCTGTCTTACACAGTCACCAAGAAAAGTGTAGTGTCAGTAAAACTGACCATATGATATCTACACAGACCAGCAGTAGCTTGCAATAAATGGCCAGAAGAAGTATATGAATCAGTTCTGGAAGTTCTGCTTGTTCCACAACCCCTATTTCTAAAACTTCTACCTTGAGATTTACCTTTATATAAGCCTGCTTCTAGATCTACTACCTGACATATTGCATGTCTATGACAATCCCATGGAGAAATGGGTGTGGTTCTGAGTCATTAAGGTTCATCAAAAGATGTGGGAGCTCTAAATGCCGGTATTAGCCATAATTTGCTTATGGCCATTTTTTGCAGCCTCTATAATCTTCCATTGTAGTTGTTCACTCCCCTCTCTTTGCATAGTTGCACAACTCTGTATGTCCATAATTATAGCCCAGTTTTAATTGCAGACCTCTTTCTGCATAGGCAGATTGAGTTCTTATTTCCATTTCATGCAGCATGTTTTATGCCACAATAATAGTTGCATGTATTCCACTCTTTACAGAGGAGCATACAATCAACATGTTTACCACCAGCAACCAAGTTCATTGCTAACTCATACGGTTCCTACTCCAAGAACAAACATATTATAATCCAATATCTACCCACAGAAGCACAGACCAGGAGCAAGTTGTATAGTCTTAACCCATAGAGTGTCACACAGGTGCATCATGCTTAGGGAGGCATACTCTGTGCTAAGTAAAGGTAACTAACAACATAGTTGCTCCCAATCATACCATACACTGTAGACAGAGGTATGTTATGTTTTCCTTGCAGCCTGAATATCCTGTGTGGTTGTGCTGTGGCTATGTATAGAATTAGTAGTATTGATAAATATATTTGGCTCTCATTAAAGAGCAATGAAATCACTCTCATATTCAGTGGAACAGTTGTTTCTTCATCGTTCTAGATTATTAAACCTCCTTTTTTGCCAGTAGGATGGATAGAAAGTTGTGTCATGCTGTGAGTATGCATAGAAGTAGCGATATTATTATGGACATTTGGCTCTTACTGTGGAACAATGCATTCCACTGCAGTTAGTGTAACAGTGATTTCTCTCTGCGGCTAGACTACCAAGCTTCCATTTAGATCACGGTCCGTGTATTGACTGCATGTTGCATTGGTAATTTTGTGCTTTTGAAGTATGAAGGGTCATTCATTCTCTCCAGCCTTGCAATTGCCTAATATTGAATCCAGACTCTCTATCCTGATTGGAGACATTGTTATACTCTATCACTTCCATAGAATAATTATTCTAGGATGTTGTTACTTTGATGACGTTTACTGCTAAATATAAATCAGAATTAGGATTTTTACTCTTTTTTTAATTTTAATACTATTGATACCATTTATTGAGAAGCATCTAGCATTGATTGGCTAGGTGCAGGAGTGTCTGTGGCTCTCTATGCACTAGTTGAGCCTCTCTTATTTACCAAGATGGAATTTGATGTGGTGATTGAATCATAATGCTGATGGTATTGAGTGAAGTCTCCTTCACTGTTTTGCTGATGGTTACCTCTACAGCATGGCAGAACGGATTGCTTGTCTTGTTAGTCTCAGTTGGATCTGTTGGTGTGGTGATGTCAACAATGTACATATAAATTGAAAAATGCAGCAAACTAGGAGTACACTATATATCAGGCTAGGAGCTTTCACTCCTGGAGTTGAAGCCAAAACCCATGGAGTGGTGAGGCAAAAACCACACCCATCATCGTTGTAGAAATTGGTTTAGTAGCTGTTCAAATTGATAGTATATCATGTCACTTGGTTGATCAAATGATCAACAAGGCAGTTAATATTGTTGTCTAATGCTTTATAGACATGTTGCCTATAAAATCATTTGAACTTTCTTGAAAAAATGTGATATGAAATACATTAGAGTATCTTAGTCAAATCACTTTCTTGAGATGCTCTCTATTGTATTTAGTTGTGGCTTTCTTGGCTTCTTTTAATAAAAGAAGTATTCCTTTGCGTTTAGTGCTTTTGTTGAAATAGCTATATTATATCTCATGATCTTCAATATCAAATCCTGCTACATCACTAAAAGCATCAGCTCCTTTAGAAGCTGTAAGATGAGACAAATGACAATTAAAGCCTGCGTGTTTGGGTTCTTTCCCAATATACGTGTTTTTATGGAATTGTTCCTCCCGCTAAACCAACTGCAATAACATTCTGCCAATCAATGCAATCTTGTGAAAAGTTAGTATCGATGGCTTGAAACAATTGTTCAGCTCTCCCACAATCTTCACCAGTGGTCACACACATATTGTAAAACTTGCTTTCCACACGATCATTATTATTCACATCAAATATCGTGACGGATTAATTTTTTTCATGTCAAAAGATATTCTTTCGTGTATGATACTAGTTGTGCCAGCAATCCCGGAGCCATGGCTTCATTCAGTATGCATGTTGTTTTGGTTCTGCTACATTTGAAATGGTGTGCAATCTGTGAGTCTGGAAACATCTTGGAATACAATGGAGACAAATGATCAGCAGTGGCAAATGACAAATTGTGCTGAATAAGGAAATTGGTGTGGGTGGGGGGGGGGGGGGGATCAGTTACGTGGCTAAGGGGGTTGGGTAATGGGCAAGCGGCCTGGATGAAACGATCTAGAAAGCGGGTAGCTGGCTCGCGAGACTAATCCCTATGCCCACCCAATCGCTGTTCTTTTTAAGCTCTAAATTTGGCTCTGATCTTCTTTCTTGATCAATTTGAGCTGACAAACTGATTGATCTCAGTCAAGGCTTGCTGTCCAATACTGATCTAGTCAAGCGGGGTAAGATAGTATGTAGACTCATTTAGTTTCGGTTAATATTGTGTATGTTTTTTTCTAATTTCTTGCGTGTATATATTCAGTTCACTGGTTTACTGCAACGAGATATTTCATGCATCGAATTTGAGAGATAGCTACTGTGGAGTTGATAGGATTATGAGCAAGTGTGACAAAGTGAAGAAAAGTTCTTCAACAAAACCAAACTCTTCAATTGACAAAACAAAAACCTGGTTCCATGCAGATGTAGTTCTGAGTTGCCTGCTTATTATTGGAGTATGGAGTCTTGTATCCTTGCCAACACTACTTTACAATTTACCAAAATCGGAGGTAAGGTATTGTATTTCTTCCAGTGGCCTATATAGTATATACGAGTATGAAATATATAAATATTCTGTAGTTTGGTCAGGTTTTCATGGTAGGAGTGTCTGGCTTATTATAAACATAAATCATCACATCACATTGATTGTGGCATCAGGATTCTGACCATAATCTTGGAAACCTGACAAATGTCACCTGAGAATTTGTTTCTTCAAACTCCATTTTACATTTTAAAGATATCCTGGTAAACAAGGATGTACAACCATTGGTAGAAGAGAGATGTTTTAGATAATTCATCAAAGCTACTGTTGCCATCATCATTTTATTAGTCCAAACTGGATTACAAAGAAGCATATCTATCTTGTTTCACCTTGATCTTTCAAAATGTAAATAATTGCATATCTAATCTGTCTAACAAGTTCATTTAAGCTCCAGCAATTTTTTTTCCTTTTCTGCATGACCATTTGACTGTGTCAATTTTATCAGTGCTGCTTACTGGATATGCCTACCAAATTTGGCAGAGACCTATCAAGC
Organism: Cladorhizidae sp. MBARI D1340-BT2; assembly: GCA_028752905.1. Classification (NCBI taxonomy): domain Eukaryota; kingdom Metazoa; phylum Porifera; class Demospongiae; order Poecilosclerida; family Cladorhizidae; species Cladorhizidae sp. MBARI D1340-BT2. The sequence goes on along the minus strand of JAQNBH010000008.1, from coordinate 12,167,933 downwards.
CATTTTTGGCATGACATTTGATCTTGACTTCAAATCGTTTCATGGTACATTCATAACCTGCCTACCCAGTTTTTTAAAGACACATCATGCCCTTATTGAGTACATTTGGGAGAGGCAAACAAACTAACAGTACTAAAGCCATTTTATCTCTTTCTCAGAAAAATAATGATAATATTATTTATATGTCATTATTTAGAATACCAGTGGCAGTATTAATAATTCTGATGGTGACACTGCATGTTCAGCACCACTCGTATATGCCACGACCAGTGGTATATGCTTAACAGAATTAGTCAACTTTCTGAATTCCTCCTACTGTTCACCTGATCCAGAAGGATATCTGTTAGTTATGAAGAATGATGAGGTCACAGCAGCACAATTGATTAATGGACTTACAACTCTTGGAGCAAGTGCTGAATGCTTACGTAAAGCTGTTCCTTTCTTGTGCCTGCATCTGTTTGGGTTGTGTGGTGACTCAGGCATCTCCATCCAGCCTACCTCTAATCAGTGTGAGGAGATAAGAGAGAGAGTATGCAAAAAGCAATGGATGTACATTGAAAAACTTGACATTGGCCTACCAGAATGTGAAATATTTCCTGCTGAATCATTGTCATGTCCAGAATTAAATGACAGCTTCTCTACAAATGGAACGGCCACCACTCATATGTTAGGTAAAGTAAGGAGAATCCATGTTATTATGTATAGATTAATTCTATAACATATCAGATACACATGCACCTGAATAATTTAAGTGAGGTTGCACAAACTTCTTAACTATCTCTTAATTGCATGAAGGAGTTATCAAGTTATTGGTATTGATATGCTAGCTTGCCTACAACAATACAAGTAAACAAATACCATAAAATCTGATTGTTAGGAAGATGTGCTTATAACACAAATTTGGTAAGACAACCTCCACCTAGCATGAAGCATTTGTCTAACTAAGAACAAGCATCTAATAAACTCACAAAGGTGTACTTACAATTACTTGCTTGGCAAGGTTTGACAGATCTGTCAAAATAATGATGCAATCAGAAACCCTAAGAGTTTTAATCGACTATAATCAGGAAAGAGTTGCTCGAGGTTATCACATTTATAGGATGGTATGCAGGCCTTTCAACAGCAGAAAAGCAAATATGTTAGAAATGTTTTGATAAACTTACTATTGACATCTTGAAAATCATTGCCATTTCCGAAAAGTTTCACCATCCGGCCTACTAACCGCTTACTTCAATGAGATGATTCGGCAAATTGATTCATGCTTGCTGGGTTGTATGTTCAAATGACAGGGATTCATGCATGTGCCTAATAATGAGCATTAGAATAAACATTAAGTTATGCACATAACAAAATATGTGTGCTTAATAGAAATATTGTACAGAGTATTTAAACTAAAGACTATTGAGGTCATTTTAGCTTTTAGCAAACCTTTACATTCATTGAGCTGTGGTATAGCATGCTATAAGGTTTTGTCATGGTAATTCAAGGCATGTTTTTAAAATCATTTGCTGCCTTCATCATTAATTAAGACCTATAGCTACGCACCTTTTTTTTAAAATGTTGTTGATGACTATGCTCCCAATGGGTAAACCTCAATTATGATATATTTCTCCTATATATATTTCCATATAGAATGTGCCTAACTAAGAACTTACATGCCAACAAACATCTTGCATAAAATGTATTACAGAGCTATTTTGGGGTAATGGTTGGTATTATGCTAAATTTGTTGTGGTTGGGAATGCGAAAATCCATGTGCAGATATATCTACTTCTGACTTTCAAGTGAACGTATTTATTTCCCCCACATGAATTTAGTCTGAGCTATGAGGATAATATTTAATTTCTTGGCTATAATTATATAAACTCATTTGTAAAAGAACATAACATAGAGTGGCTAATAGTGCATGAACCGTATTAATTGATCCCCCTTCATGGTAACAGCCATCTTATGAATTGTACTGTTTTAGTAAAACCCTATATAATAAATATTATTTCATACCTTATATAGTTTGAGTGCAATAGACTTCCAATACATGTCCACAACTTCTGTGGTTCTCAATTGCATAATAAAAGTGTTCAACAGGGCAGTATTTTCACTCATGATGCAATCAAATCAGAACGAATGGCTGACCCATAGAATTGTTGTTAGGTTTGTAAAGTTCATGCTACTAGGAATCCAAGTTTGAAATCTACCAAAATATATGCTTTTTGATTGGCAAATTATCCCTGTGCAACTGCTTACCATACCCTTAAAGGTGGCTCAGACTGTCCCTGTTTGGGTCTAGCCAACAATACAACAAAAACTTGTGTAGTGGATAATGTAGTGATCAAGGTTACAGAACAATATCAAAAAGACATACCATGTACTAAGAACAATAGCAACATGATTTTTGTGTAGTGGAGAATCCAGTGTACATGGGTACAGAACAATAGCAAGAAGACTTTGCAAATGCTGATACAAAAATAAATAAGTTAAGAAAATGTGTTGAAAAGCCATAAAGGCTGAGCTCAACTTAGTAGAACTCTAACTTTGTGTAGTTTCTCTCTGCTCAGTATGATGATATGTTTAAATTGTAAACAATCATAAAAATGGCTGTGCTATACACCGTAATAGTTTGTGGTTTCCTTTCACTACCTTTGGATTTAACACAAAACAGGAAAGAACAAAGTATCCAGTGTATGCATTTAGATAACCTTTAGCCTTTTAAATTCATGTATGCCAATATAATACAGCTTTGTAAAATCTGGCAATTTTGTGTACATGATTGAAAATTATTAGGTCCCATAGATGTTAATTGTCCACTTTTCTTTACTTTGCATTGCTCGCATATAATAGGTCTATTTATAACAGTTTTAGTTACAGGACACACAAAATTTTCTACACGTTTCTGTGCTTAATCTGTTTCTCTAATGTGGGAGAAACTTATTATGGAAACTATTGCATGTCTTTTAGGAACATTTAGTACCATTTTTACTGAATAAGTTTTTCAAACAGAACTTTTAATTATTTAATAAGAATGAAAATAATTTCAATATTTATCCCTAAATTGTAAAAAAAACCCAACAAAGAACAATATAGAAAACATCACTTACAAAACACACTCAGAATTTTAAAAAATGTATACCTATTATATAATAATATATATGAATGTTGTATATTTGTTTTGAGTTTTATATGATTATCATGTTCTAACCTGTGTTATCTTTAGCTAGCTATACATGTATAAATCTATCTATTTTCCCTAAAATAACTTCCCCTCAATAGTTACAATCCTTACAATTTTTATCACTAAGTCGAAATTTTCAAAAGCTGACACAACCTATCTGTTACTTGATTACAACTAATTAAGAATGATTTTGTCTAAGTCTCATTGACTCAATCTACCCTACTTGCTGTAAAAATGAACAGTGAAAATTACTGATTAACTGAGGTTTTGTTCTAAGGGACATATATAATATGCTGTTTGTTTATGGTGTTTTCCTACTAAGTATCTAAAAGGCTGTAGCTGATCCTCTATTAATATAGCTGTATCATCAAATAGGGATAGGACTTTATGATCTGATGTGTTTGTTTGTGTAAATATAAGAAATCAGAAGTTAGAAAAAGAATTTAAAAAGTGACACTCATACTGAAAATTTAACTTCAGAATTGGACACTGATAATTCTGAAATGGTTTAATTGTTGCAGCTTTTAACATTCCCAACAGCTGGACTACACTTCCTCATAACCCTCCCACTAGTATAATAGCCTATTAGCATAATAAATTTTAAAGCTATAAAATAATCTATCATCATTGAAAAATCAAGTATTTAAATAGCCATATTTGTGCTTTTTTCTCCAAGGTAGCTATGAAAATCTCTGATTTGTAGGTAAAGATTCAGTCCTTGGAAAATGGATTGATGAGACTGGCAATTTCTCTCTGGATAGAGTGCTTAAGATAGCAGTGAAAATAACTTTGGGATGTGTTTAGTACTGTCAGAATCTTTCCTAGTGCATTCCTGGATACATGGGACAATGCGTGTATCTCCCCCTAGTGAGGGTATAACTGATTATAGGGCATGAATTAATGGTCAGCATTAGGGCTAGAGCTTTTATAATGCTAAAGTGTTTTATATTCTAGGACTTGAGAGTATCTAGCCAAAATATTGTAGTTAGCAAATTTACGCCTTAGCTTTAACTTAGGTAATTCACCGAAAAACCAAAGCCGTTTTCAAGAAAATCAAAACTTTGTAAAATGCTGGCCACCAGCCCTGAAAGTAGCCTATTCTTTTATCTACTCTTGTGAGTTCCCTTTGATAAAATCTAGCCAAGTTGCTGGATGCCTGCATTCAAACAAAAACAAACAAAGCACCAAAACAGGTCAGTAGCTCTAATTACAATTATAGTGCTCTTTCAATATAGCATTCAAGTTTTGTGCAAATGTTATAGCTGTTGTAAGTAGCTCTAGTTCTAGCAGCAGCTATTGGTCTAGACAAATGCACACTGAACAGGACCACAGATGAAAACTTACTGACTAGCAACTTGATTTGTACAGATCATCCTGAGAGACTTAGGTTAGCCATAATTTTATAATCAGTATAGTGCTCTTTCAACTTAATGCTTGCATTTCATGTAAAATCTATAGTTAGTCCTACAGCTGTGTTGGACTAGTTATATATACACCAAGTTAGACCACAGATGAAAACTTACTGATTAGCAATTAGTTTAGTATGGAACATCCTGAATGCATATGTTTTACATTTGACAACCAGAGCACCTGAGAATATATATGACTACAGCATTAAGAGAGGTAGTAATTTGATTATTGTTGAAGTGATTTACCTATTTTATTTATAAACTTAGTGTTCATTGGGAGTCTATCTAAAATGATTATTTATTGATATAATGAAGACATTATAATACTTCTTTTTAGCCATGGATAAAGGAAGGAAATATATTGATGAAAAGCTATATACTAGCTACAAATTTTCTATCAGCTTCTACTTTATGTTAACAGATTTGCAAACAATGACCATATAGATACTGTGATTTTCCTATATGTTTTCAAATTAGAATGCATATTTTTTCTATTTTATTCCTGCAACAACTATCAGAAAACCTGCAACTGTGTTTAGCTAACTATGGGCAAAATAACACAAAGACATAGTTAGGTTATTGTCAATAATCAATTTACTCATTTGCTTCTTAAGATAGATAGATAACTGATTTTAGTGTACATTAATACAATCTTGATTATTTTTTATTTTTGTTCTTATAATATATAATGTATACGATAAAAACAACCAAGGAAAAATCACTCGGAAAAGAACAAAGTGATAACCATTTGGATTTATGAATAAAATGATACCATGTTCATCTAGAGTTATACTTCACCATTTAAAATCATATACACCTATATTGCACTCCTTTTTAAAATGGTCTACATGAGTGGTAAATAGGTGTCTAATGGTTTGGTATAAATGACAATAAGTCTTTCATCAAACTGCAATTTCGTATCATTTGTATTTTGTTATGGATTTTTAGGGTATAAATTTACAGAAACCTACACCTGGATATGCATGTTCCGTAGTATGACAGCTTATGGAAGGGCCCACGTCTCGACAGAGGGAGGGCAGTTCCTGATTGAAATCCACTCGGTGAACCAAAAAAGCCTCGATATCGCGATTAACCTTCTGAGAGAGCTTCTGATGTTTGATATGGAACTTGGAAACCTCATAGTGTTCCCATGGGAAACCATGGGTAAGCATCTCGTAAGAGATGCCAAGGCGCTGTGAGTTTGGGATGTTGGAAAAAGCAAATGGCGTTTTGTAATGAAGCGAATACGGGCTGAAATATTGCCTGATACGAAAGTATGCCCACGTCCAACGGGTGCTTCTTTGTAAGAGAGATTGAAGAACTTTTGAAATAAAGGAATTTGCAAATGACGACGCTTCATCAAGTAGTTGGTGCACCTTTAGCAGAAGACTTAGGTCAATCTAATATAACAGCCAAATAAAATGTTTTATTACATGGGAAAAAAAACTCTTTAAAAAAGGAATAAGGTTCACTGTCTGAAAATACTTAAACGTTTTTCTCTTTCTTCAATTTACTTTTTGTTTTCTTTTATATGTTCTTCTGGATCATGGAAAAAATGAGTAGGATTTTTGATATTAAACTTAATAAAGCTATTGAAACTTTGACTACTTCTAAAACAGTAGAGGTAGTTCTTTGTAGAATCATTTCGGTGGTTTAGTGTTTATAGGAGAAAACTGCTATAATAACAATAAGGATCAATTTCAACCTCAGACAGATGTAGACCTAGCAAGTATTGTATACTTGTTTCAATGAGAGCCAAGTGAGCACTTTGTTCTCTGTAGCCACCAATCATTTTATAACACATCTATATCAAGAACTGTTTTAAAATGATTTCTAGAGACAAATGAGAAAGGAACATTCACTTGGACACCATTGAAAGTGAATACATGCACTAGCTAGGATGACATACGTGAGAGCTTACTTGATTTCAGTGGTATCCTCTTTATAGCTCGCAATGACTCACTTAAGCAAGAACTGTTCATAAAATGATCACTAATAGCTCAAGAGATAGGATGTAGCACTTCAAGGGTAGCTTATACAATACTTGTAGAGGTTGGTCCAACTAAACTTGTCATCACAAGCCCGTCAGTCGAGTTGGCTGGCTCCCATACATAAATGACTAAATAAGGAAATGGTGTACATTACAAATGAGATGTTACAGAGTATTATAGAGTTCTAGGTGAACTCTACACTATCTATAACCGAAGATTTGTGTCTGTGTATGTGATCTTGTGGTTCCAATATAAGTCTATGGTGGTGTTGATAGGCCATCAGTGGATGTGTGGTCCTTAATTAGGGGATATGGTCTCTGACTCCCCTTCCCTTCCCCTACTAATGGTTGGAAGGCATGAGGTCTGTCTAGGCTTGCTGTGAGAGTCCATCCAAGTACTGCCATTATCTTTTCCGGGGCAGTATGTGATGGTGAAGTGGTAAGGCTAGAGGGAGAGGGACCATCAACTTAGGTGGTTACTTGTATCCTTCATGTAGTTTAGGAAGGCAAGGCACCTGTACCTGTGATCAGTCTTGATGGACAAGTGAACTCCTGTGAGGTGACATGAAAATGCTTGATGGTTTACACCACTGCGAGGCATTCCAGATAAACAGTGGCATATCTGGTCTCTTGTTGAAGTAGGTCTCTCAAATAGTATCCGACAGGTTGTTGCACTTTCCCATTATTGACCTGACTTAAGACAGCCCCTATGCCTACGTTAGAGTAATCTGTCTGGAGGGTAAAGTGGCAGTCGAGGATGGGGTTCATAAATACGGAGGAGGAGGTGAGGACATCTTTGATGAAGTATTAGACTTTCTGATGGGTGTCTGTTAGCTGGAGGGAGTCCGGGGCATCCTTTGGTCAGATTTTGTGAGGGGTGTAGATATGGAGGAGAATGAAGAGCGCAATAATAGCCAGCCAGCCTGAGGAAAGCTCTAATGTCTTTTTTTCCTTTTTGGGATGGGGAATCATGAATTGCTGAGATTTTGGCTGTTTCTAGGTGTATCTGCCCTTCTGCCACAATGTGACTGAGATAGGTGCAAGTCTTCTGTGCCATTTAGCATTTATGTTTCTTTATTGTTGTCCAGCATCTCTGAGAGGGTGAACGATGGGTTGTAGGTGGGTGAGGTGGTTCCCCCAGGTGTCACTCTGTATGATGACATCATGCAAGTAGGCAGCTGAGAAGGAAGAAAACTTTGCCAGAATTGTATTCATAAGCTGCTGAAATACTGAGGGGCACCTACCAAGCCAAAAGGCATAACCTTAAACTGGAATTTTCCTCCTGGTTAGGGCTTTTTCAGTGATAGTTCTCTTTGCTTTTCTTGTTGCAAAACTATTTGGAACTCAGGAGAGCTGGTCTGTGGTAGAACTCAATGTACATTTCCCCTGCTTCCGGCATGATTGATTGGAACTATCTCCTGTATGTGTCTGGGGAAATATCCCAAAATTGTAACAGGGTTTCTCTCAGCAATGGGAAGTCCCTCCTCTCTTCTTCACATAGTTCCATACAGACCTTCATTAGCATGTTGTTGAGCAATGGTGCTAGGCTAGCTGTTCAGTTGTCTCTTGGCACTCGGGATGCGTCCATGTGGGTCAGGAACAATTGGAGGACATCTTTGTAGTCTTGCCCTTCCCTTGTGACTATATGGGTGAGTGTGGTCACACCTTGGTGGAGTTGGAGAGTTTGCGATGGAGTTCCGTTTCTTGCTTACGAAGGTCTTTCTCTTGATTTTCCTCTTCTCTTCTCTCTCTCTCATATCTTTGTGGGTATTTTGCCTCTCTGGTCTCTTGAATGGTCTACTTCTGCTAGTCTTTCTTCTCTTTTGGGGTCTCCAACTGCATCTGGTGATTCACAACATGAATGATGTCATCCATGTAGGCTGAGTTGGTAGTGGTCATATCATGGGATGGATGTTTGGTGAGGTTTGGGTCTTCAGACTCAGAATCATTGTCAGATTCTCTGGCAAGTATGTACTCTCTGGCCATCTCTTTCTTGATTTTATCTCATGTCTCTCTGGTAGCCACAGCTAGTGCTGATGGAGGTCTCAGGAAATCTGTGTTGGGAAATGAGTTACAGTGGAGTAAGTTTGGCTTCTTGATCAGTCTTCTCTTTGGTGAAGGTTGTTTCTGTAGCTTCCAGATGTGAGGAATGGAGACCTTATACTATACTGCATGTCTGTATTCATTATATTAGGGATGTAGCACTTGAAGGGTAGCTTTTCAGTCTAACTGAATCATATGCTTGTCTCTGGGTCTTTGCACATGAAAAATAAGTTGCTGTCTTACCCTGACACCACGAAAAGGATCAGTGCCAGTAGAACTATTGGAAGAACCAGTATGATATCGAGAAAAATCAGCAGTAGCTGGCAAAGATGGCCAGCAGAAGTATATGAATCAGTACCGTAACTTTTGCTTGTTCCACAACCTCTATTTCTAAAATTCCAGATAGTGATTTACTTAGACAAGCCTCTATCTATGCTTCTACCTTCTAGAGCCAATACCTGACATCTTGCATTCCTATTACAATGAAGAAGTGAGTGTTGGTTTTGAGTCAATATGGAAGGAGTTATTGAAAGATATGGGAGCTATAATTGCTGAAAGAGAAGTTGAGGACACAGACGATACGGAAGAGGTAGGTCCTGGAAGTTATGTCAAACACACCAACGAGTGTATAGAGGTAATGCCATTGACACTGAGGATGGGTATGGAAGGAATAATATGTCAAAAATGAAAGCTATCAATGCTATAAACTAACAGAAAGAACAACATACTAACTATGTGGGGACTGCACCAATCTAAAAACTCACTGGAATCCAAGTACACTCAAAGCAAATCACCAACTACCCAGGAGAGCAGCTACTCCCTCTTTTTGACACACTCCAGAAAAGAAAATTTCTTACTCTCTATGTACTACTCTACACTATATTTATATATAAATGCTACCCTAAATGTTCCCATGCATCTCCTCTCCTCATTAACACATGGAATTGCCATCGCAGACATAGCCAGCCAGCTGCCAGTTAAGAAATAACAGCTATGATAAGAGCAGCCACATCCTCAAGCTGAATGACACTTTGTCCTCTGCAGGTATAGACCTCTTGTCCTTCATTCTAGCCATAGTTTCAACATCATTTAAGTGGCCAAAATTGATGTTTGGCATATCCCCAGTAAACTTTGAGACACCATCATGATCGGTTGGTTTGAGGTTGGCGTATTGACTATCTTAGTTACTGGATTAATAGAGCTTCAATATGTTTCTGTTAGAGCAACTGTCTGGGAGTATATCATGCACTTGCAAGGCTAAGTTCAAATGAAGAATTCTTTCATGCATTTAAGGGTTGATCACCAACACTTTCATTACAAACAACATGTATGTAAACTACAGTGTTATATGCAAATCCCGCAATAGGTAGCTACATGTACAATCACAACATCTAAACACTTCAAATTTTCCAATACCATGACACAACCATTGATTACAATTTATACAAGTTGTAGAGAACTTCAGTTATAAAAGATTCATCTAATCAATTCACATGCTGTAATACACAAAATAGAGTGTTCAGTTAATTTACTCTTTCATGGTTACATGTGTGATATTTATGCAAAAAGGACACTATCAAAAATTAAGCACGCTTTGAATTTCATACTGAATGTTACTCAAGATTAAGAAAAAATATTGAAGCCAAAATGTACGGTACCTTTGTTGTAAGTCTGATTTTGCCAATTGCAATGACCTCTCAAATGATCATTGCCAATTGATGACAGAACTTTATGCCTATCAGAAGACAAACAAGACAAGGAACAGCATTGATAAAGTGTGATTCAACTACAGGAGGTGGCAGAGCTGTTATTTTTGGGGGCTCCCTTGTCATAATCTCCTATGTGGTGGATCTTCGTGAGGATCTGAGATGTACAGGGTCATATCAGATTAATGGTGAGCAAATTCATTCCATCTAAAAAGGTGCACTTGCTCACCCTGTATTTACGACAGGTCTAAATTTTAGATAAAAATCAGCTGTGGATCATTACTTGTGAATGCCTTTAATTGTAGGTAGTGCAATCTCTGTAGATTAAAGACTGTAATTGATCCATATAACAGTAAAATTGGTTATTATTTCATCAGATGCTTTTCTGTTATAGGTCAAAGCAAATATTTTGATTAATATTATTTGTAGTCATTGATAGATAAATAACTGACATAAAATCTAATCTGAAGCAAACCAAATTTTTCCCCCAAACCCACTGAATTCTGGCTTTGCTAATATAGGAGTACCACTTGTCTTCTTGAAAAATTTGTAATGTACCATACAGGTAGTACTGAGTAAATTCATTTACTCCAAACATTATTGCAAGACTCCAGTTGTAAGTAATTTTTCTAGGTTAGTGTGAGTGATCATGATGCATAGGCAATAAGTCGCACTAGTCCATCTTTGAACTGTTAAAATAGGATGGCTCCCATCCCATTGACAAAGCATCATATGCCAAGTTGACAGATTGCTTGGACATAATGAATAAATAAATGGTCTGATGAGAACTGTTTGAGAGTTTCGTAAAATATCTGCTGTTGTTCATTTCCCCAATGTCATTGTGTAATTTTTTTAACAACCTCTACAACGGGTAAAGTGACCTGGATAAATTGTATAATAATTTATGAGACACAAAAATGATTTGAGTTGTGACATCTTTAGGAGATGGTGCTCTCTGTAAAGGTTCTTGAACTGTCTGTTATTCTGTAGAATTCATTTGGCCGTAATACACTGCAGGTGTAGTTCGATTCCTATCCTCGTTGCCTACTATTTAGCATCTACACTCAGTTAGAGCTAGCTAACTGGTGCTACATGAATACTTGAGCGTATAATATGTTCTTAATAATTAAACTTCTGGCAATTCATGATTATTGTGTACACTTTAATACTATTATATAAATCACAAATATGCATTCAGGAAATGAAACTTGTAAGTAAACCACGAAAAACTTGGCAAGCAGTTATTTTGTTACTAACCTACTACAGCTCGCTGTTGAGAACAATAATGATAAATGCCTTTTTATGTAAAAATAAATTGATTCTAACATTGATAAAATAAAAAATGATATTCATATTTTGTGGTCAGTTCTTGATCGCAAACCCCAATTATAATTTTATCAACAAAAATGGACTAGTAAAATACTGTATTAGTGCAAAATGTGTGGAAAATATGTGGAAAATGAATGCCAGGATTATTTTCAAGTCAAAATTATAGCTAAGATAATTTAACAACTCTCGTTAACTTATCTTTTGTGTATTGTATTCGATGAAATTATGGTGGTAAGAATTGCATAGTAGAGATGAGGGTGGAGACACAGACCAAGGAACCTGCACAAAGGGAGAACTTGAGAATTCTGCCAAAACTGAGCATGCATGGAACAATAGAATCCCATCTTGTGATGTGTGACCTATGTAATCAGTAAAATCAGAAATGGACGAAGCTTCTTGTAAAGAAGGAGCTTAATATCCATCGTACACATAAGTATCATTCATCAAAAGGGATTTGAGTTACTTTATTAGTACGTTTTAACTCTCAAGTGTCTTCATATAAAACCATGCCAGATAATTTTCTGTGCTTATAGACTCTGAACATTCTAGCAAGTCATGAATTATGTGATTTCTTATGATACATTTTTGCTACTTGATAATTATACATTTTTTGGTTCATATTTTCATTCAATTTTGTGGAAACCTAAGTAGTTCAGTTGAAATTTATCAACCTAAGTAGTTGAATTGAAATTTATAGTTCAGTTGAAATTTATTAACCTAGGTAGTTCAGTTGAAATTTATCAAAAAGTGAATAATAAACTTAAATTTGCTGCTTGGCATTGAGTTATAACTAGCCATCATCATGATTAGAAATGTATATTAGTCATGCAGTTTATGAAAAATCTGGACTATCTAGAGATCACCGGATATTTGAAACAGCTGAGCTGCACAATTATTAGAAAATAAATAACCACAATTGGAAGGTATTGGTGTAACTCGTACACTTCCTACTGTTTACAGCCATAAACACTAACCACTCAATTTTACAGTTTCAGAATATTTCCATGTTCTTCTCTTCTCTAGGTTACATTAACTGTTGGACCTTATTCATTTATGAATGAGTCACAACATTCTAATACGATAAGAAAATTTGTAGCTATTACTGCAATTCATATCCAGAAAATACAAAAATTTTGGTTTTTCCTAGATCACAGTACATGAACTATTATTACCACATGGTAAGATAGGCTCTCAACAATACTCATTTGCATATTTTATTCTTGTTATCTTTACTATTGCCATCATAATTGTTTCTATTGATTATCTTTGTTTGCAAATGAACCCTCAGCTGTTATATTTTGATATCCGATCTGTAGATCCTGTACAAATGCTTTCAAATGACACTAAAGCATCAGTTCTGGAATGCACTGGAGACTTTTACCAAGAAAATGGTTCAAGTTACTGTACAAGAAGTTGTATTTCGTGGGTACAACTTAGCCAAGGTGGAGTTTGGCAATTAGTTGATATATTGGTAATACTATTATTAAGCCTTTCAATTCTAGCAAGTGCAGCAATAATCATAATATCTTGTCTAGCATGGAAGAGAATGTGAGTTAATTGTAACATAATTTTTTGGTCTATAATTATACTGGGCAAATTGCCATCTTTTCCTTTTGAAGGGACCAATAATTGTTATTCCAGAAAATATGTTCACCCCTCTACCCCTATTAGCATCCCTGCCTCCTTCAAAACCTACCAAACCTCCAATTGTGATTTTATCCACAAGTAGAAATAGCTACATATACCGCAAGAATATATTATTAAGGACCTCTCGTCCTTTCTAATAGCACCAAGTTGAGACTTAAATGATTTCCATTTAAATATATATCATAAAACCAATGCCATATGCTTGGTAATAGGAGGAAAAGTTATGAGCTCTTAAAGGAATTTTCCTGTAGTATAAAGTCCATGTAAATGCTGGAATTATTATTATTATTATTATTATTATTACCACAGGCTTATTTTCCCTGCAATCTTCATAGTGTACATGATGATTGGTGCTTTGGTTTTATGTAAGTATTGTTACATTTACATAATGAATTATTCATTAATTTCGATTAAATGTTTCAGATACGTTTACCTTAATGGGTTATCTGAACCGTGGCCAGCTATTCTGTACGTCTCGGAGTCTTATTAAGAGTCTAACAGAAGTAACTCCCTTTTGTGTTACATTTGGTAAGATATTCTGTAGTTAGCTAACCAAAAAAGTAATATTGAGATCTTGGTTTAACCTTTTTGTGGAGATGAAAATGAAAGTAGAATATTGGAGAGCTAAGGCAGCAGTGGGGAGTTGGTTAGAAGAGTTGGTAATACAGCAGAATAGCAGAATATATATGTTTATATGTTTCGTATTAACCATACATTCACCCATTAAAATATGAATGGGTCTCCGGTCTTAAGTAATGTTTGATTATGTAAATCAGGAATGTTGTCATAGTGAAAAAAATGATCGAGAGAATGCCTAGAAGCAGATTGAAGCTACAGTGGTCTGGATGCAGAGTGTGTAACTGAGAATGAGTGCATGGTTAATAGCTGTGCCACTCTACGACAAACAGAACAACTAGCCAGCCAGAAATAAAACAAAGTACAATTATAACCCCCTGCTCCCTAAAACAACCTCCTCAATTGTCCTTCATGCAAGTGAGAACAGCCTGTATTTCAGTCAGGATGATGGACAAAGCTACTCTGTTCCTCAATATGCTCTAGCTTGCCTCTCAATTCCTAGCATTCATTTACTAGTTTTATAAACCTTAGGTTTTTCATGATGTGGTGTTTATTAGTATTGTTACCATAACTTCACATGAATATATATATATACTTATTTTGATCATTTTACTAAAGGAACAGTTCATTTTGGGAACCAATTTGAATTAAAATAAATAACAAATGGATTTATTTATTCACCAGAAATAGTTGGTGGCCCCTTTAACACAAATCTGACTATAAAGAAACCGGTCCTCTTGTTAATTTTATCTAGTATCTATTTCACTAAGTTTTCAACTATGCACTTACATAGTAATATCAAGCCTAGTATTCCCCTCATTGTTGTGCATGCTAACTTCAATCCCAAAGTATAGACCAACCATCGTAAATCAGCTGGGTCAGTCCTTATATGCAATGGAATTATTGTTAACGACCACATACAATTCCCAAATACAATTATTAGGGCAACATAATATATCATGATATTGAGGGTGCCTGTTGGGCCATGAGGCTGTTCCTTGTAAAACAGTCATATGTCATGCCACAAAACTTCTATTCCTAATGGTTTTAACATTTCTGATTTCAGAGCAGTATATAGAATGTAAACTCTTGCATCCCATTCATCCAAATACACACACACCTACCACAGTTAATTACACTGGTGTTCGTATCTGTTAGAATAGAATGAGCTCTGAGATACATGAGTGATATGCCATAAATGGTCATGATTATGTAATGTTTGAACACCTCAAAATATATTAAACACAAACAGAAGGCCATATATTTAGATGCAATCAATGGTTGTCAAAATTTCACTTACACTTTATTATAATATTTATTTTTCTCCTTTCATGTGAGACCAAATATGCCACCACACTGTAAAATTTTCTTTATACTTCACTGGGTCATCATCAAGTTTACTACCAATGAACGTTACCACTGTATGTTGACCTGTAAATAGCAAGAAATATCATGAATAGCCAGAATGAATGAGATGAATATTTTTAGCTGCACTTGTATGGCAAGAAAAGTTTTTATTCATGGTGGTGAGATTTATATGTGTATATATAGCCTCTTATACATGTCCATACAGGTTATAAATGTCTTTATCTAGTTATAATATCTTGGAGGAATATTACCCATAAAAAGTGATTATTTTGCTGTTCTTGCTTATACCCACATTACGCTATCAAAACTATCACATAGCACCAGGTTGTGGTTAGGTTGATAGAGTAATGTAATTTTTTCATGTTGATATATTTATGCCACATTTGCAACCATGGAAATTTCAGCTCTATAATGCAAGAGATGGTACTTTTGAGAAAATATATTCATAAATTTTACTGAGAGATTTCATAATATGTGCATTTTAATCAAATAAATAATGACAAATATGTTTCTCGTTATGAAAAAATGACTTTCGACATAATGATAATCCAAGTTACAAGATATATTATGGATGGATGGATGGATGGTTGGATGGTTGGATGCCAGACAAATGTTCTAGAAATAAAGACTAGGCGTCAGAAGCATATATTCTCATCTGGTGAGGTTGTTCATATGGTAAGTCATATAATAACTAGGTGTAGTAAGTCATATAGTAACTAATGTCCAAATATAGAGTAACTTAATTCAATGATGGTGAAAAAAATCAAGTGAAGATATATCTATCCAGGTAGGTAAGAGGTATGAAGGAGGTTATATATTGGCAAGCAAACTCTGCATAGCAGTGAAAGGGAACTCAGACAATGTTAGTGGGATTCATATTGGAATAGTACCTAGCCAATAGGGATTCCATTTATCTGGGATAAAGTCATGGGAGAAAGTCTCAGGACTATTTGATCCATGTATATTTTTAGATAAGGGGACTTGGGGTGGTGTTGTATTAGTTGGAGTAGTAGGTATTGAATTGTCTTCTACTGTGTTGTTTATGTTGGTCTGTGTCAGAGAGTCCACAGCCAAAGGAGAACCATCCTAGTGGGGGCCTGGCCAGGAACCAGGTCATTTTGGGAGTTATTTGCCTTTGGGCTGTTCCTCGAACATTAAATTATAAGGAATATCATTATTGCTTAGAAGAGGGTTTGATAAGTGGTAATGCAACATTCTTTTGCTATTAGGGGAAGAATTGTGTTAGTGCTGTAGGAGATGTTTTTTAATTCCTTCCAGAAAATATCAGTGGTTGGCAATGCATACAGGATGATGGGAGAGGTCACGGGAAGGATTGTCATTGCTCATCTTCTGGAGCATCGGCTGTTAAAAAATAACAACTTTCCTCCTTGAAAGAGGACACATTCCAGAGCTTATATTCCAGAAAATGCCTCTAACTATAGGCCAGACATATTTATTATTACTTATTCTTATTGTACCTACCTTATTTGCCACTTATACCATACTCCAATACTTAAAATATTGCTTCACTAACTCAGTTACTCAACCTCAGATACTCAGACAGTTTCAACGTACATCCTCTGAAATGCCTTCATTTACTAGACACTCAGATACTTCTGACTCAGATATCGTAATATTTAATGGTAACGGGTAATAATAATATAATATGGCTCCATCTATTCAAATAGGCTCTTCTCATGTGAATGTTTTTGTGATACACATTGTTGAACCAAAGTTATCACAATGTCTACAGAATGTGGGTAAAAGGATGTAATATGCTATACACTTTTAAATTAATATGAATCTTGTCTGTGCTCTGACTACCTGCTCAAAATGGCAGTAATACTAACTAGGCTTACTCTCATGTGACTCATAAGATAGCACATAATTGTAGGAAAACAAAATAGAACAAATTTTGAATAGCAATCAGTACTAGGTGTTGAAGGATATCTTGAGCTTTTTTGATGTTTTGTTCTTCCACCATGCCTTGGAGGGTAATTGAGAAATGTATATATGCTGTAGAGATTTTTCTACCCGAAAATAAACACAAGGAAATATATGTAGCTTACTTCACTATTATGCCAAACAATTTACAAAAATATTCTTGAAGGTTATAAACCACTAATTGATCCAGAAATTTGTTAGTACTGAAGAAAATGCTCCTAGTAATGTGCATATGCCTATGATCACTAATTTCTTTTTCGAACATTATTGAAAATAAGCTTAGTTGTCTTCTTATAGGAGGAGGATGGAGTGCCTCCAGTATAATATATATATAATATATATACAATGCTGAAGCATTATTTCATAGCTATTATTTTATTATATTTGCATTTCATTTCTCTGCAGGTATTTTGACCATATATTTCTTCAGTCAATTTCATTTATGGTGGATATTCCATACAGCTACTCTCTTTTGGAAAGTTGTATTTCCATTCCATGCTCAAGTCTTCGAAAGATCTGGCAATAACAAATATATTCACATAACATGCATCATAGTTGGAATTTTATATCCACTAGTCCCTATTACAATTATAATGGTTAACACTGCAGAAAATCTTCAGAAACAAAATGCTAATTCTACTTCTCAATATAGAATGAGTATGTTCTTATCACAAGGATTGGGTTTTGGATATACCAGATTGCCTCCTGGTTTCTGTACTTCAACCACCCCAGATGCATATTTCTACTCCCTTCTCCTTATGAATGACATCATCTCGGGATGTGGGTGCACCTTGCTCATCATTGTATTCCGGTCTATACATCAACTTTATATCAAGAGAAAGCAAGTGAGGTTACTAAACATAAAATTAGCTTGATAGTATATACTGTGAATAAAATTTTTGTGATTTTTCTTATAGAGGACTGTTAACTTAAAATCAGGACTTCAATTCACCTTTGGAACAGCAGAGAAGAAGCTACTGGTTGTGTTATGCTACTACACTGTAGTTAATGGTATTTCTATAACAGCATATTCATTGGAATCTAGCACCTTTTCTGATTATATTAAGGATCTACAAAAGTTCCTATTTTGTGAGCAGGGAAGCCAAAATTCAAGCAATCAATGCATTTATTCTGAGTATGACAACATTGGCATTCCTTTTACTGTCGTCTTGGCAGGTATTTTGCTGACGTTTATTCCGATAGTTAATCTGCTGTATGTAGTGAACATTCAAGAGCTAAAGAAATTGTGGAAGAGGTCTCCCTGTTCCACGGTCTTCAAGCATTAATATCATACCTTGTAAAAGGACATAGATGTTCATATGATAAATTGAAACGTTTTTTTAAATAGCATTTCTTTAAGATTTTAGAGACCATTTCCTTTTATTTATGAATTGGCATGAATGTTGCTGGTTAAAACAATTTTAATAAGAAAATTGTACCAAAACAGAGCTTGTATAATGATCGAAAGTCATCAAAAATTAAGAAAAACATTGACTTCTGCACAGCATGAAATATTGATTGGTGTAAATCTATATTTAACCAGACATGTAGGAATTTCATTTTGCACCAAAATTGTGCTGGTTATATTTACTTAAATTGTAAATGCTATATTCTAGTTCTACTTATTACATATATACATGTTAGCGTAAGGTTATTTAACATCTATATTACATAACTAATCGAATTTTTCTTCCTGTACTCTTGTAAATGTTATAAGTAAAAACAGGGTTAATCAATAAAAATATGTTACCATGAACAAAAGTAACAGATTAATTACATACACAAAAAGTGACATCATTGAATTAGTGAAAAGTGTGCGTTTTAGTTGGTAAGGTAAAATTGGATATATAACTACTAGCTGCTTGAGTGCATAATAATATTATGTAGGTGATGTGAATTATCATGTTGTAATACAAATAATTATCAATGTAAAAATTACACAATCAATTATTTAGTGTTTAATTGTCAGCCTATATTATTTAAAAAAAAAATTCCTCTACAAAAACTTAATATATTTCTAGGTTCCTATCAAACACATAGAAAGATATGAAATTTATATATGCACCTACCAAAAAAAAAAAATTTCGCCAACATAATGCTGGTAGAAAGATGTTTAAAGGTTATACAGAATCTATGTTTAACATACTATAAAATAAAATCAGATTAATTAATTACATATGAATGAAAGTACAAGTCTATGTTTTTTGTTTGTGTGTTTATAGGTACATATTATTTTAGTGACAGATATGTATATTATTATATTATTGAAATTAGTAAGAGGAAAAAACACAAATTCACAAAAGATGATTGTGCTTAGTATGTTGTTTAACATATTTATTATCCAAAAAATTAAGAGAAAACTAAACTAACTAAGATTCAGTTAAAATGAAATATAGAGAGAATGAATATAACAAATCACGAAAATCAACCATGAATTTCTCTATCCATGTGGCATTACAAATGTTTGGGGAAGCTACCATGGTCTTGGTCCATCATTTATCATCCAACAATTAAAAAAAAATCCAGTTTTATGAATGTGACATTTTATAATGTTCATTTGATGGTTGTTACTTGAATTGAGCAACGAGTTTCACAGTTGACCTCATATGCTGTATTATATATCACAGCACTTGCGCAACACCTAGATCATCTCATGCATGATATGTGCAATAATTGATGTTAAATCAGCAGCTGCATGTTAAGGTATTCTATTGCCTGAATATATGTTTGGCCAACTATCTCAATATAATTATGATGTCTTTGTTCTTGTTAACTTGCAAGAAGAATGGGTGCTACAACACCAATAATGACAAATTAATATTCTGCAATAGCCTACTACTAAATAAAACATGCTTACACAATCATTAGTACATCTCCTCCAGCATATTAAAACTCTTTCCAGGTATGCAATAGATGAGTCTGTTAAGGGGTTCAACATGTTGCTGTGGTAATGTTTGAATTGCTCACTATGGTGCTCAATATGATTACTCAACTTCTTCTGGTGTTTCCATTGTTCCTTTAAAGTTGCTATCTTCTTCTCTAGTTGATGTAACAGCTGATGTAGTTTCTGGTGATTCTCCAGATTCTATGCACAACTGTTCCGCATTCCTTCTCCTGATTTGTCTCTGTACGTCACTGTATAGGATACAGGTCCAGTTCACTTCACTATTTCACCAGGTGACTATGTTTCTGGTCCTCGATAGTCACTCACCTAGATCTCGCACTTTGTCTGGAATTTCTGGGACTCATATTGCAGATAACAGAGTGAGATATATATGACAACATAGGATGCACTGGGTGCTACAAAACCAATATTAACACTCCCGTAATATAAGTAAACCATGATTGCACAACTAATAGAAAGGACCTCATTAGTCCATACATTACAGAAATGGTTAATTGCACTGAGATGGCATAATAAAAGGTTAATCATATAAAAAAAGTCCTGATGAAGTCCGTATGAGGGCCAATACCATACTACATAATTAGTGAACTAATTAGAAATTTTTAGGTGAAGAATAAGACTATGCACTGTTTTTAAGAGCAATATGAGAAATCAACGCCCTCAATCTTGCACCACGTGTCGTACCAGTTAATAAATTTTTAACGCCTTATTCAAATGAGTCATTGCGTGCGCTAGACACTCGTACCATTTTAAATTTTTTGGCACTTTGCAACTCGGAGTGGTTTCTATGGAGGTAGCGGTGATTCAGATTTTTGAGGTCCCTCCGCTATGAGGATGAATTTCATAAAATCAAAATAATTCCACATATTCCTATAACTAGAATAAAAATTATTTAGAGAGTTTCTAAATATTGGGACATGTACAAAATGTTTATTAAAAATGTCCATTACTGATTAAGAACTGGCAAACAGTAGAACTATTGCGTATTGTACATTCACATTGACCTCCTTCAAAGGCCAAACTAATGTATAAATATTAAAGAAGATGAACAAAAGTATCTCTGCCAAACTATCATGGCTATCTATTCATTTGAGCTCCTTGTTGGAGATTATAATAACAACTACTACATTTTGGTACCACTCAGTAGTAAAAGATCACTGGACTCTTTGTTACTTATTTATGAACTTTACACTCTTTTCAAAACTGTGGATGGAAATATTACAATTGAAAAAATTCGATATAGTTATTTATTGGTAACAAGTAAAGTAAAACTAGGATATTAACAGCAGACACAGCTATACATGTAGAAGTAACTCTAGCAAAGGGATGAAGCAGACAAGCTAAAGGAAAAAGCAGAAAAAATTTCTTCCGTTACAGCAGACACATCCATCCATCCATTCATCCATCATTCCATCCATTCATCCATCCATCCTTCCATCCATCCATCCATCCATTCATCCATAAATCCATTCTTCCATCCATTCATTCATCTATCCATCCATTCATCCCTCCATCCATCCGTACTTCCGTCCATCTATACATCCATTCATCCATCAACACATCCATACACC
>JAQNBH010000008.1:11926276-12143776 GCA_028752905.1 Cladorhizidae sp. MBARI D1340-BT2 | reverse complement strand
TCCATCATTCTGTCCATCCATACGTCCATACATACATCCGTCCAATCATACTTCCATTCATTCAAGACTCCATCCATCCATCCAAACATTTATTCATCCATCTTTCCATCCATCCATCCCCCGTCTGTCCGTCCGTCCGTCCATTCATCCATCCGTCCATCCATCCATCCATCCATCATCCCCCCCTCCCTCTTTCCATCAATCCATCCTCAAATCCATCCATCCATCCATCCATACGCATCCGCCCATCCATCTATTCGTCAATACATCCGTCCATCCATCCGGCCATCCATCCATACACCCATCCATCCTTCCATCCATCACTCCATGCCTCCCTCCAATCACCCTTCCATACTTCCAATAATATCCATCCATCCATTCACGAATCCATCCATCCCTCTATCCATCGATCCATCCATCCTTCATACTTCATCCATCTATCCATCAATTCTTCCGTCCATCCATCCATCCACCCATCCATCCATTCATCCATAAATCGTTTCCTCCATCCATTCATTCATCCATCCATCCATTCATCCCTCCTTCCATCCGTACTTCCATCCATCTATACATACATCCATCCATCCACACATCCATACACCTACTAACCCATCCATCCAACCATCCATCATCCGTCCATTCATCCATACATTCATCCATCCATTCATCCTTCCATCCATCCATCCATTCATCCATTCATCTATCCATCCATCCATCCATCCATCCATCCATCCATCAGTCCATCTATCCATCTGTCAGACCAACCATCCATCCATCCATCCATCCATCCATAGGCCTGTCCATCCATCCATCCGGCCATCCACCCATCCATCTATCCATCCGTCCTTCCATCATTCTGTCCATCCGTACATCCATACATACATCCGTACATTCATCCTTCCATTCATTCAAGACTCCATCCATCCATCCAAACATCTATCCATCCATCTTTCCATCCATCCAACCCTCTCTGTCTCCATCTGTCCATCCGTCCGTCCATCCGTCCAACCGTCCATCCATCCATCCAGCCATCCATCATCCCTCCCCTCCCTCCATCCATCAATCCATGCTCAAATCCATCCATCCATCCATCCATACGCATCCGTCCATCCATCTATTCGTCAATACATCCGTCCATCCATCCATCCATCCATCCATACACCCATCCATCCTTCCATCCATCACTCCATGCCTCCCTCCAATCACCCTTTCATACTTCCAATCATATCCATCCATCCATTCAACAATCCATCCATCCCTCTATCCATCGATCCATCCATCCTTCATACATTCTCATCCATCTATCCATCAATTCTTCCATCCATCCATCCATCCATCCATCCATCCATCCATCCATCCATCCATCCATCCATCTGTCCATCCTTCCATCCATCCATTCATCCATCCATCCATACATTCAACCATCCATCCGTCCATCCATCTATTCGTCCTTCCATCCATCCGTCCGTCGGTCCTTCCATCACCCATCCATCTTTCCGTCCATCCATCCATGTCTCCCTCCAATCACTTATCCATACATCCAATCCAATCCATACATCCATGAATCCATCCAGCCATCCAGCCATCCATCCATCCATTCCTCCATCCATCCATCCATCCATCCATTCATCCATTCATCCAACCATCCATCCATCCATATCTTCATTTATCCTTCCATTCATACATCCAAACTTCCAACGATCGACACACTTACCCATCTGTCGACTGACTTACCCATCCGTCCATCCACCCATCTATCCATCCATCCATTCACCCGTCCATCCACCCATCCATCCATCCGTCCATCTATCCATCCATCCATCCATGCATCCATCCATCCATTCATCCATCCATCTATCTATTTTTTATCTATTCATCCTTCCTTCCATCTATCGGAACATCCATCCATACATCCATCGATCTATTCATCCGTCAGCCCGTCTGTCCATCCATCTTCAATCCATCCATCCATTATTCCATCCATGCATCCATTCACCCATCCATATCCATCCATACTTCTGTCCATTCATCCATCCATCCTTCCATCCATCCATCCATCCATCCATCCATCCATCCATCCATCCTTCCATCCATCCATTTTCCATCCATTCAGATCCATCCATCCTTTCTTCCATCCATCCATCCATGCATCAATCCATCCACACATCCATCCTTCTAACCATCCATCCATCCATCCATCCATCCATCCATCCATCCATCCATCCATCCATCCATCCATCCTTCCATCCATCCATCTATCCTCCATCCATCTGTCCATCCATCCATTTCTCCATCTATCCATCCATCCATCCATCGATCTGTTCATTCATACATCCACGCGCTCATATATCCTCCCATGCATCCATTCTTCTGTCCATTTATCCATCCATCCATCCTTCAATGCTTTCAACCGTCCATCCATCCTTCCAACCATCTATCCATCCATCTGTCCATCTATTAATCCATCATCCCTGCCTCCGTCGATCACGCCGTCCTTCCATCTATCCTTCCATTCATCCATCCATCCATCCATCCATCCATCCGCCCATCCATCTATCTATTGATCTGTGCATCCATCAGTCCATCTAGCCATCCATCCGACCATCCTTCCATCCATCTGTCCGTACATCCGCCTGTCCATCCATCCATCTGTCCATCAATGTATCCGTCCATCTGTCTGTCCATCCATCCATCTCTCGATCTGTCCATCCACCCTTCCATTCATCAGTCCACCTGCCTTCCATCTATCCGTCTCTAATTCCATCCATCCATCCATCCATCCCTCTGTCCTTCCGTCCATCCATTCATTTCTCCATCCATCCAGCAATCCATTCATTCATCCATCCATCCGTCCATTCCTCCATTCATCAAGCCATCCATCCATTCCTCCATCCATCCATCCATCCATCCATCCATCCGTTTGACCATCCATCCATCTGTCTATATAGCTTTCCATTCATCCATCCATCAGTACATCAGTCCAACCATTCATCCATCCATCCATCTATTCATCCGTCCATCTGTCCGTCCATCCATCCGTCCAACTGACTGCCCATCAGTCTAACCATTCATCATTCCATCCATCCATCCATCGATCCATCAATCAATCCCTCACTCCCTCCATCCATCCCTCCATCCATCCATCTATCTCTCCATCTGGCCATCTATCCATTGTTCCATCCATCCGCCCATCCATCCTTCTATCCATTCTTCCATCCGTCCATCCACCATCCATTCATCCATACATCCATCAATCCATCTATCTATAACTCCATCCGTCAATGCTTCCATCCATCCATCCATCCATCCATCTATCCATCGATACATACATACATTCATCCAATCATTCATCAGTGCATCCATCCATCCATCCATCCATCCCTTCTGTCCATTCATCCACCTCTCACCCATCCATCCACTCATTCATCTATCCATCCATCCATCCTTCCATCCAACCATCCATCCATCCATCCATCCATCCATCCATCCATCCATCCATCCATCCATCCATCCATCCATCCATCCATCTATCCATCTACTCAACCATCCATCCATCAATCCATCCATCCTTCAATCCATCTATCAATCCATCCATCCAATCATCCATCCAACCATCCATCCGTCCTTCCATCCATCCATCCATCCATCCATCCATCCATCCATCCATCCATCCATCCATCCATCCATCCATCCATCCATTCATGCACCCTTCCATCCATCCATCCATCCATCCATCCATCCGTCCACCCATCCATCCATCCATTCATCCATCCATACATCCATCCATCCATCCATCCATCCATCCATCCTTCCATCCATCCATCTATCCTCCATCCATCTGTCCATCCATCCATTTCTCCATCTATCCATCCATCCATCCATCGATCTGTTCATTCATACATCCACACGCTCATATATCCTCCCATGCATCCATTCTTTTGTCCATTTATCCATCCATCCATCCTTCAATGCTTTCAACCATCCATCCATCCATCCAACCATCTATCCATCCATCTGTCCATCTATTAATCCATCATCCCTGCCTCCGTCGATCACGCCGTCCTTCCATCTATCCTTCCATCCATCCATCCATCCATCCATCCATCCATCCATCCATCCATCCATCCATCCATCCATCCATCCATCCATCCATCCATCCACCCATCCATCTATCTATTGATCCGTGCATCCATCAGTCCATCTAGCCATCCATCCGACCATCCTTCCATCCATCTGTCCGTACGTCCACCTGTCCATCCATCTATCTCTCCATCAATGTATCCGTTCATCTGTCTGTTCATCCATCCATCTCTCGATCTGTCCATCCACCCTTCCATTCATCAGTCCACCTGCCTTCCATCTATCCGTCTCTAATTCCATCCATCCATCCATCCATCCCTCTGTCCTTCCGTCCATCCATTCATTTCTCCATCCATCCAGCAATCCATTCATTCATCCATCCATCCGTCCATTCCTCCATTCATCAAGCCATCCATCCATTCCTCCATCCATCCATCCATCCATCCATCCATCCGTTTGACCATCCATCCATCTGTCTATATAGCTTTCCATTCATCCATCCATCAGTACATCAGTCCATCCATTCATCCATCCATCCATCTATTCATCCGTCCATCTGTCCGTCCATCCATCCATCCAACTGACTGCCCATCCATCTAACCATTCATCATTCCATCCATCCATCCATCGATCCATCCATCAATCCCTCACTCCCTCCATCCATCCCTCCATCCATCCATCTATCTCTCCATCTGGCCATCTATCCATTGTTCCATCCATCCGCCCATCCATCCTTCTATCCATTCTTCCATCCGTCCATCCACCATCCATTCATCCATACATCCATCAATCCATCCATCTATAACTCCATCCGTCCATGCTTCCATCCATCCATCCATCCATCCATCTATCCATCGATACATACATACATACATCCAATCATTCATCAGTGCATCCATCCATCCAGCCATCCATCCCTTCTGTCCATTCATCCACCTCTCACCCATCCATCCACCCATTCATCTATCCATCCATCCATCCTTCCATCCATCCATCCTTCCATCCAACCATCCATCCATCCATCCATCCATCCATCCATCTATCCATCTACTCAACCATCCATCCATCAATCCATCCATCCTTCAATCCATCTATCCATCCATCCATCCAATCATCCATCCAACCATCCATCCGTCCTTCCATCCATCCATCCATCCATCCATCCATCCATCCATCCATCCATTCATGCACCCTTCCATCCATCCATCCATCCATCCATCCATCCGTCCATCCATCCATGCAACCTTCCACCCTTCCATCCATCCATCCATCCCCATCCACCCATCCATCCATCTATACATACATACGTTCATCCATCTATCCTTCCATCCAACCATGCGTCCATCCATCCGTCCATCCATCCGTTCATCCATTCATCCACCCATCCATCCTTCCATCCATCCATCCATGCCTTCCAACAATCACCCATCCATACATCCAATCATATCCATCCAACCATCCATCCATCCATACATTCATACATACATCCGTCCATCCATCCATTCATCCATCCATCCATCCGTCCGTCCATCCATCAAGCCATACATCCACCCATCCATCCTTCCATCCATCCATCCATGTCTCCTTCCAATCACTCATCCATATATCCAATCAAATCCATCCATCCATCCATCCAGCCATCCATCCATCCATCCATCCATTCATCCATCCATCCATCCATTCATCCATCCATCCATCCATCCATCCATTCGTCCATCCATCCATCCATCCGTCCGTCCATCCATCCATACATCCACCCATCCATCCTTCCATCCATCCATCCATGTCTCCTTCCAATCACTCATCCAAACATCCAATCAAATCCATCCATCCATCCATCCAGCCATCCATCCATCCATCCATCCATCCATCAATCCTTTCATCCATCCATCAATCCATCCATCCATTCATCCAACCATCCATCCATTCATATTTTCATCTATCCTTCCATTTATCCATCCATCCTTTCAATGATCCACACACCCACCCTTCTATCTACTGACTTATTCATCCTTCCATCCAGCCATCTATCCATCCATCCATTCATCCGTCCATACTTCAATCCATCCATCTGTCCATCTATCCATCCATCCATCCATGCATCCGTCCATCCATCCATCCATCCATCTATCTATCTTTCATCCATTCATCCATCCATCCATCTATCGGACCATCCATCCATCCATCCATCAATCTATCCATCCGTCAATCCGTCTGTCCATCCATCTTCCATCCATCTATCCATTATTCCATCCATCCATCCATTCATCCATCAATATCCATCCATCCTTCTGTCCATCCATCCATCCATCCTTCCATCCATCCATCCATCCATCCATCCATCCATTATTCCATCCATCCATCCATTCATCCATCCATATCCATCCATCCTTCTGTCCATCCTTCCATCCATCCTTCCATCCATCCATCCATATTCCATCCATTCAGATCCATCCATACTTCCTTCCATCCATCCATCCATGCATCAATCCATCCATCCATCCATCCTTCTAACCATCCATCCATCCATCCATCCATCCATCTATCCAATATCATCCATCCTTCCATCCATCCATCCAACAAACCATCCCTCCATCCATCAGTCCATCCATACATTTCTCCATCTATCCATCCATCCATCCATTGATCTGTTCATCCATACATCCACAGGCTCATATATACTCCCATCCATCCATTCTTCCATCCATCCATCCATCCATCCATCCATCCTTCAATCCATTCAACCGTCCATCCATCCATCCAACCATCTATCCATCCATCTGTCCATCCATCAATCCGTCGTCCCTGCCTCCATCCATCAGACCATCCTTCCACCCATCCACCCATCCATCCATCCATCCATCCACTCATCCATCCACGCATCCATCCCTCCTTCTATCCATCCATCCATCCATCCGTCCATCCCTCTATCGATCCATCCTTCCATGCATCCATGAATAAAACCATCCAACTATTCATCCATCCATCCATCCATTCATTTGTCTATCCATCCATCTATCCTTCCATCCATCCATTGCTCCATCCATCTGTCCATCCATACATCCATCCATCCATCTGTCCTTCCATTCATTCAAGAGTCCATCCATCCATTCAAATGTCTTTCCATCCATTTTTCCATCCTTCCATCCATCCATCCATCCATCCATCCATCGATCCATCCTTCCATGCTTCCATCCATTCAACCATCCAACCATCCATCCATCCATCCATCCATCCACCCATTCATCCATTCATCCATCCATCCCTCCATCCATCCGTCCATCTCTCCATCCGGGCATCTATCCATCATTACATTCATCTGCCCATCCACCCTTCCATCTTTCATCCATCCATCCATCCATCCTTACATCCATCCGTCCATCCATTCATCCATCCATCCATACATCCTTTCTTCAATCCATCCATCGATCCATCCTTCCAGGGAACCATCCATCCAACCAACCAAGCATCCATCCATCCGTCCATCCATCCACATCTCCATGTATTCATCCATCAATTCATACATCCATCCATTAATCCAACCACACATCCTACCCCCCCGTCCATCCATCCGTCCGTCTATCCAAACATCCATTCATCCATCCATCCATCCATTCATCCATTCATCCATCCATCCCTACATCCATCCATCCATCTCTCCATCCAGGCATCCATCCATCACTCCATCCAGCTGCCCATCCATCCTTTCATCCATTCATCCGTCCATTCATCCATCCATCCATACATACATATATCCATCCATGCTTCCATCCATCCATCCATCCATCGAAACATACATACATTCATCCATCCATACATCCGTGCATCGATCCATCCATCCATCTATCCCTTCCGTCCATCCATCCACCCCTCACCCATTCATCCACCGATCCATCCATCCATCCATCCATTCTTCCATCTATCATTTTTCCATCCATCCATCCATCCATTCAAACATCCATCAATCCATCCATCCATCCATCCATCCATTCATCCATCCATCCATCCATCCATCCTTCCATCCATCCATCCATCCATCCATCCATGCGTCCATTCATCCATCCGGCCATCCATCCATCCGTCCGCCCATCCACGCACCTAACCCTACCCACCCATCTACACATACATCAATCTGTCTATCAATCCATCCATCCATCCACCCATCCATCTATCTATTGATCCGTCCATCCATCAGTCCATCTAGCCATCCATCCGACCATCCTTCCATCCATCTGTCCGCACGTCCGCCTGTCCATCCATCCATCTGTCCATCGATGTATCCGTCCATCTGTCTGTCCATCCATCCATCTCTCGATCTGTCCATCCACCCTTCCATTTATCAGTCCACCTGCCTTCCATCTATCCATCTCTAATTCCATCCATCCATCCATCCATCCTTCTGTCCGTCCGTCCATCCATTCATTTGTCCATCCATCCATCAATCCATTCATTAATCCATCCGTCCGTCCATTCCTCCATTCATCAAGCCATCCATCCATTCCTCCATCCATCCATCCATCCATCCATCCATCCATCCATTTGACCATCCATACATCTGTCTATATAGCTTTCCATTCACCCATCCATCAGTACATCAGTCCATCCATCCATCCATCCATCCATCTATTCATCCGTCCATCTGTCCGTCCATCCATCCATCCAACTAACTGCCCATCCATCTAACCATTCATCATTCCATCCATCCATCCATCGATCCATCCATCGATCCCTAACTCCCTCCATCCATCCCTCCATCAATCCATCTATCTGTCCATCTGGCCATCTATCCATTGTTCCATCCATCCGCCCATCCATCCTTCTATCCATTCTTCCATCCATCCATCCACCATCCATTCATCCATACATCCATCAATCCATCCATCCATTACTCCATCCGTCCATGCTTCCATCCATCCATCCATCCATCCATCTATCCATCGATACATACATACATTCATCCAATCATTAATCAGTGCATCCATCCATCCAGCCATCCATCCCTTCTGTCCATTCATCCACATCTCACCCATCCATCCACCCATTCATCCATCCATCCATCCATCCTTCCATCCATCCATACATCCATCCATCCATCCATCCATCCATCCATCCATCTATCCATCTACTCAACCATCCATCCATCAATCCATCCATCCTTCAAACAATCTATCCATCCATCCATCCAATCATCCATCCAACCATCCATCCATCCGTCCTTCCATCCATCCATCCATCCATTCATGCACCCTTCCATCCATCCATCCATCCATCCATCCGTCCATCCATCCATCCATCCATCCATCCATCCATCCATCCATCCATCCATCCATCCATCCATTCATCTGCCCTCCATCCATCCATCCATCCATCCGTGCATCCTTCCACCCTTCCATCCATCCATCCATCCATCCACCCATCCATCGATCCATACATACGTTCATCCATTTATCAACCATGCGTCCATCCATCCGTCCATCCATCCGTTGATCCATTCATCCACCCATCCATCCTTCCATCCATCCATCTTAGCAATACATAGCGATGATTCAGTTGTTAATCTGCTGCTTAGCATTGCACTGACATGACATGCAACACAAGAAGCACATTTTTTCAGTGCAATTCACATTTTTCAGTGCAATTTCACTAAGAAAAGTGAAATCGCATTCTGGTTGGCTAAGGACTTTGAAATAACACGCCAATGCCAATAGCCCAGGAGCGGATCTAAGATTGAGAAGGGAGGGGGGGGGGGTAAGTTTCCAGCAAAATATTTTAGGATGCAAAAAAAAAAAACTACCAAAAACCTGCACTTAACAAGCTCACTTGAGATACACGCCTATTTCCTCACAAAGATGCGGAGCATGTTGTTACGTGTAACTGCTATTCCAAGAGATCAGGACTCACATTCCCTCCATGGCAGCCTGGATGGAGGTATGTTACGGGGCCCAACCCCTTTTGCATCTGGGTGATCACACCTTTCTCAGTTGTTGTGGTGTACAGCAGGGTGACCCTCTAGGCCCCTTTGGTTTTGCCCTCGCCCTTCATCCAATAATAGAAATAATCAGGGACCAAGTACCTGATCTGCTTATCAATGCCTGGTACCTTGATGATGGGACCCTGTGTGGCAGGGCTGATGATCTTCAGCCATCATTGAGGAGGATGGTCCAGCTCGTGGTCTTCACCTGAACAGGTCCAAGTCCATCCTTCACATTCCTGGGGCAGTCCCCCCTGCCCACAATCCTCTCCCTACCGAGATACCTATTGCCAGTGAGGGTATTGAGCTCCTAGGTTCCCCCATAGGTCCTCCTTCCTTCTGTGAATCCATCATCCTTAAACGTGTGGAAAAAATCGATGAGATCCTGGACAAGCTCCCGGACCTCGAGGATGCTCAGATGGAGTCTGCCCTCCTACGTTCATGTCTCTCTCTACCAAAGGTCGCCTTTGCTCTCAGAACCTGCCCCCCAAGTTACGCTAAGGGTGCGATCGAAGCCTTTGATTCCTCTATGCGTGAAGCGGTATCATCTGTCGCAGGGGGTCCCCTCTCTGACTGGGCGTGGTCAAAAGCCTCCTTACCTTGCTCTCTAGGTGGTCTCTTCATCAAATCTGCTTCACTCCATGCTCCAGCAGCGTTTTTGGGCTCTCTACATCAATCCCACCACCTCATTGCCAGCATCCTGGGTCGGTTTCCGGATGTTTCTCCTCATTCGTCCCCCGCCCTGGCCTCCCTGGCTCTGGCCGCCGATAAACCACCATGGTGTACCCTGGAAGACGTGGATGTCCCCATCAGACAGCATTCCCTCTCACACTCTATCGATCTTGCATCCTTCGACCATCTTATTGCCACGGCTCCCAGCCCCCATTCTAAGGCCCTTGCCCTGTCCACTGCTATTCCCCATGCTGGTGACTGGCTTAATGTCATTCCCTGCCGGGCTCTGGGCCTCCATCTCCTGGACCTGGACTTCAGACACTGTCTCCAGTACTGGCTGGGCATGCAGATGGTAGCGAAAGGTTCTTTCTGCCCCATCTGCCAGACTGCTTCCGATCCTCATGGTGACCATCAAGTTGGTTGTGGTGGGAAAGGAGATAGGATTCATCGGCATGATGCTATCAGGGACACTCTTTTCTCTGCCGCCCAATCTGCTGCCCTCGCGCCCCGGAAAGAAGCGCCTGCCCTCATTCCTAGCTCCCACAGTCGCCCTGCCGACGTTTTCCTCCCTAACTGGAAAGGTGGGAAACCAGCAGCAATAGATGTCCATGTCATCTCCACCCTCCAGCAGCTCACACTGGCCGGCGCTGCCTCCACCCAGGGTCATGCCCTTAATGTTGGCTGTGAGAGAAAGATGGCAGCCCACTCTGCTGCCTGCCAGTCGGCTGGGGTAGCCTTTGTTCCCCTGGTTGTCGAGTCTCTGGGTGGTTGGTGCCCTGAAGCTGTTGACCTCATTAGGTCTATTGGCCGTCAACAAGGACAGAGACTTGGAATCCCACCTGCAGAAACAACACGCCACCTCTTCCAGAAACTCTCCATCACCCTTTGGAGAGGCAACGCCACACTTTGGGCGAACCGAGTCCCCATCAACCCCCCTGACGTCGATGGTGTCATTTAAAAACTTGACTTATTAATTTAGTTATTTCTTCCCAATACAATTTTGCTTTGTTTAAAAAAAAAATAATAAAAAAATAATAAAAAAAATTGTTGCACATGCGTCGATTTTCCTTTTTTAACCCTTTCACCGTTGACTTTATTTTGAAAAATTACAAAAAATTGACTTGCATAGACATATGCAATGCTATTTCAGCAAAGGTTGACTAAAGTCCTTAGCAACCATAGTTCACATGAAAGCCCTTATAATTACCAACATTGTGGTAACCTACAGTTGCCATAGAAACAAACCACAATGTCATGAATCTAATTAGAAGTTTTGAGTTCTGGTTTCACAGATAATTAACAATTGTAGTAATATGATCCATGTACGTGCACACACGTATATGGCCTTATTTCATTTCCCCCTCTAGTATGGTATATAATCAAGGTGTTTTCAGCCACTCAGACAGTGAAGGAGGCTTGATAAGATACTGGCCAGCATACAAGAAGACATCATTGTGCCACACTACCATACACTACACACACTACCACAATGTAATGTATAGACACCATCTAGGAATATATATTTTCACATTTCATTTACTCTTATAACACTTGGTACACAATGTATGTATCATCAAACATGACTGGTACAAGAAGCCATTGAGGTATCCAAATGAATACTGGAAGTTACTTGACTACGTGTACTCAAACGTCCAAGTTGACTACTCCTAGCTCTACTACTGCCTCTAGTTCTGCGACTACGCTGACCAACAGGCCTTGAATGAGTATGAACCGAAGGAATAAGAACTCCACAAGAAGTGGCTTTGAGGAAGGGTGACAATGAAGGGGTTGGTTGCACCATACCTAAAAAGAATAATGTCAACATAAACAAAAAGTATTGCCTCCTCGACCTAATCATATGAATTTATATATGACGAAAGAACAGCTAAACAATTCTATCAAGAACATGCTTTACTTGCTAGCTACTCAGCTAGTAAGTAAACAAAACTCACTGGCATAGTCTTCTTCGTCACTGCTAGACTCTCCTCCGCCCAAACAGACTATCGAGCGGCACGGCTCTCGCCACAAAATTGTCCAAAAAGTATCTCCCACCCATTGATAGCACAATTTCAGGATCAATGCTACTCTTCCCAAGTTAGGAATAGATTACTTCACCTTCCTTGCTGCTACTTTCGTCCTCTGATAGGACGTAGTCGTCGTCTTGAATCCTAGAAAGAACTTGGTCTAAAGTTAGTCTGACCGTCATTTCCAACTTATGAACGGTCAGTGATTTCAATTTTACTTTACCTTAGTTACCGAACCCGTACGGCTCTTATATTCGGCACGTACGTAGAGCAAGAATTGAGCTATTTTTTGATATTCATATCTTAATTTACAACCGAACGATTGAATTTTTAATGATTTTTCACCGATAATTATGTGGTTTGGACGTATATATACGCTTATGACGGTGAGTGGGTTAAATGTTTGTTTCATTTCAATTTAATTTAACTCTTCTAAGTGGAAGGAGCAATCAATCAATACACACACACTGAAGCTGTTTTTAATATTAAATTTTATACTGCAATTCACTTGCCCATAAGCAGATAATTGGGTGTTTTATGCATTGGTTTATCCATCCAAGACCTACAACTTGTGTGGAGCAGAAGCACAAGGTAAGGTACTTAAAGTTTCTACACAGTTTATACTACCTACAGCTACTAACTACCTTGATATAAAATGTTCAATATGGCTTCTGCATTGGCCTAGTCCACAAATATGATAATTAAGTTTCTAAAGGAGCACAGCCAGGCTAGCTACGCAACTTCGTTTTCAATAGAACGCGCTTGAGTGCTGAGAAAACAAACAACAATAGCAGCTGCACTGGTCTAGGATAGGATCAAAGAAGCACGGAGAAAGCCTTACCGTTGCGTTGCCGACAACAGGGGGCGAGGAGTTTTAAACCCTTTCCCCAGTAACCATGCCTGTAAAATCATAAAAATTATGGTAAAGGATCATTCAACCTGTGGTCATTTTTAACAGTTTATTCATGATGAAGACTAGAGCTGAGCATCTAGTCGAAACGTCGAGTGAATAAAATTTGAAGTTGATATTGAGAAGGTGATTTTAAGTGTCCCCCCCCCCCCCCCCTCAAAACTAGGGAAGGTAGAACGGAAATGCCCCATGTTGGATGATGGCCTTCAACTTTGTTAACTGCACTTACCTCTCGTGAACATTTTCCGCACCAGTTCACGAATCAAGAGACTAAAGTGAAACCAGCTAAAGCCGCGAGTAAATATCAACAAAGCTTTGCTTATCTCGCAAGAATTTGGAGTGGCTTACGTCAATCAACTAAAAGTAACCTCTCTACCGCCGACAATAATTTAATTGTTCTGTTGAGCCTTGACTAAGTACGTACAAACAATAAATGACCACGACTACTAGAAAACAACATGAATAATGATTATTACAACAAAATAATGAATTACAAAGAGTTTGTTTAGGGATGACGAGGGTGGGAGGTGCCAAAGACAGGACCCTAGATACCAAACTAAGTATTTCTTCTTCTCTCCACCATTTGAGCGCATTTCCCATTACAATTCTGTCTACCCTATCCAACACCTCTTCCTTCACCCCTGCTGCTGATCTAGCGAACATTAGGCCTACTCTCCCTTCTTCATCTTCATTTCTCCATTCACTCTTCAGACCCTGCCCTCAACCGCAATAAGCTCGACAAAATTGACGATTCTTTACCTTCCAATACGAGTTATGGCAATGCTGGCAGAGAAAAAAGTGAAGCAGAAGTGGAGCCAAGACCCTAGGAACAGCAACTGGAGCAGAGGCGAGTTCTTATTCATTGTGGAATTCTACTGTGGAATTCTACTGTTATTTTTGTTCAATTTACCTTTTGTGGCAATTTTTATTTTCTAGATAAGTCCAAATATGGCTATCGCATGCTTGAGCAGATGGGTTGGAAAGAAGGTAAAGGGTTAGGAGCAAGAGAAGATGGAGGCACTGAACATGTCAAGATACGCAAGAAAGCAGATAACTATGGTTGGTTTGAATATTTAAAATGCAGCAGAATTATGTCGAATAAAATACTTGTTCTCATTCATTTCTCATACCCCACCTTACCATACCCAGGGCTGGTTTAGGGGTAGGTGGGTGGGGTTGTTGATCCTACGCCCCCACCCCTTGAGATCTTGGGATATTGTATTATTGTATAAATATGTACCCCCTCTGTTTTCAAAATACTACTTTGCCCCCTCCCTCAACTCAATCCTAAATGCAGCCCTGATAACTCCTTCACAACTTATAGGCCCCCCCCCCTCAACTTATTAGGCAACTTATTAGCCCCCTCATAACTTATTAGCCCCCTCACAACTTATTAGGTCCCTCACAACTTATTAGCCCCCTCACAACTTATTAGCCCCCTCACAACTTGTTAGCCCCCTCACAACTTATTAACCCCCGCGCAACTTATTAGCCCCCTCACAACTTATTAGCCCCCTCACAACTTATTAGTCCCCTCACAACTTATTAGCCCCTCTCACAAATAATTAACCCCCTCACTGCTTATTAACCCCCTCACATTAACCCCTCAACATTAACCCTTCACAACCTATTACCACCCCCCCCCCCCCCCCCCCCCCCCCCCCCCGACCCTTCACAGCTAATTAGCCATCTTATCATTTGGTCCCTCTTTCAAACATTGATAGAATATCAAGCGAGCCCTCAGAGCAGAAATTTGAAATCATTAGGTGCAGTATATAACTTAATTCGTACTTCATGTAGCTACCAAGTTTGGTATTGTATATGCCAGGGAATCGAGGAGAACAGGGAATCGAGGAGAACAGGGAATCGAGGAGAACAGGGAATCGAGGAAAACAATATAAAATGGCATGCTAATAGCACTGTGAGCATGCACAAACACTTTTCAACTTTGTGTGCGTGTGTGTGTGTGCTGGAGAATTGTGGAGACAAAGAGTTCTAAACACAGAACTAGTTTGGATGTACTGAGAAGACCCCTCCCCCATGCACTTGTACAAGCATGTCACTTCAATAGACTGCACACTTTTTTGACATCTAATTCCTCAAATTTTAATTGAGGATTTTTTTGGTCCCTTGCTTGCATTACATTATTTCAAAGGGGGGATGATTTCAAAGGGGGGACGACAAAAAATCCATGCACGCACGCATGCACACACGCATGCACACACATTCACACACATTCACATGAAATATAATCTCAGCTCATGCCTTTGCGCTGAAACTTGCTTTGGTATATTCTTAGCATCCTAAACGGTTTCGGCTGATCATAGTCCCAAAAGCACTTGCAGCAAAAGCTTTGAGTCCCTCACCAAGGTGGTGATCAAGCATCACAAGTACCACCAAAAACCATAAAACTAGTCTTCAACACTCTAAGACTCTGATCTATCTACCTTCCCCCCCCCCCCCCCCCCAACTTAAAACAGCTTGGTGTGCCATTAGTTAATTTTACCACTCGAGGACTACAAATCATTGCAGTGACTGATCTGTTTCTCAATTGTGTAACAGATGAAAATTGGTAGTGATCATCAGTGCACTAATCCTTCTTGTGTGTGTGTATGTGTGTGCATGCGTGTGTGTGTGTGGTGTGTGTAAAGTTAGCATCAGCCAGCTTGGTTAGCTCTAGAGTTTCCATGAGCAACTTCTTGAAGAAGGCTGCTCAACTGTAGAGAGGAAATAAACCCCCCAAAACCCAGCGACATTAGTAAAATACTTCAAGGTTTCTCTTTCAACCTTTTTATTCCTAGTGCACTAAAAACCAAACAGCTGATTGAACCAGAAACCTTTGCAGTGTAGTATGGCAGCTGCAGTGCAGGATGGCAGCTGCAGTGTAGGATGCCAGCTGCAGTGTAGGATGTCAGCTGCAGTGTAGGATGCCAGCTGCAGTGTAGGATGGCAGCTGCAGTGTGGGATGCCAGCTGCAGTTTAGGATGCCAGCTGCAGTGTAGGATGGCAGCTGCAGTGTAGGATGCCAGCTGCAGTGTAGGATGCCAGCTGCAGTGTAGGATGCCAGCTGCAGTGTAGGATGGCAGCTGCAGTGTAGGATGGCAGCTGCAGTGTAGGATGCCAGCTGCAGTGTAGGATGCCAGCTGCAGTGTAGGATGGCAGCTGCAGTGTAGTATGGCAGCTGCAGTGTAGGATACCAGCTGCAGTGTAGGATGCCAGCTGCAGTGTAGGATGGCAGCTGCAGTGTAGGATGGCAGCTGCAGTGTAGGATGCCAGCTGCAGTGTAGGATGGCAGCTGCAGTGTAGGATGCCAGCTGCAGTGTAGGATGGCAGCTGCAGTGTAGGATGCCAGCTGCAGTGTAGGATGTCAGCTGCAGTGTAGGATGCCAGCTGCAGTGTAGGATGGTAGCTGCAGTGTAGGATGCCAGCTGCAGTGTAGGATGCCAGCTGCAGTGTAGGATGGCAGCTGCAGTGTAGGATACCAGCTGCAGTGTAGGATGCCAGCTGCAGTGTAGGATGGCAGCTGCAGTGTAGGATGGCAGCTGCAGTGTAGGATGCCAGCTGCAGTGTAGGATGCCAGCTGCAGTGTAGGATGGCAGCTGCAGTGTAGGATGCCAGCTGCAGTGCAGGATGGCAGCTGCAGTGCAGGATGGCAGCTGCAGTGTAGGATGCCAGCTGCAGTGTAGGATGGCAGCTGCAGTGCAGGATGGCAGCTGCAGTGTAGGATGCCAGCTGCAGTGTAGGATGCCAGCTGCAGTGTAGGATGCCAGCTGCAGTGTAGGATGCCAGCTGCAGTGTAGGATGGCAGCTGCAGTGTAGGATGCCAGCTGCAGTGTAGGATGCCAGCTGCAGTGTAGGATACCAGCTGCAGTGTAGGATGCCAGCTGCAGTGTAGGATGCCAGCTGCAGTGCAGGATGGCAGCTGCAGTGCAGGATAGCAGCTGCAGTGTAGGATGCCAGCTGCAGTGTAGGATGGCAGCTGCAGTGTAGGATGCCAGCTGCAGTGTAGGATGCCAGCTGCAGTGTTGGATGCCAGCTGTAGTGTAGGATGGCAGCTGCAGTGTAGGATGCCAGCTGCAGTGCAGGATGGCAGCTGCAAGTAGCCGTGCAGGACACAAATGTTTTATTAAAACAAGTGTGCGTTAATTTGACCCCAATGTTTAGATGGCTCTATACCTTCTATGCATGAGCATGCATTAATTAGACCTCCAACATTTAGATGACCCCATTTCTTCGCTATCGATATTATTTTAAAAGGTACGGGATCGTCTAAACATTTGTGGTGTGTATCAACACACGCTTGCTTCCTTCCTGTTATGAATCCATTATTATATATAGCAAGAGACCAAAATGTTATTTTTAACTAACAAACAAACCAACAATACATTGATTTATTTATATATATACATGTACATATAGAAAAGTACTGGGATGGCTAGTCCTACTGCAGTTCGCATGAAACTGCAGTAGGACTAGCCATCCCAGTACTTTTCTATATTCAATAGCTCTGCCTTAACACAGCATTGAGCACTATTTGTAGCCTTCATCAGCAAACTACCTTCTAAGTATATATACATATATATATATATATATATATTGTTTGTTAAAAAAAATTGTCTTGTGTATATATATATATAAAGTGTATCCAAGCAACAAATTAGTGATGGGGAGGTTCTATTACTTGCTATGCCAATGATTGCAGGGGTTGGTAGCAAGAGGAGCAGAGATGAAGGCTGGCTCGAGCACCAGGATGCCTTCGACAAGATCTTGGCGGATCTCAATGCTGTGAAGAGAGAGGAGAGTGGGCAGGGCCACGTGACTCCAACAGGAGACGAAGCTTCTCCTGCAGGCAAGACGTTGGTTGACAATGCTTTGCAGTGTAAGAAGATTGTGTAAGTGATCTCATCAACCAATAGTCAATATTGTGCCTGGGTTTAGATTACACTATTAAAGTCAATATTGAGTTAAACATTGTGCCTGGGTTTAGATTACATTATTAAAGTCAATATTGAGTTAAGCATTGTACCTGGGTTTAGATTACACTATTATCAAGTCAATATTGAGTTAAGCATTGTGCCTGGGTTTAGATTACACTATTATCAAGTCAATATTGAGTTAAGCATTGTGCCTGGGTTTAGATTACACTATTAAAGTCAATATTGAGTTAAGCATTATGCCTGGGTTTAGATTACACTATTGTCAAGTCAATATTGAGTTAAGCATTGTGCCTGGGTTTAGATTACACTATTATCAAGTCAATATTGAGTTAAACATTGTGCCTGGGTTTAGGTTACACTATTCAAGTCAATATTGAGTTTAGCATTGTGCCTGGGTTTAGATTACACTATTATCAAGTCAATATTGAGTTAAACATTGTGCCTGGGTTTAGATTACACTATTCAAGTCAATATTGAGTTAAGCATTGTGCCTCAGGGGTTTAGATTACACTACAGTGGAACCTCTGAATAAAGGACGCATTGGGACGAGGACTTTTGTCCAATATTCGGAGGTGTCCCTTATTCAGAGGTTTTTCCCCATTAATCTCATTTTATCATTATAATAGGTTTTATTATTATAATAGGTGGAGAACGTGGATTGTTTGTTCATTCATCAATTGTAGATACAATCACATGCATATATTATATATGTATACATAATAATTATAAGATACTATATGAACATTGTTAATTGTAGACGTAAATTGATGCAGTTATTCAGTGTGAAGGGCAGGGAAGTATGAATGTAGAGTACTTTGTCTGGCATTAACTGAATGAAGACAAGCTACTTGATCAATTAGAGAACTGGTACTCAAGGCATCGGTAAAACATGCATGGCTTTCCAAAAAGTTTTTGACCTCCTCTAATGATTGTATAGCTTCTCCAGTTTCTTAATTTGGGGGGAGGTAGTAGGTCTAAGTCTTCTCCATCTGTAAGTGCTTCCTCACATTCAACAATGGATGACTGTTCAGAAAGGCTTGCTAAGAAGTTTTCTTCCCAGGTATCATCATCAAACTCTGTACACACAGGAAGATTGCTGTCTCCATTGACATACTCATCAGGTGAACAACACACAGGAAGATTGCTGTCTCCATTGACATACTCATCAGGTGAACAACTACCCTTGGTGCCCATTGTCTTTGAAATGAGTGCACCTAGTACAAATTCGGCATCAATGTCTTTTAAAAAGGATCTTCTTCATTTAAGCTGGTCACACCTAACTCACTATTAAGAACACCCACGTCTGAAGCACTTAGATATCATTTCTGGTTTTACTTCACTCCATGCCTGAGATATCCACCTGATTGCAGTTAGTACATTAATAGACTTGGTTATCTCAGAAGCACAACTGCAATCATCAATCTTAGCTAACACATAGCGAAGGAGAAGCCGACGATAATGGACCTTGAAGTTCTGGATGATCCCCAAGTCTAGTGGCTGTAATTTAGATGTTGTATTTGGTGGAAGAAAAACAATTTTTTATACAGTATTACTATATTTTTCTTTTAAATTTTCTGGATGGCAACCAGCATTATCCATAAAAAGCAAAAATGATATTTTTTAATGCTCATTTTACGGTTAAAAGAGGTCACTACTGCTTCCAAGATTTCTCCTGTCATCAAGGCTTTTTCTGGTGATAATACTTGACTGGTAGACTATTTTTATCCATTCGAAAACACCTGGGGTTTTCTGATTGCCAGATTACAATAGGAGTCTCCTTTCTTCCCACCCTTGCACTTCTTCCCCTTCTGAGCAAATCCTTGCTCTGGAAGAGCCCTCCAAAAGCATCCTGTTTCATCTAGGTTATAGATATCTTCCTTTGTATATCCCCTCAAAATCTCGGGCAATCTCTCCTTCCATGACTCAACAGTATCCCCTTGTACATCACCTGATTCTCCACACACAGTCACTCTTCTAATGTTATATCGCTTCTTCCACTTTTCCAACCATCCATTGCTTCCCTTTTAAACTCCTTGTCCAGGATTACAGCAGTTTCCTTGGCTTTTTCAGTAAGCTGGGGCCCACAGGGGTAAATGTTCTTTGAGCATGCCAGCAGGTACCATTGGTATAAAGCGTCGTTAATCTCCGAGTATTCGGACACACGATATCTCTTGTTTGTACGAGACAAAGAGCTTGAAGCATTTGATTCACACAAGGTGACAATAGATTCCTTGTTTTTCAAAATATCTGAAATTTGGGTCTTTCCACAGCAGAGTTTACCAAGTGAACGTACAGTAACCAGGATTCTTCTCAGCTTCCTTGATAACTTCAATCTTTTTCTGTAAAGAGAGATGATATCTACGCTTGCTCGAAGAAGCCATGACTCGATGAAGCAGCTGCTAAATCGGCACGTGTTCGATAGATGGGCATAGCCTTGACGCAGTTCGTGCGGCTGGCGCGTGAGATCGCTTCCAAGCGGGTGAAGCCTGTAGTCAGTAGTGGACATGGTGGTGGTGCAATGTCTTTGAGTGTGACAGAGATTCAGTCCTATATCAGAGGACAACATGTGTACAAAGAAGTGTGGACACCTCACACATTGGGGAAGTTCTGCTACTCAAACGGGAGCCAGATAATGCCGAGGACCAGTCTGCTGTGGCCGTAATCAAAGACGGTGAAGTTGTAGGTCATGTTGCATACAACATTGCCACAATCTCACAGTTCCTGAGGAGAGACTGCAATAAAGCATTTGTTGAGGCCACAGGAGACAGAGTCAACAGAGGAGCGGGATATGGAATTGAAGTTCCAGCTACCTACTGTTTGTATGGACCACAGCCTTACG
Source organism: Cladorhizidae sp. MBARI D1340-BT2 (assembly GCA_028752905.1). Classification (NCBI taxonomy): domain Eukaryota; kingdom Metazoa; phylum Porifera; class Demospongiae; order Poecilosclerida; family Cladorhizidae; species Cladorhizidae sp. MBARI D1340-BT2. The sequence continues at coordinate 12,122,343 of JAQNBH010000008.1, read as the reverse complement.
CTAACAGAATAAGAGATATAGCAGCATCTCTCCAAGCAAGAGGCCTGCTTTAGACTACCATACTGTATTTCACAATATGTTTCATGCATACAATTTATTGTTATTATAATTATTAATCACGTTGATCAGTACTGCTCCCACCCACTGTCCGTTAGGAGATTTATTTCTACAACGATGAGCTTTGGGTGCACTATGAGCTGTCCGTTAGCCGGAATTGAGAGGTGTCCATTACAGGGAGGGTGACTGAGTACTAGTTCAATGGTAAAGCCAATTGGTGCATGTGCTCCTGTCATTGTAAGGTAGGTGTCCGCTATAGGGAATGTCCATTAGTAGAGGTTCCACTGTATTAAAGTCAATATTGAGTTAAGCATTGTGCCTCAGGGGTTTAGATTATCAAGTGAAAGTTCCTAGGGGCGGGTCTATGCCATAAACTAGTAGCGCTAAAAAAAACACTTGTGGTTGCCACTTTATAGCTCCGTAGATTCTGCACACTTCATGGTATGGACTTGATATATAGCTCAAAAGATAGGTCTCTCTGTGTGCTCTCTTTTGATACTAAAACATTTTTCATAGGTATAACTATAGGCAAGTTACTGGAGCTAAAGTAGGGGCACCTCAAAACCTGAGTTACTGATGTTGCAACATTTCTAACTCATAATTGGAACATGCAGAACAGTTGAAAATAGTGCCAGTGGCTAGATAAAGTCCTACTGCATACAATGAGTGTCTTCATTAGGGGCTAAAATGTAAGCATGGTCAAGCCTGCAGTTTTAAAATATATTTTAGGAAATCGATGTTCAACCGAACCACGCACTCTTCCCGGAGTGTTTATCCTGTGCCTCAAGGGGAGCAGGTAGAGGATCTGTGCGTGTATATCATTGTCTTGAATTGTCTTGAATTGTGAAATTTTAATCACTTCTACTGTCCACTTACTTCATAACCTGCTCATATTAATATCAGCAGGCACCCGTCCTGAGCATGAATGTGAGTGGTCCCATGTCCTAAGCATGAATGTGAGTGGTCCCCTGTCCTAAGCATGAATGTGAGTGGTCCCCTGTCCTAAGCATGTATGTAAGTGGTCCCCTGTCCTAAGCATGAATGTGAGTGGTCCCCTGTCCTAAGCATGAATGTGAGTGGTCCCCCGTCCTAAGCATGAATGTGAGTGGCCCCCTGTCCCAAGCATGAATGTGAGTGGTCACCCGTCCTAAGCATGAATGTGAGTGGTCACCCGTCCTAAGCATGAATGTGAGTGGTCCCCTGTCCTAAGCATGAATGTGAGTGGTCCCCTGTCCTAAGCATGAATGTGAGTGGCCCCCTGTCCTAAGCATGAATGTGAGTGGTCACCCGTCCTAAGCATGAATGTGAGTGGTCCCCCGTCCTAAGCATGAATGTGAGTGGTCCCCTGTCCTAAGCATGAATGTGAGTGGCCCCCTGTCCTAAGCATGAATGTGAGTGGTCACCCGTCCTAAGCATGAATGTGAGTGGTCCCCTGTCCTAAGCATGAATGTGAGTGGTCCCCTGTCCTAAGCATGAATATGAGTGGCCCCCTGTCCTAAGCATGAATGTGAGTGGTCCCCTGTCCTAATCATGAATGTGAGTGGTCACCCGTCCTAAGCATGAATGTGAGTGGTCCCCTGTCCTAAGCATGAATGTGAGTGGTCCCCTGTCCTAAGCATGAATGTGAATGGTCCCCTGTCCTAAGCATGAATGTGAGTGGTCACCCGTCCTAAGCATGAATGTGAGTGGTCACCCGTCCTAAGCATGAATGTGAGTGGCCCCCTGTCCTAAGCATGAATGTGAGTGGTCCCCCGTCCTAAGCATGAATGTGAGTAGTCACCCGTCCTAAGCATGAATGTGAGTGGCCCCCTGTCCTAAGCATGAATGTGAGTGGTCCCCTGTCCTAATCATGAATGTGAGTGGTCACCCGTCCTAAGCATGAATGTGAGTGGTCCCCTGTCCTAAGCATGAATGTGAGTGGTCCCCTGTCCTAAGCATGAATGTGAGTAGTCACCCGTCCTAAGCATGAATGTGAGTGGCCCCCTGTCCTAAGCATGAATGTGAGTGGTCACCCGTCCTAAGCATGAATGTGAGTGGTCCCCTGCCCTAAGCATGAATGTGAGTGGTCACCTGTCCTAAGCATGAATGTGAGTGGCCCCCTGTCCTAAGCATGAATGTGAGTGGTCACCCATCCTAAGCATGAATGTGAGTGGTCCCCTGTCCTAAGCATGAATGTGAGTGGTCACCCGTCCTGAGCATGAATGTGAGTGGTCACCTGTCCTAAGCATGAATGTGAGTGGCCCCCTGTCCTAAGCATGAATGTGAGTGGTCCCCCGTCCTAAGCATGAATGTGAGTAGTCACCCGTCCTAAGCATGAATATGAGTGGTCGCCCGTCCTAAGCATGAATGCGAGTGGCCCCCTGTCCTAAGCATGAATGTGAGTGGTCACCTGTCCTAAGTATGAATGTGAGGGGTCACCCGTCCTAAGCATGAATGTGAGGGGTCGCCCATCCTAAGCATGAATGTGAGTAGTCACCCGTCCTAAGCATGAATGTGAGTGGTCCCCTGTCCTAAGCATGAATGTGAAGGGTCACCCGTCCTAAGCATGAATGTGAGTGGCTCCCTGTCCTAAGCATGAATGTGAGTGGCCCCCTGTCCTAAGCATGAATGTGAGTGGCCCCCTGTCCTAAGCATGAATGTGAGTGGTCCCCCGTCCTAAGCATGAATGTGAGTGGTCACCTGTCCTAAGCATGAATGTGAGTGGTCACCCGTCCTAAGCATGAATGTGAGTGGTCCCCTGTCCTAAGCATGAATGTGAGTAGTCCCCCGTCCTAAGCATGAATGTGAGTGGTCACCCGTCCTAAGCATGAATGTGAGTGGTCCCCTGTCCTAAGCATGAATGTGAGGGGTCACCCGTCCTAAGCATGAATGTGAGTGGTCCCCCGTCCTAAGCATGAATGTGAGTGGTCACCCGTCCTAAGCATGAATGTGAGTGGTCACCTGTCCTAAGCATGAATGTGGGTGGTCACCCGTCCTAAGCATGAATGTGAGGTGTCACCTGTCCTAAGCATGAATGTGAGTGGTCACCCGTCCTAAGCATGAATGTGAGTGGCCCCCTGTCCTAAGCATGAATCTGAGTGGTCACCCGTCCTAAGCATGAATGTGAGTGGTCACCCGTCCTAAGCATGAATGTGAGCTGTCACCTGTCCTAAGCATGAATGTGAGTGGCCCCCTGTCCTAAGCATGAATCTGAGTGGTCACCCGTCCTAAGCATGAATGTGAGTGGTCCCCCGTCCTAAGCATGAATGTGAGTAGTCACCCGTCCTAAGCATGAATGTGAGTGGTCACCCGTCCTAAGCATGAATGTGAGTGGTCACCCGCCCTAAGCATGAATGTGAGTGGTCACCTGTCCTAAGCATGAATGTGAGTGGTCACCTGTCCTGAGCATGAATGTGAATGGTCCCCTGTCCTAAGCATGAATGTGAGTGGTCACCTGTCCTAAGCATGAATGTGAGTGGTCACCTGTCCTGAGCATGAATGTGAATGGTCCCCTGTCCTAAGCATGAATGCGAGTGGTCACCCGTCCTAAGCATGAATGTGAATGGTCACCCGTCCTAATCATGAATGTGAGTGGTCACCCGTCCTAAGCATGAATGTGAGTGGTCACCCGTCCTAAGCATGAATGTGAATGGTCACCCGTCCTAAGCATGAATGTGAGTGGCCCCCTGTCCTAAGCATGAATGTGAGTGGTCACCCGTCCTAAGCATGAATGTGAGTGGTCACCCGTCCTAAGCATAAATGTGAGTGGTCCCCTGTCCTAAGCATGAATGTGAGTGGTCACCCGTCCTAAGCATGAATGTGAGTGGCCCCCTGTCCTAAGATGAATTCATGTGAGTTCCTAAGCATGAATGTGAGTGGTCACCTGTCCTAAGCATGAATGTGAGTGGTCCCCTGTCCTAAGCATGAATGTGAGTGGTCACCTGTCCTAAGCATGAATGTGAGTGGTCCCCCGTCCTAAGCATGAATGTGAGTGGCCCCCTGTCCTAAGCATGAATGTGAGGGGTCACCCGTCCTAAGCATGAATGTGAGTGGCCCCCTGTCCTAAGCATGAATGTGAGTGGTCACCCGTCCTAAGCATGAATGTGAGTAGTCACCCGTCCTAAGCATGAATGTGAATGGTCACCCGTCCTAAGCATGAATGTGAGTGGCCCCCTGTCCTAAGCATGAATGTGAGTGGTCACCCGTCCTAAGCATGAATGTGAGTGGTCCCCTGTCCTAAGCATGAATGTGAGTGGTCACCCGTCCTAAGCATGAATGTGAGTGATCCCCTGTCCTAAGCATGAATGTGAGTAGTCACCCGTCCTAAGCATGAATGTGAAGGGTCACCCGTCCTAAGCATGAATGTGAGTGGTCACCCGTCCTAAGCATGAATGTGAGGGGTCACCTGTCCTAAGCATGAATGTGAGTGGCCCCCTGTCCTAAGCATGAATGTGAGTGGTCCCCTGTCCTAAGCATGAATGTGAGTGGTCACCCGTCCTAAGCATGAATCTGAGTGGTCACCCGTCCTAAGCATGAATGTGAGTGGTCACCCGTCCTAAGCATGAATGTGAGTGGTCCCCTGTCCTAAGCATGAATGTGAGTGGTCCCCTGTCCTAAGCATGAATGTGAGTGGTCACCCGTCCTAAGCATGAATGTGAGTGGTCACCCGTCCTAAGCATGAATGTGAGTGGTCACCCGTCCTAAGCATGAATGTGAGTGGTCACCCGTCCTAAGCATGAATGTGAGGGGTCCCCTGTCCTAAGCATGAATGTGAGTGGTCACCTGTCCTAAGCATGAATGTGAGTGGTCACCCATGAATGTGAGTGGTCCCCTGTCCTAAGCATGAATGTGAGGGGTCACCCGTCCTAAGCATGAATGTGAGTGGTCCCCTGTCCTAAGCATGAATGTGAGTGGTCACCCGTCCTAAGCATGAATGTGAGTGGTCACCCGTCCTAAGCATGAATGTGAAGGGTCACCCATCCTAAGTGAGGGTTCACCCCTTGAGAGTTACTTGCATCAACGTCTAATAACGAGCGTGGATTAGAATATTCGCCTAAATATTTTTACGGTGTGACACTTACATCATGTGCAGATTCAGTAGAACAATATTCCATTTATGGGTCACAGACAAATGAAATTATTTCCCTCGTGTTTGCATAAATGGAGAGCTTGCTGTACTGTAGTTCTATGTTGAATGTTGCACACAATTAAAAAAATTAAAAAAAGTGACTTGGGTTTGTTACAGGTACAAGAAATTCCTGCGCAGCAAAGACCTGTCGTTGCAGAGCTCAGAGGATCTGGACTGCGTCTTGGGGAGGAGGAGAAGAAAACGCGCTGCTGATGGCGAGGTATGTTGTTACGTGTTGTTGTTCTTGTTATTGCCAGTGTGTACATGCAGACAATACAGGTAGCTCAAGTTGACCAATCAAGTAGGTTGGCATATGAAATGGTCACTTGCTCACTTCAAGGGGAGACAGTTGTCAAGCGCGCGGGTGGAAAATTGATTTCGTTAAAAATCATTTTCCACCCGTGCTTGACCACGTACTTACATTTTGACGCCTAATGAAAAAGGTCATTGAATAGCATAGGGCTTCCTCTAGCCACTGGTACCAATTTCAAATATTTAGCACTTAGCAATCTGGAGTTCTTTTGGGGGGGGGTTGCAGGGATTCAGGTTTTTGAGGTCCCTCCACTTTAGGTCTGGTAACTTGCCTATAGTTATACCTATGAAACATATTTTAGTATCAAAAGAGAGCACACAGAGAGACCTATCTTTTGAGCTACTGTATATATCAAGTCCATACCATAAAGTTTGCAGAATCTACGGAGCTCTAAAGTTGTAACCATAAGTTTAAAAAATAAAAAATGCAACCGTCTCCTATCAAGGTGCTCTACTGCAGATGCACCAACCTTCTGTGTGCTCTCTATTTGATGATGGTTATAAAAACACATGCTTAAATATGAATAAATATGAATAAATTAAGGGTGTTCTGGGGGTATCTGGTGCACTCTCCTTCTCTGTGGGTGGGCTGGGTTTCTTGAGATCGGACTGTCCAAGTCTCGTGGAATAAAGGAAAGGCATTTGAATAGTCCCGAGACCGATGGGGTAGAGATGGAATGCGGAAGTTACACGGAAATTGTAGATGGGTGGTCTGACTATGAACACAAACTAACAACGTTCCGAAATCAAGATGAGTTGTTGGCTTCAATGGGCAGTGAACATCCTGGCTCCCATCATTTCAGTTTCTTTGTCTGCGAGTACCCCGGATTCATGGGCCTGGCCGTCTTAGGGTCGTTGTCTCTCGCCCAGAAAGCACTATTTGTTGCTAGGGTGTTTAGCATACACCCATGTTGGTAAGGTGTTCAGCATACACTCCACATTGGTAGGGTGTTCAGCATACACTCCACGTTGGTAGGGTGTTCAGCATACACTCCACGTTGGTAGGGTGTTCAGCATACACTCCACGTTGGTAGGGTGTTCAGCATACACTCCACGTTGGTAGGGTGTTCAGCATACACTCCACATTGGTAGGGTGTTCAGCATACACTCCACACTGAAGGCATGAAGCACGTCTTCTCTGGTCTCACATCCTTCGGCGTAACAGGTCTAACAGGTTGCTAAGTCTGTGGGGAAATGGCAGGATGGTCTCCTTGTCTTTCCTTGGCATCTGTCACCCACCATTGTCTTCAGTAGACCTTCTTGTCCAGTCCAAGTCTTTGTCATATGGCTGTCTTCACCATCTTGTAAACACTGGATTTCCCTTCGAATGGTTCCAATTGCTTGTCCGGATAAAAGGGACTCTATTCTGCTCTCTTCTGGGATTTCAAAGGTCTCTATGTGTGTTGCTCTCGAACATGACTATAATAGGTCGTCATCTTGGATGTTGGCTAGTCTGGGGTCGGGGGGGGCGAAGTTTAAGTTTTCCTGCTCTGTCCGAAAAGTGTCGATAAGTTTCATCATCTGCTCGTCTCTCCTCCGGCGATCTTCCTCCTGGAGATCTTCCCCACCTCTCTCCTCATCCTCCTGGAGATCTTCCCCACCTCTCTCCTCATCCTCCTGGCGATCTTCCCCACCTCTCTACTCATCCTCCTGGTGATCTTCCCCACCTCTCTACTCATCCTCCTGGTGTTGTGCTTCCTCCACACGGCATCCATCAGTTGTTGTTGTTTAAGCAGTAAGTGTCGTTGGCAGCTCTAGGTTCTCCTGCCGTTGCTCAGGTTACTCTTTCAGAGTGGTCTACCTAGGGTATCGGTCACCTGGGTCCGAAGGAACATCAGTCACGTCTAGCTCAGCTCGCGTGGTCTTCCTTGAGCGCTTGTCTTTGGATGCCATCCTGGTTGTCCCCCAGGGCTCACAGTGGATGTAGCACAGTGGATTCCTGTCGTAAATTAAGGTTTTAAATTAATGTTATATAAAACATGATAACTATGAGTGTAATGAAGAAATAAGTCTGAGGTTAAAGATGTGCTGTATGTGGAACTAGAAATAACAAGGGACTATTGGCCACCAGTGAATGAAATACTCCCAGTCATTGGTGGCCAAGATACTTCCATGCACCATCAATTTTTAGTATCTCCGGCTGCAGGTTTGTGAGTTTATCTCCTTATTAGGACACAGTCTTGCTTGAAGAGAATCTTAATGGAAACAACTGCACAATTGCAGATGTGCCCCGAGTCATTGGGCTACCCTATTAGGGCTTTCTGACGAGTGTGGCCACCCTCTATCTCCTTCATGGGGAGCTGCCTCATTAGATTAGTACGGTCAACTTTCTACCTCCCTCTTGGGGGGCTACCCTATTAGGACGTTCTGATGTGGCCGACCCTCTACATACTTTCCTCGAGAGGAGAAGAGGTCTGAGAACCATAGTAGGTATAGTCAAGCTACCACCACTGTAATGGTCGGGATTAATTAGCATATACTTGTGGTCTATCCACCAGGCATGTATGGGCCTTCATGTGCTTCACACTTCACAAGTAGAAGATATATTGAGAACTCGAGTTGCCTTCTCCCCCCTCAGCATGGAGGTCAGCTTCCCCCCCCTCAGCATGGAGGTCAGCTTCTCTCCCCTCTCAGCATGGAGGTCAGCTTCTCTCCCCTCAGCATGGAGGTCAGCTTCTCACCCCTCAGCATGGAGGTCAGCTCCCCCTCAGCATGGAGGTCCCCCTCAGCATGGAGGTCAGCTTCTCCCCCCTCAGCATGGAGGTCAGCTTCTCTCCCGTCAGAATGGAGGTCAGCTTCTCTCCCCTCAGCATGGAGGTCCCCCTCAGCATGGAGGTCAGCTTCTCTCCCCTCAGCATGGAGGTCAGCTTCTCCCCTCTCAGCATGGAGGTCAGCTTCTCTCCCCCCTCAGCATGGAGGTCAGCTTCTCTCCCCCCTCAGCATGGAGGTCAGCTTCTCTCCCCTCAGCATGGAGGTCAGCTTCTCTCCCCTCAGCATGGAGGTCAGCTTCTCTCCCCTCAGCATGGAGGTCAGCTTCTCCCCCCTCTCAGCATGGAGGTCAGCTTCTCCCCTCTCAGCATGGAGGTCAGCTTCTCCCCCCTCAGCATGGAGGTCAGCTTCTCTCCCCTCAGCATGGAGGTCAGCTTCTCCCCCCTCAGCATGGAGGTCAGCTTCTCCCCTCAGCATGGAGGTCAGCTTCTCCCCCCTCAGCATGGAGGTCAGCTTCTCCCCCTCAGCATGGAGGTCAGCTTCTCCCCCCTCAGCATGGAGGTCAGCTTCTCCCCCCTCAGCATGGAGGTCAGCTTCTCCCCCCTCAGCATGGAGGTCAGCTTCTCTCCCCTCAGCATGGAGGTCAGCTTCTCCCCCCTCAGCATGGAGGTCAGCTTCTCTCCCCTCAGCATGGAGGTCAGCTTCTCCCCCCTCAGCATGGAGGTCAGCTCCCTCTCAGCATGGAGGTCAGCTTCTCTCCCCTCAGCATGGAGGTCAGCTTCTCCCCCCCTCAGCATGGAGGTCAGCTTCTCCCCCCTCAGCATGGAGGTCAGCTTCTCCCCTCTCAGCATGGAGGTCAGCTTCTCCCCCCCTCAGCATGGAGGTAAGCTTCTCCCCCCTCAGCATGGAGGTCAGCTCCCCCTCAGCATGGAGGTCAGCTTCTCTCCCCTCAGCATGGAGGTCAGCTTCTCCCCCCTCAGCATGGAGGTCAGCTTCTCCCCCCTCAGCATGGAGGTCAGCTTCTTCCCTCTCAGCATGGAGGTCAGCTTCTCCCCCCTCAGCATGGAGGTCAGCTTCTCCTCCCTCAGCATGGAGGTCAGCTTCTCTCCCCTCAGCATGGAGGTCAGCTTCTCCCCCCTCAGCATGGAGGTCAGCTTCTCCTCCCTCAGCATGGAGGTCAGCTTCTCCCCTCTCAGCATGGAGGTCAGCTTCTCTCCCTCCTCAGCATGGAGGTCAGCTTCTCTCCCCTCAGCATGGAGGTCAGCTTCTCCCCTCTCAGCATGGAGGTCAGCTTCTCCCCCCTCAGCATGGAGGTCAGCTTCTCCTCCCTCAGCATGGAGGTCAGCTTCTCTCCGCTCAGCATGGAGGTCAGCTTCTCTCCCCTCAGCATGGAGGTCAGCTTCTCTCCCCTCAGCATGGAGGTCAGCTTCTTCCCCCTCAGCATGGAGGTCAGCTTCTCCCCTCTCAGCATGGAGGTCAGCTTCTCTCCCCTCAGCATGGAGGTCAGCTTCTCTCCCCCCTCAGCATGGAGGTCAGCTTCTCTCCCCTCAGCATGGAGGTCAGCTTCTCTCCCCTCAGCATGGAGGTCAGCTTCTCTCCCCTCAGCATGGAGGTCAGCTTCTCCCCCCTCTCAGCATGGAGGTCAGCTTCTCCCCTCTCAGCATGGAGGTCAGCTTCTCCTCCCTCAGCATGGAGGTCAGCTTCTCCCCCCTCAGCATGGAGGTCAGCTTCTCCCCCCTCAGCATGGAGGTCAGCTTCTTCCCTCTCAGCATGGAGGTCAGCTTCTCCCCTCTCAGCATGGAGGTCAGCTTCTCTCCCCTCAGCATGGAGGTCAGCTTCTCCCCCCTCAGCATGGAGGTCAGCTTCTCTCCCCTCAGCATGGAGGTCAGCTTCTCTCCCCTCAGCATGGAGGTCAGCTTCTCCCCCCTCAGCATGGAGGTCAGCTTCTCCCCCCTCAGCATGGAGGTCAGCTTCTCTCCCCTCAGCATGGAGGTCAGCTTCTCCCCCCTCAGCATGGAGGTCAGCTTCTCCCCCCTCAGCATGGAGGTCAGCTTCTCTCCCCTCAGCATGGAGGTCAGCTTCTCCCCCCTCAGCATGGAGGTCAGCTTCTCCCCCCCTCAGCATGGAGGTCAGCTTCTCTCCTCTCAGCATGGAGGTCAGCTTCTCCCCCCTCAGCATGGAGGTCAGCTTCTCTCCCCTCAGCATGGAGGTCAGCTTCTCCCCCTCAGCATGGAGGTCAGCTTCTCCCCCCTCAGCATGGAGGTCAGCTTCTCCCCCCTCAGCATGGAGGTCAGCTTCTCCCCCCTCAGCATGGAGGTCAGCTTCTCTCCCCTCAGCATGGAGGTCAGCTTCTCCCCCCTCAGCATGGAGGTCAGCTTCTCTCCCCTCAGCATGGAGGTCAGCTTCTCCCCCCTCAGCATGGAGGTCAGCTTCTCCCCTCAGCATGGAGGTCAGCTTCTCCCCCCTCAGCATGGAGGTCAGCTTCTCCCCCTCAGCATGGAGGTCAGCTTCTCCCCCCTCAGCATGGAGGTCAGCTTCTCCCCCCTCAGCATGGAGGTCAGCTTCTCCCCCCTCAGCATGGAGGTCAGCTTCTCTCCCCTCAGCATGGAGGTCAGCTTCTCCCCCCTCAGCATGGAGGTCAGCTTCTCTCCCCTCAGCATGGAGGTCAGCTTCTCCCCCCTCAGCATGGAGGTCAGCTCCCTCTCAGCATGGAGGTCAGCTTCTCTCCCCTCAGCATGGAGGTCAGCTTCTCCCCCCCTCAGCATGGAGGTCAGCTTCTCCCCCCTCAGCATGGAGGTCAGCTTCTCCCCTCTCAGCATGGAGGTCAGCTTCTCCCCCCCTCAGCATGGAGGTAAGCTTCTCCCCCCTCAGCATGGAGGTCAGCTCCCCCTCAGCATGGAGGTCAGCTTCTCTCCCCTCAGCATGGAGGTCAGCTTCTCCCCCCTCAGCATGGAGGTCAGCTTCTCCCCCCTCAGCATGGAGGTCAGCTTCTTCCCTCTCAGCATGGAGGTCAGCTTCTCCCCCCTCAGCATGGAGGTCAGCTTCTCCTCCCTCAGCATGGAGGTCAGCTTCTCTCCCCTCAGCATGGAGGTCAGCTTCTCCCCCCTCAGCATGGAGGTCAGCTTCTCCTCCCTCAGCATGGAGGTCAGCTTCTCCCCTCTCAGCATGGAGGTCAGCTTCTCTCCCTCCTCAGCATGGAGGTCAGCTTCTCTCCCCTCAGCATGGAGGTCAGCTTCTCCCCTCTCAGCATGGAGGTCAGCTTCTCCCCCCTCAGCATGGAGGTCAGCTTCTCCTCCCTCAGCATGGAGGTCAGCTTCTCTCCGCTCAGCATGGAGGTCAGCTTCTCTCCCCTCAGCATGGAGGTCAGCTTCTCTCCCCTCAGCATGGAGGTCAGCTTCTTCCCCCTCAGCATGGAGGTCAGCTTCTCCCCTCTCAGCATGGAGGTCAGCTTCTCTCCCCTCAGCATGGAGGTCAGCTTCTCCCCCCTCAGCATGGAGGTCAGCTTCTCCCCTCTCAGCATGGAGGTCAGCTTCTCCCCCCTCAGCATGGAGGTCAGCTTCTCCCCCCTCAGCATGGAGGTCAGCTTCTCCCCCCTCAGCATGGAGGTCAGCTTCTCCCCTCTCAGCATGGAGGTCAGCTTCTCCCCCCTCAGCATGGAGGTCAGCTTCTCCCCCCTCAGCATGGAGGTCAGCTTCTCCCCTCTCAGCATGGAGGTCAGCTTCTCCCCCCTCAGCATGGAGGTCAGCTTCTCTCCCCTCAGCATGGAGGTCAGCTTCACAGCCTGAACAGAACATGCAGTAAGTATCTTCTCTATCTCCATTTACGACAGGATCCAAACAGTCCTTCCCATATTGCTATCAGCTCCTTCGGTTGTCAGCAAATTAGAGCAGCTAGTAATTTGCATTTATGGCAAAACGAAATTAGTGTGCTGGTTCATATACTCCTCTGGCAGAGACTATTAATGTTATTCATGATCTTGTTGTACTGGTGCCTATATGTGTAATATTTGTCTTCTATAGTTAATGTTTGTTTTGTTCTGGTCAAGGATTCGTCAACTTTGGTCAAGGATTCCTTATTGGTGTCACATGGTATCACCACGGTTACTCAGACTCAGAGCGTGCAAGATTATTTCTCAGACAAGATGGAAGTGTTCAAGAAGAAAAGAAAGAAACAAAAAGCCAGGTCAAAGTGCTCCAGTAAATAACATCACTTTATTACATTATAATATATTATTGTTATTATTATTGTCATTGTAATCATTGTCAACATCATTATTGTTTATTGTCATAATCTTATTACTATTGTCATAATCATTATTATCATTATAATCATCATTATTATTATTGTGTGTGTGTGGATTATTAGCTAGCAATTTAAAAAGTGCTTTGGGTCATCTGATTTGCTTGTGCTGTGAATCTCTTAGAGCAAGCCTGTAATGGAAGCAGGAAGACTAGATGAGTTATGACAGTAAATATGCAATGAGCAACCCTGGATTTGGACTAGCCATGGACAAACAGTAATGAAGATTACCAAAAACATCTTAAAAGTAGTGAAATTTGTCTTCTAGATCTGTTTTCTTTCCTCTATCTCCTTTACCCACACACATCACTCACACACATCACCTCACACACATCACTCACACACATCACCCACACACATCACTCACACACATCACCCACACACATCACCCACACACATCACTCACACACATCACCCACACACATCACTCACACATCACCCACACACATCACCCACACACATCACCCACACACATCACCCACACACATCACTCACACACATCATCCACACACATCACTCACACACATCACTCACACACATCACTCGTGAGGTCCATTAATTATAAGATAAGACCCAAATTTGTCCAATGCATTGCAGGGACTAATCTGTCGCCCCAGGCACCACACAAATGGGTAAAGTATCATCATGTGTATATATGGATACAGAGGCATGTATGTGTGTATATATGGATGCAGAGGCATGTATGTGTGTATATATGGATACAGAGGCATGTATGTGTGTATATATGGATACAGAGGCATGTATGTGTATATATATGGATACAGAGGCATGTATGTGTGTATATATGGATACAGAGGCATGTATGTGTGTATATATGGATACAGAGGCATGTATGTGTGTATATGGATACAGGCATGTATGTGTGTATATGGATACAGGCATGTATGTGTGTGTATATGGATACAGAGGCATGTATGTGTGTATATATGGATACAGAGGCATGTATGTGTGTATATATGGATACAGAGGCATGTATGTGTGTATATATGGATACAGAGGCATGTATGTGTGTGTATATGGATACAGAGGCATGTATGTGTGTATATATGGATACAGAGGCATGTATGTGTGTATATATGGATACAGAGGCATGTATGTGTGTATATATGGATACAGAGGCATGCATGTGTGTGTATATGGATACAGAGGCATGTATGTGTGTATATATGGATACAGAGGCATGTATGTGTGTATATATGGATACAGAGGCATGTATGTGTGTATATATGGATACAGAGGCATGTATGTGTGTGTATATGGATACAGAGGCATGTATGTGTGTATATATGGATACAGAGGCATGTATGTGTGTATATATGGATACAGAGGCATGTATGTGTGTGTATATATGGATACAGAGGCATGTATGTGTGTATATATGGATACAGAGGCATGTAAGTGTGTATATGGATACAGAGGCATGTATGTGTGTATATATGGATACAGAGGCATGTATGTGTGTATATATGGATACAGAGGCATGTATGTGTGTATATATGGATACAGAGGCATGTATGTGTGTATATATGGATACAGAGGCATGTATGTGTGTATATATGGATACAGAGGCATGTATGTGTGTATATATGGATACAGAGGCATGTATGTGTGTATATATGGATACAGAGGCATGTATGTGTGTATATATGGATACAGAGGCATGTATGTGTGTATATATGGATACAGAGGCATGTATGTGTGTATATATGGATACAGAGGCATGTATGTGTGTATATATGGATACAGAGGCATGTATGTGTGTATATATGGATACAGAGGCATGTATGTGTGTATATATGGATACAGAGGCATGTATGTGTGTATATGGATACAGAGGCATGTATGTGTGTATATATGGATACAGAGGCATGTATGTGTGTATATATGGATACAGAGGCATGTATGTGTGTATATATGGATACAGAGGCATGTATGTGTGTATATATGGATACAGAGGCATGTATGTGTGTATATATGGATACAGAGGCATGTATGTGTGTATATATGGATACAGAGGCATGTATGTGTGTATATATGGATACAGAGGCATGTATGTGTGTATATATGGATACAGAGGCATGTATGTGTGTATATATGGATACAGAGGCATGTATGTGTGTATATATGGATACAGAGGCATGTATGTGTGTATATATGGATACAGAGGCATGTATGTGTGAGGCATGTATGTGTGTATATACGGATACAGAGGCATGTATGTGTGTATATATGGATACAGAGGCATGTATGTGTGTATATATGGATACAGAGGCATGTATGTGTGTATATACGGATACAGAGGCATGTATGTGTGTATATATGGATACAGAGGCATGTATGTGTGTATATGGATACAGAGGCATGTATGTGTGAGGCATGTATGTGTGTATATACGGATACAGAGGCATGTATGTGTGTATATATGGATACAGAGGCATGTATGTGTGTATATATGGATACAGAGGCATGTATGTGTGTATATATGGATACAGAGGCATGTATGTGTGTATAATTATATGGATACAGAGGCATGTATGTGTGTATATATGGATACAGAGGCATGTATGTGTGTATATATGGATACAGAGGCATGTATGTGTGTATATATGGATACAGAGGCATGTATGTGTGTATACATGGATACAGAGGCATGTATGTGTGTATATATGGATACAGAGGCATGTGTGTATATATGGATACAGAGGCATGTATGTGTGTATATATGGATACAGAGGCATGTATGTGTGTATATATGGATACAGAGGCATGTATGTGTGTATATATGGATACAGAGGCATGTATGTGTGTATATATATGCAGGGTTCTATCTACTGGGGGGGGGGCGGGGGGGAAGCTTCCCCCCCAAAAGTTCCAGCTTCCCCCCCAAAATATTTTAGAGGAAATTAGTATCATTTGGCGAGCGAAGTGAGCTCACAGTACTGCCTGATCACATCACTTAGTGTGTGTCCCATCTTTCAAGGATATTTGGACATCAACATTTCACAACTGCCCAGGGATAGGCATAGCAGTATCGTTGGCATAGCAATATTTGCTTGCCTTCACATTGTAGGTCTGCGCTATATAGTAGATATTAGGTAGCAGCCTGCCTATAGCATGCAGGCCATTACATAAGGTGTTAGTGGTCACTCTGTGACCCCATCCTTATGAAAGGTCATCAACACCTCACTAGCTGATTCACTACCACACCCAGTAAGCACATGCAGTAGTATTCCAGCTGTTCTGCTGCCAGCAAGCATAAGTTTGTTACTAGAAAGAGAGCTAGTGAAGAGTCACCTTTGGAAAGAAAGGAAAAATGAAGTCATATAAGGATAATTTGAGGTATGACCCTAAGTGGAAGGTGAACTATCCTTGGATAGAGTATGATCCGAAGAGTAAGGGCATGCTGTTAAGGTACATGGGAAGGTACCAGTGCAATCCAGAGGGGCATGGGTGAGCAGGTCTGTGAGCAACTGGGTTAAGGCAACATCTCTTTTATCTAAACATGACAAATCAGACTGGCATGTTGCAGCGATGGAAAAAAAGGGCTATTTCTCTCTCTCTCTCTGAACAAGGGACTGTAGTTGAACAAATAGTGGCAGCTAGTGAGGAAGAGAAGAAAGAAAACCGTGAATTAATGAAAACACTTCTTCGATCTCTGTATTTCCTAGTTAAATTCCATATTCCACATACTACTACCTTCAACTCTCTTCTAACGTTGCAAATTGATAATGGGAATGTTAAGTTGCAAATGCACCGCAATACATGCCCGCAAAGTGCTACATATGAGTCTTACACGACAATAGTTGAGCTTCTCTCAAGTATTAGTGAGATTATCAAGGAAAAACTCTTGGTTAGCTTGAAATCTAGTGCATATTACTCATTGATGGCAGACGAGTCTACAGACTCTGCATCACAGGAAGAATTGTCTGTTTGTGCTCGATGGCTTCACGAAAATAAGGTAGTTGAACATTTCCTTGGAATCATCCATGTTAAAGAAACAAATGCTAAAGCCATCTAAATATCTTTCTGATTTTCTTAACTCCCATGGTATCAGCTGTGAGAAGTTGCGTGGACTTGGCTTTGATGGCGCCAGCACTATGTCAGGCCATAAAACTGGTGTGCAAAAACGATTGAGGATGTTGGCACCTTCTGCTCTCTATATTCATTGCCGATGTCATAAGCTACAGCTCGCTTCCATTAATGCAGCTAATGAACACCAGGAAGTGAAAAGGGTATTGGGTACACTGTTGACCATCTGGAAATCGTTTCACTATTCCCCAAAGTAGGCGGAAAAGCTGGTTGAAATTCAAGTTGAGCTTGAATGTCCAGAAATAAAAATGCAGAAACCTAGTGACACCAGATGGCTTGCTCGCGAAAGGGCAATACGAGCAGTGCGTAGAAGTTTAGCAGCTTTAGTTGGTACATTTGAAGAAATCTATGATAATACAGGGGATGCTGAAGCACATGGAATAGCAGTTCTGTTAACAAAATACAAGACTGTAGCTAGCATTTACATGCTGTCAGATGTCATGCACATCGTGGCCAAACTTCAGGGTAGTTTGCAAAGCAAACAAATTGATCTTGCTAGTGTGCCAACGATGGTGAGTAATACAATAAAAAGGCTACAGGAACTGAAAGAACATCCAAACACCAGCACGTGGCTCAAAGATCATATGGAAGTTTTTTCTGATCCTGCACAGCTTGGAAAGAAAAATATTGTTGTAAGTGAGTGAAGCCAAGTTTTTACAGAGAATTTACCGTCCATACATACAGAGTGTAGTTGATCACATCAATGTCAGAATGGGGTCAACTGATCTCATCTCTGCAATGTCTGTGTTTGATCCACAACATCTTCCTGACACTGAAGACAAACTTCCCAATTATGGCGTGGATAAAGTTTTGGAACTGACAAATTTCTATGGAGCTGTGCAGAAAGTGCAATATGATGGAGAGGAATGTATTTCACAGCCTGACATTGAAGCTGAAGATACACTTTCTGAATGGAAATTATTCAGGTGGCTCATATTTATGCAGTACAGGAGCAGTTCTATACATCAAGTCCTGTCCAAGCTGATTAGCCATGGTGACATTGCAGATGCTTTCCCCAATTTGTCTAGGCTAGCTGGAATTATTTCTGTTCTACCAGTTACAATAGCAACTGTTGAACGTAGTTTCAGTAGTATGAAATTCATCAAGACGAAGCTTCGAAACCGAATGGGTGAGGACACACTCGAAAACACTATGCGCATCTGCATTGAAGGTCCTGATACTCTGTCTCATGACATTTTAGAAGATATAATTAATCATTACAAGTCTGTTAAAACACGTAAAATTAATTTATGAACTCATTGACCATCCTCTCATTTATACACTTTCTCAAGAATATAATAACTATAGGTATGATTTTGTGTACCCTACAATAATTTTTCTTCACACTGACTCCACGCTGGAGAAAATTATAAATTGTTTGGGGGTGAGGGAAGCTTGGGTTACAGTAACACAAGCTTCCCCCCCAAACACTTTTTTCTAGATAGAACACTGCTAAGGATGCAGAGGCATGTATGTGTGCATATATGGATACAGAGGCATGCATGTGTGTGTATATGGATACAGAGGCATGTATGTGTGTATATATGGATATAGAGGCATGTATGTGTGCATATATGGATACAGAGGCATGTATGTGTGTATATATGGATACAGAGGCATGTATGTGTGTATATATGGATACAGAGGCATGTATGTGTGTGTATATGGATACAGAGGCATGTATGTGTGTATATATGGATGCAGAGGCATGTATGTGTGCATATATGGATACAGAGGCATGTATGTGTGCATATATGGATACAGAGGCATGTATGTGTGCATATATGGCATGTATGTGTGTATATATGGATACAGAGGCATGTATGTGTGCATATATGGATACAGAGGCATGTATGTGTGCATATATGGCATGTATGTGTGTATATATGGATACAGAGGCATGTATGTGTGTATATATGGATGCAGAGGCATGTATGTGTGCATATATGGATACAGAGGCATGTATGTGTGCATATATGGATACAGAGGCATGTATGTGTGCATATATGGCATGTATGTGTGTATATATGGATACAGAGGCATGTATGTGTGCATATATGGCATGTATGTGTGTATATATGGATACAGAGGCATGTATGTGTGCATATATGGATACAGAGGCATGTATGTGTGCATATATGGATACAGAGGCATGTATGTGTGCATATATGGCATGTATGTGTGTATATATGGATACAGAGGCATGTATGTGTGCATATATGGATACAGAGGCATGTATGTGTGCATATATGGATACAGAGGCATGTATGTGTGCATATATGGCATGTATGTGTGTATATATGGATACAGAGGCATGTATGTGTGTATATATGGATACAGAGGCATGTATGTGTATATATGGATACAGAGGCATGTATGCGTGTATATATGGATACAGAGGCATGTATGTGTGTATATATGGATACAGAGGCATGTATGTGTGTATATATGGATACAGGCATGTATGTGTGTATATATGGATACAGAGGCATGTATGTGTGTATATATGGATACAGAGGCATGTATGTGTGTATATATGGATACAGAGGCATGTATGTGTGCATATATGGCATGTATGTGTGTATATATGGATACAGAGGCATGTATGTGTGCATATATGGATACAGAGGCATGTATGTGTGCATATATGGATACAGAGGCATGTATGTGTGTATATATGGATGCAGAGGCATGTATGTGTGCATATATGGATACAGAGGCATGTATGTGTGCATATATGGATACAGAGGCATGTATGTGTGCATATATGGCATGTATGTGTGTATATATGGATACAGAGGCATGTATGTGTGCATATATGGATACAGAGGCATGTATGTGTGCATATATGGCATGTATGTGTGTATATATGGATACAGAGGCATGTATGTGTGTATATATGGATACAGAGGCATGTATGTGTGCATATATGGCATGTATGTGTGTATATATGGATACAGAGGCATGTATGTGTGCATATATGGATACAGAGGCATGTATGTGTGCATATATGGATACAGAGGCATGTATGTGTGCATATATGGCATGTATGTGTGTATATATGGATACAGAGGCATGTATGTGTGCATATATGGATACAGAGGCATGTATGTGTGCATATATGGATACAGAGGCATGTATGTGTGCATATATGGCATGTATGTGTGTATATATGGATACAGAGGCATGTATGTGTGTATATATGGATACAGAGGCATGTATGTGTATATATGGATACAGAGGCATGTATGCGTGTATATATGGATACAGAGGCATGTATGTGTGTATATATGGATACAGAGGCATGTATGTGTGTATATATGGATACAGGCATGTATGTGTGTATATATGGATACAGAGGCATGTATGTGTGTATATATGGATACAGAGGCATGTATGTGTGTATATATGGATACAGAGGCATGTATGTGTGCATATATGGCATGTATGTGTGTATATATGGATACAGAGGCATGTATGTGTGCATATATGGATACAGAGGCATGTATGTGTGCATATATGGATACAGAGGCATGTATGTGTGCATATATGGCATGTATGTGTGTATATATGGATACAGAGGCATGTATGTGTGTATATATGGATACAGAGGCATGTATGTGTATATATGGATACAGAGGCATGTATGTGTGTATATATGGATACAGGCATGTATGTGTGTATATGGATACAGAGGCATGTATGTGTGTATATATGGATACAGAGGCATGTATGTGTGTATATATGGATACAGAGGCATGTATGTGTGTATATATGGATACAGAGGCATGTATGTGTGTATATATGGATACAGGCATGTATGTGTGTATATATGGATACAGAGGCATGTATGTGTGTATATATGGATACAGAGGCATGTATGTGTGTATATATGGATACAGAGGCATGTATATGTGTGTATATGGATACAGAGGCATGTATGTGTGTATGTAATATAAACATGGCACCTATGATTGGTTAGTTCAGGAAAAAACAAACTTTATTTAAATACATGAAACAAATGAAACAAAAATTTACCAAAATAGAACACAAACATTTTTAGTCCCGTTTAATAATAAGACCTTATATATAGGACATACATATATATAATAAGACCCTATATATTATAGTAGGACCCATTCCTGTAAATGTTCATGTCTGCGTCGGTTGTGAAGAGGCAGCAGTAATTATTGTGTAGCCAATAGATTTCAAAATAGCAAATGCCCAACACTTCATTAGCTCGAGATAAAACCCTCAGGCACCTATATACTTGGCAGTGGTTTTGGTGGTTAATGTAAGAGAGAGCGAGATAATAAATAGAAGTGCCTCGGGGTACTAATTACAACTAACTTGAGTTGGATTCTTCTTCTCTGAAGTAAGTATGTAAAATAAGTGACTCGTCAGGGGAAATCTATAAATAGGATCGCATGCATACACACACCACTTGTGGAAGAGTTAATTGGCCTGGTGTTAATCAAACCCCACAGAGCCAACTGTATGTGTGTACTACAAAATATCATTTTCCAAATCCAATCCACCCATTTTATTTCCTTATAGAAATAATAAAATACCCCCCGCCCCCTCCTTCCCACTTTCTCTATTATTACATTTTGACTTGGAAAAGGGAAGCAGGAAAGTCCTGCTGATCCTCCTCTTGAACCACTTCCAACCCGGCTTCCTTCACCAGAGTGAGGATGGAAGTCAAGGAGCGTGTGACAGACGAGTCTTCATCATCAAATACGTCCTCCGTAAAAACCACGTTCTCTTTGAGCACTATGAGTCCACCATGAGGACTTAGACCTTTCTTGCACCTCACCAGGAAACTCACCAAATCAGCTGCAACAAATGAATGAAAATTATTAAACTAGTTATGCTCTACATGTACAGTTAATTATGATATGCTGGACATGTCTAGATAATTAAGATATGCTATAGATGTATAGATAATTATATGCTGTACATGTCTAGATAATTAAGATATGCTATACATGTCTAGATAATTAAGATATGCTGTACATGCTAATTAAGATATGCTGTACATGCTAATTAAGATATGCTGGACATGATAATTAACATGTGCTGTATGTATATAGCAAATATACTTGAAGTAGGCAAAGCACATAATATCCCACAAATATACTTTGACTCATGAATATTGTAATGGGCCTCAACACTTCCATGCTAAGTAACGCCCCTTATCTGATCCTCCATGTGGGCTGAGTTTCCTATTAGAGCCAGTCCACAAAATCAAATGTACAGTGAGAAGTCCATTATCCGAACATGTTAGAAGCAGAAGGTGTTAGGATGACTGAAGTCACAGCACTCCCCACACTCACACAGATGTCTTGAGCTCATCACTTGAGGGCAGATAAGCAGCATGTCGTGTGTTTCACTTCCCCTGACAGCGAATATATCCACACAAAAGATCGCAACTTGGAACACAAAAAAAAGGTTCGGTAGAGCTTGCATGGTGAAGTATAAGTCATGCTGTTGGCTAGCAAGGCTGCATCTAACCCTACTCTACTAGAACAACACTGCACTTGCATGGTGAAGTATAAGTCAAGCTGTTGGCTAGCAAGGCTGCATCTAACCTACTCTACTGGAACAACACTGCACTTGCATGGTGAAGTATAAGTCAAGCTGTTGGCTAGCAAGGCTGCATCTAACCCTACTCTACTAGAACAACACTGCACTTGCATGGTGAAGTATAAGTCAAGCTGTTGGCTCAAGGCTGCATCTAACCTACTCTACTGGAACAACACTGCACTTGCATGGTGAAGTATAAGTCAAGCTGTTGGCTAGCAAGGCTGCATCTAACCTACTCTACTAGAACAACACTGCACTTGCTGAAATAGAGATGTTTATAGCTGCAGGCATTGGCCAGCACTGCCCTAGCCATGGCCAGCACTGCCATGTATGTGGGCTTCTTGTTGACCATGTGATAACTGATTTCCTACCCTAACCTTACTTATAGCCTGGTAATGAGTAGCCCCCCAGGCCCGCAGATAAAGGGCCTGGATGATAAGGGAGATTTCACCTGGCACAAACTGCCTGGATAAGGGAGGTTTTACCTGGTCCAAGCTGAAGGGAGGTTTCACCTTGCCTGGATAAGGGAGGTTTCACCTGGCACAAGCTGCCTGGATAAGGGAGGTTTCACCTGGCACAAGCTTCCTGGATAAGGGAGGTTTCACCTGGCACAAGTTGCCTGGATAAGGGAGGTTTCACCTGGCACAAGCTGCCTGGATAAGGGAGGTTTCACCTGGCACAAGTTGCCTGGATAAGGGAGGTTTCACCTGGCACAAACTGCCTGGATAAGGGAGGTTTCACCTGGCACTAGCTGTCTGGATAAGAGAGGTTTCACCTGGCCCAAGCTGCCTGGATAAGGGAGGTTTCACCTGGCACAAACTGCCTGGATAAGGGAGCTTTCACCTGGCACAAACTGCCTGGATAAGGGAGGTTTCACCTGGCACTAGCTGCCTGGATAAGGGAGCTTTCACCTGGTCCAAGCTGCCTGGATAAGGGAGGTTTCACTTGGCACAAGCTGCCTGGATAAGGGAGGTTTCACCTGGCACAACCTGCCTGGATAAGGGAGGTTTTACCTGCCTGGATAAGGGAGCCTGGATAAGGGAGCTTTCACCTGGCACAAGCTGCCTGGATAAGGTACATGTAGGTTTTACTGTATATCTAAACACATGGAATGGTTTTGTCTTGGAACTCATGGGTAAATGCACGCACAATCTGTGAGGTGTCCCATGCACCACTGTATCCAGATGAGGTCATATCGCGCCTGCTCCGGTTCAAAGTCTTGCATGCCAACTGCAAAGTAGTGTTCCACACGGCTGCTGTCCACTCCCTACATATGCATACAGCTAGGGTTAAGGCAGGGGTGTATTTAGGGGGGGGCGGGGGGGGGGCATTCGCCCCCCCCTTGTATCATTCTCGCCCCCCCCCCTTGAAATTAGAGATATTTTTTTTAATAATGTCAAGAAAGGTGTAATACAAGAAAGGTGTAATAAGCTTATGATATCAGGTTCAAATGATAGGAATGTCAAACTGAGGTTCTTCTTGGTTTTCTCTGCCATACGTCCACAATCTCTTCAAGGTCGCTCTCAGAGAGTACTTCTGGTGCCTCTATAGCAATCCTCATAAGGTGAGAAAGGCTGCAGTCACTTAGAGAATTACGCAAACGAGTCTTGATCATCTTCATCTGTGAGAAGCTTCTCTCCACAGAAGCAGTAGAAACTGGAATCGATAAGCAGATGGAGGCAATCTTGTGCAAATTGGGAAACATGGCCTTGAGCATGTCGTTTGAAACAAGTTCTTTCAGCTGTGATGCAGTAGTATCCCGTGGTTGCTTGACTAACAGCTGGCGGAATGTTTTCCACTCTGTAAGTATTTCAGTGGAAATCATGGCTGTCTTCACTGTTTCTTCTCCATCCAATGTTTCTGCATCTCTATCTTCTCCGTAGTGAGCAATCAGTTTCTCAACAGACGTGTCTCCATAAGTGGGAAAAGATACTGAATCTGGTTTTGGAACTTTCCGTGGATCGAATATAGACAATGCTGATACAACAGCGTTGGATGAAGAAAATCGGCTTGTTATGTTGGCCTTTAAATCAGCAACAAAAGGCTTACCAACAACATTCTGGAACGAAAGTATTTTATCAGCGTCAATAGACACCTTTGTAGATGACTTCAAGTCTTCAACGTTTTCAAGAAGCTCCAACACCCAGTTCGCTCCAGGCAAAACTGCATCATCCAAGGATTTAACAGTAGCATCAACAAGGAATGATATCAACGAGAGGTCAAGCTGCTCTGCCTGAAGTGCTTTGCTGAGCTTGGCTACTTGTGGTAGAGTGAAATCAAGCAAATATATAGCTGCAATCGTAGACAATTTGCAGAGGGCACCATGGATTCCAAGAGCTTCTGGCTCGTGGGACGTCTCGTAGATGTTCCCAATGGTGATTACAATTGCAGAATAACTTGCTTTGACAGCTTTGACACACCTTTCATGTGCCAGCCAGCGTGTGTCAGATGGCTTGATCACTTTCATTTCTGGAAGTTCAAGAACGTGCTGTACCTCCTTCAGACACTCTGCTCGCTTGGGGGAATTGCGAAAATTCTTCCAAAGAGTAGTCAATGTTCTGTAAACATGAGCAATTCCAGGAGTTTTATTGGCAGCTTGCACACAAGCCAACTGCAGTAAGTGACAGTGGCAGTGTATAAACAGAGCGTGAGGAGTATGTTTCTTGATACGTGCCTGAACCCCGATCTTTCGTCCAGAAAAAGTTGCAGCTCCATCAAATCCCAATCCAACTATTCTTCCGACTTGTAGACCTTTCTTCTTTAAACAATCGATGAGATTAGAATAGATGGTCTCTGCATCAGCCTTCTTCAATGGAATAAGCTCCAGAAAGCACTCTACTGGTACACCATCTTCCTCCCAGCGGCAAAACACAGACAATTCTTCTACGTTGGTGACATCTGTGCACTCATCTGCCATGAGGCTGTACATAGGTGCCTTTTGAAGTCGCTTCAGAATCGACTCCTCCACCCATGTCCCCAATGATTCGATGAATTCAACCACAGCCAATCTTGATGTGTACACAGCATTTCTTGGTGCAGTTTCTAAGAATTGCTTCAAATGTTGGCTGCCACATCGAACCACCACGTCAACCAGCTTCTCAAATTTTGTGGAATGTGCAACTTGTTCTTTCGTAAGAAAATGAGTGAGTAGGATCAGGCACTTCACTGCAGCTCTGTTCTGAGCTCTTTTGCGAGCTAAAACATTCTGGAGTTGCTGTACAACTGTTCCACCTTTGGCTGCTCCTTTAGCTGCAAAAAGAGCTTGAGTTGCATGGATATGGAAGTCACTTCTCGCATGAGCTTTCATTTTTTTCAACAGCTTTCTTCCAATTTCTGCAAGGTTGTGTGACCCACACTCCTCCAGTACGCTGCAGACCAGATTGCTTGCAAACCTTGCAAAAGGCACCATCGCTATCCTCGTCATAATAGAGCCAACTGAAATCTTTCTCCCAGCTCTTAGAGTATTTTCTCTTCGTGGATACAGAAGAGCGGTGTTTGTTTTGCTTGCTTTTCTTTGAAGGTGGAGGACTAAGGCTAGGACTAGATGCCTCGACATGCTCAGAGCTATCTGTTCTGCTATCTTCGCTATCGCTGCTATTAGCATGAGAAGAGGCTTGAGAAGTACTTGCAAAGTATGAGCGAATATCCATAATAATATGAAGAGAAATCAGCTAGTAAGGTTTCTTTTATAGAGACTTTAAGACCATGACATAATGGACTGAGTTAAAAATACTGAGAGAGAGTGGGAAAGAAGGAGGGAACTGAAGAAGTGACAAACCTACAAAGGAGAACACGTGGTGGTGTGTGATGACTTTAAGACCATGACATAATGGACTGAGTTAAAAATACTGAGAGAGAGTGGGAAAGAAGGAGGGAACTGAAGAAGTGACAAACCTACAAAGGAGAACACGTGGTGGCGTGTGATGACATCATGTCTAAGATTAGACTTGAAGACCATGACATAATGGACTGAGTTAAAAATACTGAGAGAGAGGGAGTGGGAAAGAAGGAGAAACAAAAGAAGTGACAAACCTACAAAGGAGAGCACGTGGTGGTGTGTGATGTCATCGTGTCATGACACATGCTCTCCTTTTTCCAAGCAGCTACAATATCATGAGAAATATATACAGTCTAGCCATAGTTCGGTATAGCATAATGCCATTGGTAGTCGGTCAAAATAGCTATCCTCAGACATTGTAAAAGCAAAAAAAAATATGGGGGGATCTTCCCCCCAGACCCCCCTTTTACAACTTATGAACATGTTAAGAAAATATTAACAAAAATTAGGGCACCAAGTGACCAACCATTTCCACCCCCCCCCCCCCCCCCTAGAGAACTAGAGAAAAATTGTGTATGAAACCTGTTGTCCATGATTTTGTAAGAAAATGCATGGAATGCAACATAATTCGATTTCACAAAAGCCCACCTCCATTATACGAGTGACAAGTGACTATATCTAATCTATATATGCTGATTGCCGTAGCATGCAACTTCAGCAAATATTTAAGATGGAATGTTGTACTAAAGATTTTAGAAAAAGTGCATGCCATCATAAGTAGCAGCTATATATACAGTTAGTACTGCAAAAATACCTGTGGGTAAAACACTTTCGTACTCCACGCGGAAGCCCAGGGTGCACGTCCCCTTTCCGCACCATCCAGGCTCTCCGCCCCCCCTTATTTTTCCATATCTCAAGTTCGCCCCCCCTTGGCAAAATTTCTGTATACAACCCTGGTTAAGGCCTGTTCCCAATATGTGAGCACTCGAGTCCCTATATATGCATACAGCTAGGGTTAAGGCCTGTTCCCAATATGTGAGCACTCCAGTCCCTACATACGTATGCATACAGCTAGGGTTAAGGCCTGTTCACAATATGTGGGCACTCCAGTCCCTACATATGCATACAGCTAGGGTTAAGGCCTGTTCCCAATATGTGGACACTCCAGTCCCTACATACATGTATGCATACAGCTAGGGTTAAGGCCTGT
This sequence comes from Cladorhizidae sp. MBARI D1340-BT2, assembly GCA_028752905.1. Lineage (NCBI taxonomy): Eukaryota > Metazoa > Porifera > Demospongiae > Poecilosclerida > Cladorhizidae > Cladorhizidae sp. MBARI D1340-BT2. The sequence goes on along the minus strand of JAQNBH010000008.1, from coordinate 12,095,175 downwards.
TCACAATATGTGGGCACTCCAGTCTCTACATATGCATACAGCTAGGGTTAAGGCCTGTTCACAATATGTGGGTACTCCAGTCCCTAGAGCTACATGTAGGGTTAGGCCTGTTCATAATATGTGGGTACTCCAGTCCCTACATATGCATACAGCTAGGGTTAAGGCCTGTTCACAATATGTGAGCACTCCAATCCCTACATATGCATACAGCTAGGGTTAAGGCCTGTTCCCAATATGTGAGCACTCCAGTCCCTACATATGCATACAGCTAGGGTTAAGGCCTGTTCACAATATGTGGGCACTCCAGTCTCTACATACATGTACATGTATGCATACAGCTAGGGTCAAGGCCTGTTCCCAATATGTGAGCACTCCAGTCCCTGCATATGCATGCAGCTAGAATTGCATTGCTTTGCTAGTTGACATGCTATAGCGTTCTGTTGTTTGCTTCAGTGGAAAACGACCTTTGACCTTATTACTAGCTTACCAGAATGGACAATGTCACCAGCGAAGAAGAGTGCGATTTAATAACTCTTGGGACTAGTAGAATGAGGAAGATGCTGGAGATCTATAGCCAGCTAGCTCTAGCTAGCACTAGTTATAGTGTGTAGTTATTACCTGCCATGCAACCTATCTCCAGGCATTTCCCTTGGCTCTAGACTCCTATATGTTTTTGAAGAGACTTGCCAATCAGCTTCTCTTCATCGATGGTCATCTCAAAGTTAAACTGCTGCCCAGCATTCTGATTGGTCGGACGCTGCATTGCTAATGCTGGAATAATCGAGCGTGGCATTGCATTCCATTGTTGCATTCCATTGTTTCCTTGTAGTGTTCATATCAGAATATGACGGAACGGAATGGAAGAACGGAACAGGACCCAATGCTCCGCTCGGCTACTGTCTTATTGCGAACTGTCCTTTAAGTTTTTATCCCACATACAGGTCTGGTATATTCAACATACTTACAGCAGCCAGAATATATCGTGAATGGACCTATTTTTATGCAAGCTATGCAAGGAGGAAGACTTAGCAGACCCTTTACCAGTTTAAATGGTAAAGGATCATCAAACTGGTTGTGCTCTACAAAGGGTGCATGCACACTTCCTAGCTTCTGGAACAAGTCAATCTCATAGAGCTGTAAGGAGTGGTGGAGGACTGCACCAAGTGCGAGCTTCAGGGGTCTTGAGTGCACTATCCAACTTTACAATAGCCTTCTCAATAATCAACTTGAAATTGTATCCTCTCAATGTTTTGACTAGATGCTCTAGCCTTCTTTATTGTTGTTGTCCACTACAGATATCAGCACGTGCCATGTCTTGTAGCTATTGACTAGCCATGTGGGGTCAGCTACAGTCTCCCTTGGACTTGGTAACAGTTGCCCAGAAGTGTGAATTCCACCAACCAAACAGCAGGACTGAGTGTACATCAGAAATTTAAATGAGTGGAACTATTTGATACAAGCTAGTGAGGGGGAGGGGAGAAGGTAGAGGGAGAGATGGAGGTGGAGACACATGTCTTATTCAAACTTTTATGTGTGTATTTTGCACTGAAATACACTGCCTTAGGGGAGGATTCGAAGCATGACTTGGAGGGTTTTTTTCTCTCGCTAATATTGGGGGGGGGTTAAAACTATCATTTAGGAAGCTAAGAAGCTGCCGAGCTTTAGCTGACATAGATGTGCTTTAAGGTTTTTTTGGCCATCCACTATTCTGAAGTCAAACCAACACAGGAAGTGCTGCTATAAACCCTGATATACATGTAAGACAACAGGAAGTGCTACTACAGCCCCTGGTATAAGACAACAGGAAGTGCTACTACAGCCCCTGGTATAAGACAACAGGGTGTGCTACTACACCTCCTGGTATAAGACAACAGGAAGTGCTACTACAGCCCCTGGTATAAGACAACAGGGAGTGCTACTACAGCCCCTGGTATAAGACAACAGGAAGTGCTACTACAGCCCCTGGTATAAGACAACAGGAAGTGCTACTACAGCCCCTGGTATAAGACAACAGGAAGTGCTACTACAGCCCCTGGTATAAGACAACAGGAAGTGCTACTACAGCCCCTGGTATAAGACAACAGGAAGTGCTACTACAGCCCCTGGTATAAGACAACAGGAAGTGCTACTACAGCCCCTGGTATAAGACAACAGGGAGTGCTACTACAGCCCCTGGTATAAGACAACAGGAAGTGCTACTACAGCCCCTGGTATAAGACAACAGGAAGTGCTACTACAGCCCCTGGTATAAGGCAGATCCTTGAGATAATCCCAAGGCCCCCCATAGTTTTTATGGTTTAATGTCCTATTGTGAAAGGTCTCACTGGAGATAGTGGAGCCACCATTTAAGTAGCTAAGAAGTTTCCAATACGAGTTTTAGCTGAGATACAAGCTTTGGTGTTTGAGAGCGGATAGAAGGGGGAGAGTAACTGTCTGCCATTATAAAAAGTGGATGCACTCATATATCTCTATAATTGCCAGATAATAACTGCTTGGGATACCTATAGCTGGCTCCCCTCATGCTATATTTCATTCTGGATAGTGCACATTCAACTTTTCTACAATGTCAAAGTAAGATGCATTGGGTGAAAAGAGGAGAAAATTTGGGTGGTTTGGAAATTTTTGCACGAAAACAATAAAGTGCTTTGAACAAATTTCAGACTTTTATTTTCACCCAGATAGCATGCCATATGTAGGTAAGGTGCTAATTATTCAGGAGTGCTTGTAATTTAACCATTTAATCTTTTTTTGGCTTTTACATTCCCAGAAAATTAAATATAATGATAGCAAATGCTCACTAGAAATGCCTTTGATTTCTCCAAGAAGATGGGATTCTGGTCCAGCAGGTCCACCTGCGAGAAGAGAGGGAGTAGCACGGCCTTAGAGACACGCCCTATACCTGCACCACAGTCCAGCGCATAGCCAGGCCTGAGCTGAGATGACCCCTGACCCTATAGACACACATCACACACACAGCTATATGGACCTATATATTTTCAAAGCTCTACTCCATAAGAGATCATGTTCGTATTGTCTCACTGGCTGGCTGGTTCAGTCCTAACCAGTCACTTACAGTATGTTAGTGTGATGCAAGATCACATTAACACAACCTCCAGTGTGATGCAGGATCACATTAACACAACCTCCAGTGTGAAGCAGGATCACATTAACACAACCTCCAGTGTGATGCAGGATCACAATAATACTACCTCCAGTGTGATGCAGGATCACATTAACACAACCTCCAGTGTGATGCAGGATCACATTAATGCCACCTCAAGTGTAATGCAGGATCACGTTAATACTACCTCCAGTTTGCAGGATCACATTAATGCTACCTCCAGTGTGATGCAGGATCACATTAATGCTACCTCCAGTTTAATGCGGGATCACATTAACACCACCTTCAGTGTGATGCAGGATCACATTAATACTAACTTCAGTGTGATGCAGGATCACATTAATACTACCTCCAGTGTGATGCAAGATCACATTAATACTAACTTCAGTGTGATGCAGGATCACATTAATACTAACTTCAGTGTGATGCAGGATCACATTAATACTTACCTCCAGTGTGATGCAGGATCACATTAATACTACCTTCAGTGTGATGCAGGATCACATTAATACTAACTTCAGTGTGATGCAGGATCACATTAATACTAACTTCAGTGTGATGCAGGATCACATTAATACTACCTCCAGTGTGATGCAAGATCACATTAATACTAACTTCAGTGTGATGCAGGATCACATTAATACTACCTCCAGTGTGACGCAGGATCACATTAATACTACCTCCAGTGTGATGCAGGATCACATTAATACTACCTCCAGTGTGATGCAGGATCACATTAATGCTAACTTCAGTGTGATGCGGGATCACATTAATACTACCTTGAGTGTGAGGCAGGATCACATTAATACTACCTCCAGTGTGATGCGGGATCACATTAATGCTAACTTCAGTGTGATGCGGGATCACATTAATACTACCTTGAGTGTGAGGCAGGATCACATTAATACTACCTCCAGTGTGATGCTGGATCACATTAATACTACCTTCAGTGTGATGCAGGATCACATTAATACTACTTCCAGTTTGCAGGATCACATTAATACTACCTTCAGTGTGATGCAGGATCACATTAATACACCTCCAGTGTGATGCAGGATCACATTAATACTACTTTCAGTGTGATGCAGGATCACATTAATGCCACCTCCAGTGTGATGCAGAATCACATTAACGCCACCTTCAGCAGGATGCAGGATCAGATTAATGCCACCTCCAGTGTGATGCAGGATCACATTAATGCTACCTTCAGCATGATGCTGGACCACCTCCAGTGAAATGTAGGGTCCAGTAAGTTTGCATGGCAGCATATAGAATACTGGAGTTGCAGCTTCGCATATACAGTAAAGTGTGTAGGTCAAGTCATCCTGTCATAAAAAGACAATGCCGCAGTACATGGCATGAGATGGAGGTATGTATATAAATGCATCTCCAATGAGCACAAGAGGAAACTTTGAGAGGAATTTTTAATTTTCTTATTCCTACTTGAGGTAGGCTGTGTCTCAGCACTTTGACATTGAGAGGTTGTGTTGAGGGTGTCAACTGTGGGGCTCTGAAGGGTGTGACATTGGACCGTTGTGACCTGGGAGTAACCAAGGAGGAGTTGATATGGTTTCAATTTACAGGGCCCAATGTAGAAGAGTCCAACTGAAATACGAGGGACACGTTGAGGAGGCAGAGAGAGGCCAGACCAGCAGGAGAAATGCCTGGAGCAAGACTTGATCAGTCCCTCTGAAGGTAGCAATAGATTCTAGACAATAGTAGAGCAAGACTTGTTGCAGCAGATGAAATGAGGGCAGACAGAATTCCTCCGTGACTAACTGTACTGATGGCAAGGCAATAACAGTGGCCCTCGTAGAGGCAACATAGCAGGTCAACCTCAACCCCACAATGGTGGTTATGTCTGCAAGGAAAGACATGCTGGCAAGCCTATGCCAGGTATCTGTTATTACATACTTTACGAAGTGTGCATGCACAAAAATAGGCCATGACATGATAATGAATTTTTACATTTTTTAATTTTTTATTTTTTACCTGCATTAATGACCGAAGAAATTTCTTAGATCCTATAGCATCAACATGAGAGAGTCTCCCAAACCCACCAAGCATCCCATCCACAGTACTTGGAACACTCTGAAATGATTATGAGCATTCTTTGATTTTAGAAAGCAAATAGGGGAAGGCTGAAGGGAGAAGAAATGGCATGCCCTGTCCTCGAAATACATAACAGGAATGGTGAGTAGAAAAAGAGCTCAACAGATGTCAGAATATTAGAATATTAACCAGCTCAAGGTGTGCAGTCTAGCAAAGTGGATTTTACAACTGCCTCTGGTCTCGAGACTGGATAAGTACAGTTGAAAAACAAGACCTCTTTTCTTTCACAGGAGTGAATGATTCTAGTTTTGCAAGGGTATGTGCACTCCACCTGTATATCAAGCTGTAACGTGATGGCAATATGAATAATGACGAGGTCATTTTGTAAAAATAATTTGATGCACGATGCAAGATGCCAAACTTGTTCTTCAGGCCACAAGAATATTATTTGGTTGCTATAAGAGAAACTCTTACAGTGCTCTGTGTGTTGATGGTAATTTTAGGTATGAGTGGGGGTGTGGCCTTGGGTTGGGTTTTACAGTTAACAAATTTATGTTGTCTAGAGGCTCGCTAATATTGTAACTCATTAGGCGCACAAATGGTGGCAATGTAACAAAACTGGTAGCTACCATGACTTTAGAACAGCACAAATCTTTCTTCCTACCTCCCAATATTTTGCAGCACTGGTGTAAAACTTCTCTGCATCACCCTGGCAAGAATCCATGTCCTCAACATTTCCATACTCTTCCACTATGCTTTCAGCCATTTGCATCAAGAACTAGAGCCTTTGCCGAATGCTGGTAAGCTATTCGGTAAAGGGTTTACTTGACGACAGAAAATGGTGTCGTCAGAATGTCTGTAGATGGAAGAATCCGAAACGGGCACTAAGGTGTCAGCTAAAGATGGGAGAAGGAAAGTATTCACAGGAATTAGAGGAGAGAGGTCTCTAAAAGAAGAAGGAACTTCTCGTAGCATAGTACCGAAGGACCCTCTGAGACTCAAAAGGAAAGTGGCTAGACAGATTCCAGCTGACATTTTGGAGAACTCTGACTTAAACGCTGCCATTGCTCTCCTTCCACAGAACTACAACTTTGAAGTCCATAAGACAATTTGGAGAATACAGCAAACGGAGTCCAAGAGAGTAGCTTTGCAATTTCCGGAAGGCTTGTTGATGTTTGCTTGTGCTTTGGCCGATATCATAGAGAGGTTTGGTGGAGTGGAGACTATCATTATGGGAGATGTGACTTATGGCGCATGCTGTGTGGATGACTTTACTGCCCGTGCCCTAGGAGCAGACCTCATGGTGCATTATGGGCACAGTTGTCTCGTTCCTATTGACGCCACCACCATCAAGATGCTGTACGTGTTCGTCGACATCAAGATTGACACCCAGCATGTGATTGACACGATAAGGTTGTTGATGTTTGTTTTACTTAATTAAGGAAATAGATTGACACGTGACATTATTTTTATTAGGTGTAACTTCAAGCAAGGCTCTCGTCTAGCTCTGGTCAGTACCATACAGTTTGTGGCATCTCTGCAAAGCATTCACAAAGTTATTCAAGGCGAATACTGCGTCACCATACCGCAGTCCCACCCACTTTCCCCAGGTGAAATCCTGGGGTGCACCTCGCCCAGACTTCACTTGAATGAAGAAGCTATTATTTACCTAGGAGATGGACGTTTTCATCTGGAGTCCATCATGATTGCAAATCCTGTAGTCCCTGCTTATCAGTACAATCCTTACAGCAAGGTTTTCTCAAGGGAATACTACAACCACTCTCTGATGGAGAAGAACAGAAAAGATGCGATTCTAAAGGCCTCGGTGGCTAAGAGTTATGGACTCATTCTTGGCACCCTTGGGCGTCAAGGCAACCCAAAGGTGATGGAATTTTTGAAAGAATCAATGAAAAAAGCTGGCATTCGCTATACTCTTGTCTTGCTCTCTGAGATATTTCCTGAAAAACTCAAGTTGTTTCCTGATGTGGATGCTTGGGTACAGGTAGCTTGTCCTAGACTGTCCATTGACTGGGGGACAGCCTTTGAGAAGCCTGTTCTCACTCCTTATGAGGTTGCTGTGGCACTCAATGTGGCCTCCTGGAAGGATGGAAGTTACCCCATGGACTTTTATGCTCACAAAAGCCTGGGGCCATGGACAGTGAATAATGAAATGCACCGAGAACCAACCAAGACAGATAGGAGAATCAAGTGCAGGCACGATTGAATTAATTGTGTTTCTCGCACCAAATTTGGACTGCCCCTCCCCCATCACAATTTGGAACCCCGGTCTAATATAAGGATCCCCCGTGTAATCCTCTTGGAATGTCCTTTAAACCATAAAACAATGCTATATAGGGTTAGGTAAAATGAATGCTATCATCGTTATGCCTATATAGTACAACGTAAAGAGGAAAGGGTTAGGACTATGTACTAATATATCAGAGGGGGGGTCCAGGTAGTTACTCTGAAATATTTGGACAAGTGGTCCAAACACGACGTGCATCTATCCTGCGTATGCAAACAAGCAAAATAAAAACTAAATAATTAGATAGTCATAGATAATGTCCTGGGCGTGTACTGTGTTGGTTGGGGGAGTGGTGGTAGAGAAGGAAAGAGTTGTGTGTGGTGAGTTATGAATGTATTTTAATTCCCTCTCCCCAGATGAAGACAGTATACCATACTTGATAATAACTTTTGCCAGAGTTTCAGGTTCTATATGCATCTTCTAAATGCTGAGTTCCTTGGGACCATCGCACACCCCAGTGCAGTACAAAATAATGACAGTATGTGAGGTAAGATGACTTGTTTTGTAATAAACACTATGACATCATATCTTATAAACATGAAGTCAATGTTCTATGTTAGATGAATTGCTTGGTTATGGTGGAGTGTGTGTGGGGGGGGGGGCATAAATTAGTCCCGTCCTCCTCTGCCAACACTTCACTATACCCTACTAAATGCACCCACTTCCACTTCCACCATCACCTGATTACTCACACCCTGCACTTCCCTCCCAAGCAACAATGCCACCTTCCCCTCATTGCCATCCATCTCAAACTCCTCCAACCATATTCCAGCTCCCTCAATTCCATCCAGCTCATTCATTAACATTTTCTGCTCCATTACCTTTTGCCAGCCTATATATACCACTTCAAACTGCTCATACTCTCGATATCCTCCTCCCAATCACACACATTTCTCTTCTTCATCTTCACCTACCATTGCCTCACTGACCCTAGCTCAGCATTCAGATCGTATTTCCTCCTCAACAGTATATATTCTTTCCACAATCCTATCCCTCCATCCACTCTTAGCTTGTGTGCCACAATTTTTATCAGTCGACCCTCCTCCATCTGTGCAAGCCTCCTATAGACAATTTCCTTCTCCTCCCTCCTCTTGTATTATTTCAATTTGTCATTTAGTATTAGTTAGTTGATGGTACAATTGTGCTGTGTAGCTATGTGGTGGCCTTGTCAGGCTCTCTATCAGGATTAAATTATTTATGGGCCGGTTAACCATTGGTTAGTGAAGCAAGCCCTCTTTGGTGGGGAGTTGAATAGGAGTTTTTGACCTTCCAAACTGACTCAAATCTGAGACTGCTCAATGGAAGTTCTGAGCCACCAGAACCTTCCTCCATCATATATGCTATTACTAGGGACCCTGACAGCACCCAGCCAGACGTCATGCAAAGCATGGGGTATGCAAGACTACAATTGGGCTAAGGCTTCTACCACCCTTGATCGTCACATGGATATCGTGTCCCTGTGCAAAGAGTTGGGAACAAATGGCTGCAAAATGGTAAATTATATGGTCTCGGCTGTTGTTGGTGGCTACCTAGACATCAGGTGGCTATGGGTGGTGGTGGGGGGGGAGGGGGGGGGGGGGGGGGGGGTAAGCAACTACCAAGTACCACATTGCCAAGTCCTGGGTCGGTTCTGTTGGGTATAGGGATATCGTGTGTGTGAGCCCGGCATAGGAGGTGAGCTACAAGTTGGGAGCATTCCCCAGGATGAGTTGTTACTAGTCAACCTTATTGTGCACTTCACCAGTCAGCATGTGCCATATCTTGTTGCTTTGTTATTAGGCCACCTCCTGTTTCTCAGGGTGATATATATGTTATACACACACTCTTTACACCTTGTACGATAACCTCACTGGTGGCAGCACGAAGGACCAGTTGGTGTTATGCACTAACATGACGACTAGATAGTCAACCCCTGCACTCTGGAACATGACAATCACATGCAAACCAGGATTGATTACTGGCAGAGATAGAGCTGGGAGCTTTTGCTGTTGTGCCATGAGGATGTATAGGGCCTGCAACATCGCCAATGCTACACCTATATTCCTGAGCATTTCAATGTTGGCTTTCACGAGAACAAGATATTCCACCATCACAGTCACAATGACAGTGGTTGCTTCCTTATGCTGGACAATGAAGCTATCCCCTCCACTGAAATCAAGGTTGATGAAGTCAGCATGGCTCAAATAGGCATGTTTGTACCGAACAACTGTTACACATTATTTGCTAAATGTACAACCACTCACCAGCCTGTCCGGATACCCACTTAGAATCCAGCACTCCCTGTCATGACCGGAGAGGCCATATTTCACCTCTCTCTTGATGGGCACGTTGCAACAGGAGATCATTCCCTTGTGTAAGGTGCCTTTTTGCACCTACACAAGAGGTGGCATTTTGTTTTCTGATTTATTCAGCATCAGCCAAGTGTTTCTTGGCCTCTGGCAGGAGCTGTATGCATGTGGGCTGGAGGATGTTGGTAGAGTCCGAGACTGAGATGTTTATTGGTCCTGTTCCTCAGACAGCTGCTGGTGCTGGGTGAAGAACCTCTCATCATTATTCTGGAGGAGAATCTCTACAGGATGGCAGAAATATTGTTTGAGCTCACTTGGAACAGGCAGTGTGGCACACGGCTGAGAGACATTATATATACAGTGCAAAATGTAAGCGTACACAGTGCAGGGTGTACTGTGTCCACCTCATGGGGATTGTTGCAGCATAGGTCAAGAGTGTCTCTGGAATCAGGTAGAATATGCTGAAGCTGGACAGATTTTCATGGAAGATTGGATCCATTCTCCATCACATTTTTCAAACAACATGACCACAAAGTCTGTTCAACGGAATTTTACCATTTGGTAAGTTGCAATCACTCTCAGTCCTATTTAGGATTGATCCCATTGACAATGGGATGTGGACCCATTGGCCCTCCAGTAACACCATGCGATTCCACAGCCATTATCTCTAGCCAACCTGGTAGGACCTCATTGACCTACAAGCTACTACATGTAGTTCCACCAGCCATGTGCAGCCAGTCCCTGAAGGGTCACATTCTGACCATGTTGCACCAATACCTAAGAGTGATTGCTTGGCCAACAGCACCATACTAATGCAGCAAATATATAGCATTGTGTTTGTGAAACTAGAGGTTCTCAATATACATACAGGGCCAACTCCAGAAGGCCCAAACAAATGTCGCATTAAAATAGTATAATAATTATATCGAAATGACTCTATTTATTTGGTAAACACCATCTAGTTGCATGAAACTTCCTTCGAACAAAAGGTTTAAAAATGTGATAGATGTCTTTAATGGATGAGAAAGTAACTAAGATATAATCAGTATTGAGCTGTGTGGAAAATCTTGTAATGGTGAGCACTGGACCCGCAGGCCCTGGAGGTGCAGTGGCGACATCTGACACAGTGGGACCCTGCAGCCCAGCAGGGCATTGTTGATCCACTGGCCTCTATCTCCAACTGCTCCAGCTGGTCCATAGGTCCAATGGGTCCAGGAAGTCATTAGGCTTCTGCAGACCAGCAGAACAATGTTCACCTACTATTCCAGTCAGGCCATCAAGAGTCCAGTAGATCCAGCAGGCTCCTGCACTCCAAAAAGACCATTTTTACCCACTGATACTGTGGAGTCCAACAGGCCCAATAGATCCAATAGGGGTCCCAAGAGGCCTAGGTGGTCAACTAACCCCTCCAGCCTTGCAGGACCACATTTTTCCACTGACCCTGCAACCCAAAAGGACATGTCACCCCTGTACTTTCAGCTGGCCTTGTAGGTCCAATAAAACCAGCAGGACTGCATTCTCCTACCAACACCAAATAGTGATACAGACATCTGTCTATATATATATTAATTCTGGAAAATATGATAGATTGTGCAATTAAACATACAGGATGGTTTGACACTGTAAAATATCAGCCCTGTATACACATGGTACAGTATGGCACTCTGTGCCCAGGGACAGGGGAAGGAGTAAAACAAGATATCTGTCACACTGTTTTTTTTGTAAGAGGGATTGGATGTTAGCAGTGGTGACTTCTGCAAGCCTTTGTGAGTTTTTGCACAGACCTTTCAATATTCCAATAGCCATGGGATGTGTAGTGGGTTGTTATTTCCATTAGCAGTGATGAACATAGAAACTCATTTCTTAGAGCTGCTGTCTGCCCTCTTTAACTGTATTGACTCTTCTCAGGTGCTAGTAACCATTGGAGCGGTGATGAACCTATCTATATGCAGAGCATGCAGTAGGCAGTTGGCATAATTGCAGTATGTGCTTATGTAGAGTGGGCTGTTGGACAAAACCCAGCCGGATATCTGTGGCACCACTCATTCTCGCAGAGATAGAGAAGACAGTACCAACCCCATATCCAAGACAGGTTAGTAGTCCTCAATATTTTGCCATCCTCCAAGCCACTTTTTTACGACTTGGGTGGAGGAAGGTGCAGCTCTGATATAGGATGGTCTGCTCAAAAAGTAACTCAGTGCGTGCCACCTTCATCCAGGAAGTTTTGAAGGTTGATACAACTGACTTTCCTGATTGGAGCTTGTTGAATGCATGTCCTTTGAGAATATGCCATGGTCACCTCAACTCTGCAGGTGGCGTACTAATCCCTTGTCCTCGTTCATCAGTGGTTTTAGTGGCGTCTGAGAGGGACAAACCCTTTTCCTCTTCACTGCCGCATTCCTAGGAAGTGGGGACTTTCCCCTGCTGAACAAGGTATTAGTAGTGCAGCCAATCCAGCTAGAATCGCACCAATGCCTTCTTTGACTTCACTGCTAAGAGCAGGGTCTTGGTCCATGCCCATCCCATGGACTCGGAGTTTTGCAATTTGCTATTTATGGGGTTGAGTCAAGAGGAACATGTCGGGCCAATAGGTCTCGTGAGAGAGGTGTAAGGTGACTGCAGTCCTTTCTACAACTTTGGCGAAGAGTTCCTTCTGTCCTTTGGAGAGGAAAGGCTCTGCTGCACGTGCCTTAATCAGGTAGTTAAACAGTATAGTATGCAACACCCCCCCCCAAAAAAAAACTCCAGGATTGAAAAGTATAGCCTTCTGTGTGCTGCCAGAGATGGCACCAATCACATCAATCAGTCTAAGCCGCAGGGATTCTCAACCAGGGGTAAATTTACCCCCTGGGGGTAAAAAATGACATGGCATGGGGTAAATAATTGCCACCTGATAAAAGGGAATATAAGGCTCTAAGCAGGTTGGTATATATAACTTACCTGAGCTTACTATTTCTTAATATTATTATGCCTTTGGTCTGTGATTGTTTTCATTGTTTTACTCTTTGCAATGAACTATATAATTTCTTTCTTTATCAAAGTATATACAGCTTAGATTATAAATGTGTTTTCTTATCTTCTTACTTTTCTGTGCCTTTATGATGCTATGCATTTTTGAATGGGAGTAAGGGGGTAAATGTCGAAATATATCATGCTGAGGGGGTAAATAATGGAGGAACGGCCTGGTCTAAGGCAACCAAGGGGAGGTAGGAGCTTGGGCAGGAGTTTGGGGACCCAATCTGTGAGTTTGCAAATGAATTTGCTAATGCTTCCTCCCAACTGACTGCAGGGAAGAAAAGCCCTGTCCCCACAATTTCCGGCACTATCATCCACTCGAGTTCTTGTTTCATAGTCCAATTCCATATTGTCTGCATGGCATGTTTAAACATATGCATGAAAACAATGTGGCCACCTCAAATACTTTTTACACAATAATGTCCATGCATCCAGAGACAGCTTTGTGGTGGAGTAACTCCTCGCTCATCACCAAGCAGCACATGCTGTAGGCAGGATTTGTGCCAGCATTGAAACTGAGACACAAACCTAGGATTCAGAGCACCTGTATTTAAGCTAGTGCATTTTTCAGGGCCTCCTTGCGCTTCAAAGTGTCATAATGGTAAATGGGAAGTGTGCAGTAAAGTCCTTGGAAGACACCTAACTGCCAGTGACTGTGTTACTGTACTTCATGGAGCCATCCTGCAACATCATATAGAACTTAAAATTTCTGGCATGATGATAGTTACACTCCAGCTCTTGGTCAAGGGAACTGGTAGGAGTTGGTGATGTGGAGGTGGATCTGCTACAGATCGGTATTATCAAAGACATGCAGGGCACCGATACATATTAGCTGGTGGGCACTGAACTCGGTGTGGTCACTGCTTTTCCTTGCATTGTATTTCACATTTTATACTCGAGATTACAAGAAAAATGTGCCCTTTTAAAGATTCATATCCGATATGAATCTTCAGCTAAGAGCAGGCCCAGAGGTTGTTAGAGCAGGCCCAGAGGTTGTTTTGCTGAACTATGCTAAACTTATATATATATATATATCAAGAAGAATGGGTGATACGTGAATCGTACCTTTTAAAATTGGTGTATCACTTTATGTTTCAAAATCCTCCCCCTCCTTTTTTAGCAGATTTTCTCCCTCTGTCCTTTGATTTGATACCTAAGGCTATGCAGTTTGCCACTGACAAGATTAGGAAGTACACTTACAATTGATAATCACAGGTTTTGTCTCTCATTACAAGGAAGTGGAGTCCCTACTGAGAAATAGCTCTGCTGAGGTGGCATGGGGCAAACAATCTACGTGTCCAGGAGAGAATCTTTGAAGACTAAATTTTGGTGATTTTGGAGGCTATCTGTTTAACACTAACTAGATTCAAAGTGCACTGAACCAAGATGAAGCATATAAACTTTATTTGTGAAGCCATTTTAAAAATGGGATCAACCACCAAATAGAATCCGTGATGAATTTGAAGATTTTTTTAAATAGGATTTTTGGCCTTCTACTTTTTACTGTATAGCTTAGCATAAGACACTGGTGGGAGTTTTTTTCCCCGGAGCTAATAGCAGCTGAAACTACCATTTAGGCGGTTAAAGAGCTACTGGTGAAATTTTGCTGAGATGTGAGCTTTCCTCCTCCCATCCCCCCTTTTTTGGCCACCCGCCATTTAAAAAAAGGGTCAAACAATATAAAGGGCTACTCCTGATAAACAGCAGTTTGGTATAAGAATGATGTGAGCAAACCAGGCCCGTAGCCAGAAAAATGAGTGGGGGGGTTCTGTTGGTAAATATTGGGACCTTTTGGGTCGACCCAAGGGGGAAGGTGTGGTAGGGGAATGTGCTCTCTCCTGTGCAAATATCGGAAACAAAATAAGCATTCTAAACATAATAATAAATGACTATTTATTAAGAGATTAAACTAGAGATTAAACTATCTAATAAGAGTTTCAAGTTCCATTCTCCTTGGGTGTAAGTGTCCAAATATTTCAACAACTTCATCCAGATTAATTGTTGTGTCATAATGTACATGTAAGAGTGCTAGAGATGTCAGGCGTTCTTGGTTCATAGATGCTCTTAGGTAATTGTTGAGACATTTAAGTGTACTGCCACTTCTTTCGCATTCACAAGATGTTACTGGCAGAGTGCATGCGATTTGCAAGAGAACATGAATGTTTGGGGAAAATGCTGCATCACAATCCTTCAAGGCACTAGATGGTGTGGATTCTCTTTTGTGAAAGGGTACATTTGCATATCTTGATTTCCAGCGAGTGAGTTCAGTTTCTATTAGTTCTGGTGATGGCAAATCCTGGTGATAAGTTTCAACAACTGTGCTGATATCAAATTATCTTGTGGTAATCAGAGATGGTACAAGTACCAGAAGAGATGAAGCAGTTGCTGACAATGATGAGAACCTTTCATTTAAGCTAGTGCAGATATGGTCAAGGAATGGAATAGCAAGATTATTCTTGAAGTAATCAAATACTGATTCTGCTGGTGCATTACCACGGTGCTGCTGTCTGCTTGCTATCCTTGGCTTACTCGGGGTGGTGCCCACCTTATCAGCCATCAAGACAGCCTGGTCATATACTTTCTGAAAGTTATCTTCTCCTTGCTTTTTTAGGCGGCAAAAAAGAAGTTAGCCTGGCAGCCAAGAGCAGTTCTTGGCTGCCTTTTTCAGTTCTCTCTTTCAGGCATACTTGATTCTTTTGAGTGCTCACCACATGAAATGCAGATGTCAGCTTTTCTTTAAATGACTTTTAACAAACCACAAATTAACCAACACAAATTCATTGTAGATGTACTCCATGATGTGGTTAACACCATTGTAGCTATGTGTAATTCTTTAATTAAGTAGCTTTGTGAAAGACCCAATTGGAAAAGTGGACCCAATTAAAAGGGTGGACCCAACTGAAAGGGTGGACCTCACAGCCAGTGGGGGGGTTCTAGAGAACCCTGAGAACCCCCCCTGGCTACGGGCTTGCAAACAATACATCTCTCATGCTACCTATCTCCCTGTTTGCAACAGCAACGACATCCATCCAGGAATGCCTTATTTTCTAAGTGGGAAGGGATTCGAAGAAATGCCAGGTAAATATAGGTTCCATGTAGCCTTCCTCAGCAAAATAATATCTGGAAACAGTAGCAAAGAGAGTTACAAGAGACAGGCATGGTTGTGATGGTGAAACTGGCAGCTAACTTTTAATGGAACATTTTTATGCAGGTGGTCAATAAATGTAACATTTTAACTTTCTCGATCATTTGCTCATTCAATATTTTAGTATTCAAAACATTGAGGAGCAAATTTAACAGAAATAGTAGGAGTAAGAAACTTAAACAAATGAACGAATAAATACAGTACATCCACATCGTTCAGTTGTAGCAGCTGAGTGCACTGTATCAAAAAAAAGGAAACCAAGTTGTCCCTTGATGCACTTGTATTTACCACTTTGACAGTGTGTTCATGAAATAATAAAATAATGCGTGATAGACCTTCGCATTATTTTTAAATAAAAACACGCGCGAATCCGTTTCCAGAGGAACGCACAAAAATATTGCGTGAACTTATTTCTAAGCGTTCAAACATGTGCGCGTCGCAGATCGCTGGCAAAATGGAGACTCTGTTAGCGACTACTATGGCAGCTAGTCACGAGTCCGTGAGGGCCCCAACTGGGACGACCTCGGACGATCTGACTAATTTGAGCTGGGTGGCTGGAACACCAGTGCCCATGAATACATCTGTCTCGCCACCAGAAGGAATTATGTTCTCAAAGAAGCTTAACAATAATAACAACAACCATTCTGGCTTGCACACACATACAGAAAACACTACAAGCACTACCAAGTCAATGAAAAGGCTATTTAAGGCACCTCTGCCTACTTATAAGATCATTGTTAAGGATCGCTCAGATTACAGTGTCTCTTCCAATGGCTCTTCTCCCGATAGAGATGACTGTGCAGTGATCTTTGCAAATGTGATGAGTGAACAACCTTCTGATTATGACCTGAATGGAAGTCTGGATTTTGATTATCTGTTAGATAAAGTGATCCCTGGTGAAGATGGAGAAACTGATGACGATGTGTGTGCAATCAATGATCCTGCAGATCAGGAGGAAGTTGGAAGTTTTCCCAATAGCGAAAGTAAGAAAGAGAAGGTAAAGTCTCATAGCAAGCCCAACTGCTCTTATACTTGCCTGATTGGAATGGCCCTCAAAGCCAGCAATGGCTGTCTCCCAGTGAATGCTATCTACCAATACATTGAGTAAGTTGTCAAGATTTCCCCAGTTAATATTACCAGTCTCCATTTGCTTATCAATTATTTTTTAATAGAAAAGAGTTCCCTTATTTTGTGACAGCTCCAGATGGCTGGAAAGTAAGTATGCCATAAGTTATAATCATTATTTTGAACAGTATTGTTGTTGTGTTGCATATTTATTTGCCAGTTTATTTATGTGTAATAATACAGAATTCAGTCCGACATAATCTCTCCCTCAATCCAATCTTCCGCAAAGTCAATCCTGAAGGCTGGTTTGGCAAGAAGGGGCATCTCTGGGAAGTGTGTGTAAATAAGCAGCACCTTGTTAACAAGGAGATACAGCGGTACCTTCACTCCACTGGGAAGACACTCAATAAGTTCTCTATTCCACTGAAAGGTAAGGCTAATACAGTTGATTTGGGTATACAATAACTGAACTAGCTAGCTAAATCGAGAGTACAGTGTTAGATGAAATTTAATTTAAAAATGTTGTAGAATACTTTCCAGGTTATTTACTTAAATCGCGCCAGCTGTTGCTAATGGGGGAGGGACAAGAAGGGGAGGAGTTCTGGTGATGTATATACACCTAGCTAAATCCCTAAATATATCTATTCGAGGCTAACTAGCTAGCTAACTAAGCTACATGTAAGAATGGGAAGAAAGAATGGAGGGAAAAGGTGGAAAAAATAAAGTAGTGGTGTAATATGAACTTTATGTCATGAGAGATTGTAATCTCAAGTGTTTTAATGTGGCTGTTGCTCAGGTTGCTATGCAAGAACCAAACTGAACACTAAGAAACAGCTTTATCGTTCGAGTGGCAATAATCTAGTGAAGAGCCCTCCTGTGCTTTGTAGCAGATGCACTATGATTGTGAGCCCAACTCCTGATGATTCCTTCACCTCATCAGATGACAGCAGCAAACAGAAGGAAACTGAAAAAGAAGTAAATAAGTATTGTCCTGACATGAAGGTTAGACGGTGTATATATACCCTATATATATACATGTATATATATAAATATATAATTTTTGTCATATATACTAGTCAGTAAATATTTTTCACTTTCTGTTTTTGAGTTTGTTGTATATATGGCTGCTTGTCTTGCATTTTGACAATCAATGGGTAAAGTTCGTGAACTATTTGAGCACCAGCTAAATTGTATGATATTATTACTCTTGTTTTTATGACTCTTGTTTTTATGCAGGAGGAAGTGAAATTTTGTGGAGTTAAAGTTAAATCTAAAATGCAGACCACTGAATCGGCTCTAGATCCTAGTGTGGGACCTCTGAGATATGGTGGATTTCAGCCAACTAATGATGTGACTTCTCCGGAGCACATGTTCTCACCCATGAGCTACCCAGTGCCTTTTGTTCCATTTTACCCACAAGCTGCTCATTTTGGAGTAGCCATGGAAGGAACACCACCAACTTGTCATCATTCTTCATCTTCCACTTCCTCTACTCCATCTCCCCTTGGCAACCCAATGGCTACCTATGCCATGCCTGTACCATATCAATATATGATGTGGGGGCACTATGCTCAATTCTATAACAGCATGCTCTCGCGGGAGATGATTGCAAGTAATGAATTTAATGGCATACCTCAGATGATCCCAGCTGCCGATACATCTGTCAAAGTCTTATCCAGTTCAGGCACAAGTGCTGATGTGCTGAATGGTGACTTTCAAAGTATTCCACAAAACAAGAGAGCTCCAAACCAGGAAAATACAACGAACTCACCTGATGAAACCTGTCTCAGTTCACCTCCAAAGAGAATGAAGGCTGGAGAGGGTGGTTTGCTTGCAGCAAGCATGCCAGACAAGAATGTATCTTCCTATTTAGCAGATATTAGCAGTAATGACATTTTCTCTGATAGTGACCAAGCCACTGATGATGAAATTCATCACGGCAACATGAATGCAAGACCATTGGCACAGAGAAAACAGAGTGAAGAAAGTAATCCTTTGTCCAATCTTAGTCCTCAAGCAAAGAAAGGTTTGGAGCAAATTGTAGGAGACAGTGATCTGAGTGTTCTACTTACCAATGGCTACAAATCCATTGCAGAAGTTGAAAAAATTGCTGAAGTCAAACACGGTGATGATAACTCTATACCTCTTGATAAGAAATTAATTGGTGGTAAGGAGGAGGTGGAATGTGTGTCTTCTATGGATTTCCATGACATTGACTCCAGGGTTAGTTCCAGCCAGAAAGAACCTTACTATCTTCCCAGGCTGGACAGTCTGCTGCACATAGGAGATGATACGATCATGTCCATCAAAACAGCTATGAACCTGGACATACAAGGCACTGTGGAAGTAAGGACTGTCAATGACGAGTGTAAGAAGATTCAGGAAGAACTGCAAGAAACAAACAACCTCAAATACAATGTTTAAAATGGCTAACTGTACATTCAATATGCAACAGTAAATGATGCTGTTATTATGTCTGTATTATTTTGTTTTTGTTTTTGTGGTTACTAACGCGTACGGAAGGATGTGCCGTGTCAAGGAAGTCCTACGCAGTATAATTACGAACGGGCCTATACACGCGTTAAAACCTTACACCCGGCAAGCTTCGCTACCATGGGTCAAAAATGAGTGCTCTATCATTCGGTGTGGCTTTCTTGGCTCTTACACCTTGGACTTTGGGTAAAGTTGTCTACGAAGCTTAAGGCAGCTAGCTAGGTGCAGTCAATACGGTTGCTGTTTTTTTGTTTTTTTTGTTTATGAATTATGCAACAAGGTTTTATTATTTCCAGTATGTCATTAAGGTTATCTTCTGATAAAAAATACAGGAAATATAAAGGCTGGAGAGTTCTTCATTGCATTTCCAAAAAGCACCTTTGATCATGAGGTACTGAGTATCTTCATCACAACTCCTGGCAATCAATCAGTGCTTGTTCATCTGACTTCGCTGAAAACATTCCGCAAAATTTCCCTTGTCGAACCTGCAACTACTTCTGTGATCAGACCTCCTGCTTCATTTGAAATATTTGGAAGCTCAGACCACGACAAAGGGATACATGTTTATACTGTGAATCCAAGCCAAGTTATATCTGTTTTTGTGATGAAATATGCCCTTGTAAACACGCTTTCAAGTGCATACCTGGCCCTGCCTCCCATTACATACGCAGGCCTTGAGAAGTATGAATACTACATCTCTTCCTACCAGTGGAATAACAGAATTCTAACGAACTTTACCAGTATTGTGGTGCTGGTTGGGACACAGCCTAACACCAGTGTAGTCATCACACCTACACAAGAAATAGAAATCCCTCAGTTCTTCAAGAACCCAAGCTACAATTGGACCACAGTTGAAGTTGGGGAATCATATGTTTTTTTCATTGGCATAATGCAGACATTCCATATTGAACATTTTTACGATCTTACTGGAACGAAAATTGTGTCTGATAAGCCTCTAACAGTGCTCGGAGCACACGAATGTGCAGATGTGCCAATAGGTGTGGGATATTGTGATTCTATAGTGGAACAGTTTCCTCCTACGATCACCTGGGGAAGATTTTTCTTACTTGCCTCCTTGCATTCCAGGATGACGGGTGAGCGCTACAGGATTATCACAATGAAAATATCAACCATGGTCAAAATAAAATGTGTCCATGGCAATACTCCAGAATTCGGTCATGTGATATTAGTACTAAATGGCACTGGACAATACAGAGAATTTGAACTAGGAAGGGACAGATTCTGCAGCATTACTGCCAATAAGCCACTTCTACTAATCCAGTATTCCCAAGGGTATTCTATAGATGGCGTAGGAGATCCATTCATGGCTATGATTCCCCCAGTTGAGCAGTACAGCAGCAACTTCACTGTAGTGGCTCCAGAAGCATTCACTAACCACCTAACCATCACAGTCCCATTTGAATACTTCAACAATAATTTCACCATACTCATTAACGATACAACATTGCTGACAAGATGGACGCCCATTTACTGCCGGAAAATGTTTGTCTGTGGGTATGGGGCTCGTTTAAGTGTGCAGGAGGGGACTCACAGGATAAATCATGTCCAGTCGCAGGCTAAATTTCTGGTCATGGCGTACGGGTTTGAGTATCATGATGGATATGGCTTAAGCACAGGCATGGAACTTAACTGGATAGCAGGTGAAGTAATGGTTGATAATTGTTAATAAACTAGCAAAACCTTGCAAATGTAACCAATGATATGTTTACCTGTGCTGTGCATACAAAAGATAAAATAACCGAATAGTAACAAATGCTAGGTCAATTATGTTCCAGAATTGTTTTGCGAAATCTGCATAAGAACTCCTCAATGTATTGCGAAAATTGGCTTTAGAACTCTAAGTATTTCTTTAGGAGTTTTGCCTGAATAGTTTATAGTCAGACACAATATCATGTATAATTCTTTTGGAAAATAGTTTCCTCAAATATCTTCCAAAGTAACCTTTAGTAAATGAGCTGTGCATTGCTTTTTACTTATCTTTGTTCCAGATATTTGTCAGCATGGTGAAGTGAGGCTGACCTCCACATCTGCTGCAGAGAAACAGAGGCACATTGCAGGACATGTAGATATGTGTCTGGATGGTGTGTGGAGTAGCGTGTATGGCAGCAGGTGGACATCCAGGGAGGCAGCAGTGGTGTGCAGACAATTACTAGGTCTAGACAGTGTGATGGGTAAGTTTCTAGAATTAGAAGATATTCTTTAAGATTTTTTAAAGAATGTGATGTTAGCTAAGAGTAATCGTACATTATTATTGTTGTTGTTACTGCTTTTGTGGGCACATTGAAGAGATCCATAAAGCCGTTGCTGTATAAAGAAGAGTAGTCATGTCCCTGTTGGCTATAGCATGCTACTTCAAGTGAGATAAGAGATCTATGAATTTGCATGGAGAACTAACCTTGGAACTCCAAAACTTCTAAATATATCTTAAATCTGGAATTATATAAATTTTCAAAAATTAAGAGGAAAAAAGATTAACGTCAAGTGGTATAGTGGTATAGCAAGCTACTTCCCATGCAGTCCAACATGAAAATTAATTTGAGAAGTGCTAAGAATGTCTTTCTGCCAAGTTCAGAGAAGTGAATATAGCTTTGAAATTTTCCTTGGTCCTAAGGTGATGTCATCACTATTGTGTGGGTTTAGTTAGCAGGTTCTCTTTTTACAATCCAGTAATTCTTCACTGTAGCTTCTATGAATAACACAGCATGGCCTAGCAATCTCATCCATGGCTTTTCAGCTGATTTATCTTCAGAAATTGATCGCATATTGTCTTGTCATTGTGTCGACTTTATTCATGTTCTATGAAGATTTAATGACATGATACTGGATTTATGGTACTATATACCAGTAGTCAGGGGGAGCTCGATGGGGTGATGAGGAGGGGGAAGTGCTCAGCCCTATCCCATTTCTACAAGCTTTGGAATTGCTATAGGTATTTTGTTGCAGTTCCTTGCCATTAATAATCTCCTATGTCAGCAAATAAAATGGGTGCAGATTTAAAACACAAATATGTGGTATTTTGGGCTTCTCTATTAACCAAACATTATCTATTATATTATGTGATTAATTTCAAGTGAGGGTATCTTGAGGTATGGAAGAGACAAAACTGCCCAAAACTTACAATTTCTTCAACAGTGACATGTCATAGAGCAATTAACTCCAAAAGTGTATCTACATGTTCTGATATCAGGCACTTTTTTTAAAAATGAACCATATATGCACAAAGCATCAGAGCACTATATTGAAGGTATGAGAGGGTGCAAGCTTCCCTCATCACCTGACAAAAGCTTATTCCAGCTACTGTATATATCTAGATATTGCTGCTCAACTTTCCTGAACCTGTCCTCTTTGTCACAACTTACCTCAATTTTGTTTATGCTTTTAGCCTTTGCTCCTCTGAACTCCTTGTTGCCTCCTCAACCTAGTTTTGATATTTTATCCTTTCAGCATCTCAACTATATTGGCAAGTGCATAATGTGATTCTTCCTGCCATTGTGTTTGCATGCACACAATGTCTCAGTACTTGGGTACTGTTTGCTCTTTAAAAAATTACTTGCAAATGTTTAAAACCACACAGAGTCAAAGACCACAATTCTTGCACAGTAACACCCGGAGTATTTCCTTTCAATGATGAGTAGTGGTGGGTGAAGACCTTAAGTAGCATTTACTCTTATAAATCCAATTACTTCCCTCCCCCTCAATTTTAGACATGATTACCTCTTCAATCACGGCTCACTTCCCTTTGTAAGTAGGCATAATAGCTTATCAGTTGGATGGGCTGGATGGCCTACCAAATTTTGCTCCACTACACAGTTAAAAATTAAAATTCAGGTAAACATATTGAGCACACTCATAGGTCTGCTTGGAGCATGTCTCTGCCACGTTTCCAAGTTAAATCATCTTGACTGTTCAATGGTTAATACCTCACCTCAGGTGTTTACTTCAAAGTTTGACCCTCATCCCAGTGGCAACTTAAGTCTCATTTTAGCTGAGCCACTCATGCTAGCAGCACATGACATACACTTGCCAGAGAGTCACAAGTTTGTGTACCTCAGTCAACCATTGCACTATCTCTATTGAGTATGTGTTTGTCTTAGGTATAAATGAGGAGAGCATGATGCTACTAGCACTACTTTTGGGAACTTTAAGAAGGACAAAAATATGAACAGATATTTTTTTGTTGTTGATTGCATTCTATAGTTTGACCTATTGACTGTTGACATTCGTGGTTTTTTAGTAAAGTTATTTCAACTGTTTTTCAAGAATAAACTTTTCAAGAATAAATATAGTAAGTTTCAGTTTGGTATAAGAATCGCCTCCATAAAAGCTATGCATTATCATGCTACTCTAAAAAAAATCTTACAGCAAAGAAATCCATCCAGGAGTATATACCTCCTTGAAAGTATAATTATATTACAGGTAGACATAGTTGCCTGTACATAATCTTTTCCCTGAAGAAGTGCTTCCAGAGACTACCATGAAGGCTAGGAAGAGACCATCATGGTGACAGTTACGATCGTCAACTATTTAAAAAAAATCATTTTACTTGCTCAGCCTCTCATGCCAGAGCTAAAGTTTTATGACTCAATAGAGCAGTCTATTGGACATGCATGGATAAATAATCGGCATAATAATTCTTCTGTGAATGGTGTCCGAGTTTGTGCCTGTAGGCACTGGTAGTGGGCTAAATCATTTTTGACCAACTGAACCATACTATAATATCTTTGTTCGCATCATTAAAATATAATTTAAAAATGCTCTAGTTTGGCATAAAAATCAGTTCATTTGAGGGCAAGGAACATAAAAGCTTCGTAGTGCTACAAATTGCACTTTGTGTGCATAACAGCAAAGACACCCATCCAGGAGCACCTTCTATGTCTACAGAACTCATAGCAAGGAAACACATCCAGGAGTGAGTCCTTTCTCAAGAGTGGAGGGATTTGGTGCTGTTTCTAATAAGCAAAAGTGCCATCAGAAGAGCTTCTAGAAAGAACACGAAAGGTGTTAATGATATATAGCAGTTGCTATTGTTTTCATTAAAAAAAACTTTTTAAACCTCACTCCACCAAACTAGAGTTTTGTCTAGTTGATCATAAAGCATCTACTGACATGCGTAGATAATTCTTCAGGAGCACACCTAGTTAAAATTATTGTGAATGATATGAGTTTGTAGCTGCAACTGCTTATGTTGGTCAATCATAATGTGTCCTAAGGTGGTATGTCAGAAGCTTAAAGACTACATAACATTTTACTTTGGACAGCAGTCATACTCTAAATGTAATTCAGCTCCCAGGGTCAGTATCTATTGTCTTGGCTGGTTACCACTTAGCAGACAGCAGACCAATTATACACCATTTACATTTGAAATATTCTCTGTGTACCTTCTACTGTACGTATGTAAAACTTGTGTGTGTCAGTCTGTGTGAGTGTCTGTCCTCTATAGTGTGTCAGTCTGTGTGAGTGTCTGTCCTCTATAGTGTGTCAGTCTGTGTGAGTGTCTGTCCTCTATAGTGTGTCAGTCTGTGTGAGTGTCTGTCCTCTATAGTGTGTCAGTCTGAGTGAGTGTCTGTCCTCTATAGTGTGTCAGTCTGTGTGAGTGTCTGTCCTCTATAGTGTGTCAGTCTGTGTGAGTGTCTGTCCTCTATAGTGTGTCAGTCTGTGTGAGTATCTGTCCTCTATAGTGTGTCAGTCTGTGTGAGTGTGTGTCCTCTATAGTGTGTCAGTCTGTGTGAGTGTCTGTCCTCTATAGTGTGTCAGTCTGTGTGAGTGTCTGTCCTCTATAGTGTGTCAGTCTGTGTGAGTGTCTGTCCTCTATAGTGTGTCAGTCTGTGTGAGTGTCTGTCCTCTATAGTGTGTCAGTCTGTGTGAGTGTCTGTCCTCTATAGTGTGTCAGTCTGTGTGAGTCTCTGTCCTCTATAGTGTGTCAGTCTGTGTGAGTGTCTGTCCTCTATAGTGTGTCAGTCTGTGTGAGTGTCTGTCCTCTATAGTGTGTCAGTCTGTGTGAGTGTCTGTCCTCTATAGTGTGTCAGTCTGTGTGAGTGTCTGTCCTCTATAGTGTGTCAGTCTGTGTGAGTGTCTGTCCTCTAGTGTGTCAGTCTGTGTGAGTGTCTGTCCTCTATAGTGTGTCAGTCTGTGTGAGTGTCTGTTTGTCCTCTATAGTGTGTCAGCCTTGTGAGTGTCTGTCCTCTATAGTGTGTCAGTCTGTGTGAGTGTCTGTCCTCTATAGTGTGTCAGTCTGTGTGAGTGTCTGTCCTCTATAGTGTGTCAGTCTGTGTGAGTGTCTGTCCTCTATAGTGTGTCAGTCTGTGCGAGTGTGTGTCCTCTATAGTGTGTCAGTCTGTGTGAGTGTCTGTCTGTCCTCTATAGTGTGTCAGTCTGTGTGAGTGTCTGTCCTCTATAGTGTGTCAGTCTGTGTGAGTGTCTGTCCTCTATAGTGTGTCAGTCTGTGTGAGTGTCTGTCCTCTATAGTGTGTCAGTCTGTGTGAGTGTCTGTCCTCTATAGTGTGTCAGTCTGTGTGAGTGTCTGTCCTCTATAGTGTGTCAGTCTGTGTGAGTGTCTGTCTGTCCTCTATACACTCGAAAATTACCGGGAATAGATCCCACAAACTATTTATATTCTGAATCGCATGAGATGGTAAAGTTAGATTTTCAAAAAAAAATCGAGTCCATGCTCCATAGCCATTGTTGGTCACATTGTTCCTGCACAAGCATTCCCAACAATACCTCAATAATTACGCAATATGGAACGAACTTCACTTCATTAGAGCTCACATAATAAAGCAGTTGACTAGCCAGGATGCCTCTAGCCCTACTCTATTAGAAAAACACCTTAGTTACCAAAATGGCAGAATTTGCAGGACAAAGTGAGGCTGTCTTTAGCCTTATTCAAGACCTTAGCATTGCAATGGTTGCTAAAGTCTTCAGTCGGTTTTGATCAACAAAAAGGATATATCTCTTGCTGTACCTTTGGTGTGGGCACCTCTGCTAGTATATAATATGTATGGTACATTAGCTGTTTTGATAATCCTGTCTGCAATGTATAACTGGTGCTATAGTATGAAGAAAGGTGATGGCAGTTGCCGTGTCATTCCACATAATTAATTTGTGTGTGTGTACATAGGTAAGCTATGAATATCTTTCTCCGTGCCACAACATCACTGATCATGTCAATAAACCCCAGCTCCTATTGCCAGTGAAACTCCATGGAACTGCCCTCACAACGTTTGTGATTTGAATGACCCTTGCAGTCCTGCGGCCAGATACCTATACCATGCTTGAACGTATTGTAAACAACTCGAGTTCCCTTCCTTCAACTACAGCACATGATTTATGGCTGGCAGAGCATGTGAAAACCAAGCAGCTGCAGGGTCCACAGGGTTCATTGGTTCTATCCCTAAGCAATGACTGCAATTAAAAAAAATCGTAATGTGTTTCCCCCCCATTGCAGGAGCCATTGGCCACTCTATTGCGTCTAGTAACCTATCCTGGAGTCACCTGATTGGTAATGTACGTTGTGTTGGGTCAGAGTCTACACTGCTGGAATGTGACTGGGATGAGGATCATATGAGTGATGATGATTTGGCGGGTTCCCAACTCGCAATGGCAAGATGCTACCCAAGTAAATACATTCAATTGCATTGCTGCAAAACACTAGATTGTGTAATGTTTGAGGGTAGAGCTTGTAGATCTTTAGCTGTTACGATGCTGAACATGCTCTTTGAACTCTCTAGCTACCACACCCTCTGTACGACAGTGTGAGGTCATGAACTCAACAAAAAATCCAAAAAAATACCCAATGGTTACACTTTGCACCTGCTATGGTGTGACTGGGATGTATCCATGACATCAAACATGTCAGGACAAGAGGTGAATATTGTAGTTACACTCAGAGCTGACAAGGCTTTGATGTCTATGCTTAGCTCCTCCCCCTTCCTCTGGCTGTATGCTCCATTCAGTGATCCCAATTTTTGTTGTTGTCAGAAGTGCTTGACAACGCATTGTTGTCTCTTCGCCTGATCTAAATCTTGAAATAATAAGATCATGTTCCTATAGGATGTAGTGTCTTTCATAAAAATGCTGCTGTATTAAAAATATGTAATGTCTATCATATATATACATATGTATTTCCTTTGTTTTCCCCCAGTGCTAATACTAAAATTTGAAAAAATACATAGGAAAAATGTGTGCTCCGATTTTGGAGTCCATAGCATCATGAAGTGTAATGAATTTATATATTACTCTTCTTTTTAATGACAAATCTGTGTTTCAGTGTATGAAAAGAGCAATAAATTTTCTTTTTGAGCTTCCTCATCATAAGCAACTGCTTGTAATTCTAGTGCACCAACATTTTTTAAATTGTAAATCTCGTAGAAATGAACGTCTCGGCTGAAATTTCTCCGTCATCCCTCTTCCCTCACTTTGCCCGTAGTCCTGCAGCCCTCGTGTGCACGGTCACATGCACTCCTGCCATGGTGAATGAACTAGATGTATACATCACATGGAGCAGGCATGGGATTCCAATACCAATGGGCAGCTACATACGCACTACACAGCCACAGCAAAGCAGTAGCACATCGAGTGCATGGTCACAGTTTGAGTCAATATTGAGCATTTTCAGGCTAGGATTGGAAGATGGTGGGTTATACACATGTTCTGTCACTGTGGTCCACAATGCAACTAGACAACCACTATCGCAACCATCGGATACTACCTTCAACCTTACTGTGCTTGGTGAGTGAAACCTAAGCCTCTTATTATATATTTTTTTGCGTAATGAATGCAGTTCAGACTACTTGGCTCCCCGCTTCCCCACATTTATAATCAGTGGTCGCCGAGTAACCTGACACCTAGTAATTACTTCCCCCATTCCCATATGTGGTGTAGTCTTCACATGTGGCTTTAAAATTGAATTTGTGTATATGCATTCCTCAGAAACGGAAAGTTTGATCTTCCAGTTGAGGGTTATCGGAGTGGGTCATTGCAGCAACTGGTTGCTTCAAGTAAGAGTTACACAAGTGCAACAAAACAACAATGACAACAACAACAACAATAACAGCTAAAAAGCAAGGTCCAAGAGGATTGGACACTAAGACACATGCCATCATTTGAAGTGGATGTTATCATCCATGTGTGCCACAAGTAAAGTCTTCTCTGTGTACAAAAATGCTCAGTGATTGAACTCTTGTTCCCATACCTCTGCTAGCTCCTCGTGCTCACAGTACAGAGTATTTGTGTTTGGGAACTCTTGTCCACATAACTCTGCTAGCTGCTGCTTAGATGGTTAGCTGTCCTTGTCTGCCACAACTCTGCTAGCTGCTGCTTGGATGGTTAGCTATTCTTGTCCCCCACAACTCTGCTAGCTGCTGCTTGGATGGTTAGCTATTCTTGTCCGCCACAACTCTGCTAGCTGCTGCTGGGATGGTTAGCTATTCTTGTCCCCATAACTCTTCTAGGTGCTGCTTGGATGGCTAGCTCCACATGCTCATAGTACAAAGTATGGCATATATTTTTAAAGGGCGTGCAAATGTTGAAGTTTCGTGTCATGAGCAACACTCGCATGTGGCTGCTAGTGAGGCCAGGATGCTTCACAGAAATAACATGGTACAGATTGCACAAAAATGAGGCCATCGTATTGCATGCTTTTTTAATTCCAAAAGCAAAGAAAAGCATTGAAAATTGAAAGGATGATGATGTATCGTAAAGGATCCATGAAACCCACAGAGCCACTCTAGATCCACCACTGTTTGATCTGTGCACTAGAAAAGTTCATGAAAAACACTGAAGCCTTATTCTGTATTGCAATCATCATGCTCTTTGTTTAGGTTGATCAATGCTGTTGGAATGCACAACTGCATGCACCAGATTTATTGGTCGCCTAACAAAGTGTGACACTGCTCTAAGTGGTATGAGATCAGAGGGGATGGGGAGGGGGTGGTGGTGGGGGAGGAAGGATGTATCAGCACATATATTTCATTATTAACCATATATCATTAGCAGTATAGCAACTTATTGGGCATTTGCACTGTACATTAATTTATTGGCTTGGCATCACCAGATACACTCCACCATGATGTTTAAAAGTTGTTCCTAGCTTATAACTCACTGCTATAATGCATGGCTAGCAATACATGATGCCTATCTGGGTTTTTTTTTGCTGTGTTCTTGTTGTCTTGCTGTTGTCTTGTTGTTGTCTCGTTGTCTTGTTGTCTTGTTGTTGTCTTGTTGTTGTCTTGTTGTCTTCATTGTTTTTGTTTTTTTAAACAA
Source organism: Cladorhizidae sp. MBARI D1340-BT2 (assembly GCA_028752905.1). Lineage (NCBI taxonomy): Eukaryota > Metazoa > Porifera > Demospongiae > Poecilosclerida > Cladorhizidae > Cladorhizidae sp. MBARI D1340-BT2. Next base: position 12,065,410 of record JAQNBH010000008.1, on the reverse strand, counting down.
GTCTCCAGTTCAAGAAAAAACTGCCCAAGTGGAGCAGAATGTGGTCGAGCAGATCAGAAGCTCATGTCGCGACTGTTCCCTTACACAAAACCACATATCAGATTCCATCTTCAAGTGCTTCGGAAGGGAATCTAACAACGTTACATTCCGTTCAAGGCTCTATAGCACCAGCTCTGCTTCTCTTTCAACAGTGATTTCTCTCTTGGAAGATTGGGTGAGGAGGGCTCCATCCATCAATATCGCCGGCGTGCTGGTCAGTGTGGATCCTAGCTGTGTGGTAGTCATCAGTTCCTTCATCGCTCCAGCTTGTGCGTGGTCTTCTACCAATCTCACAAGTAAAAACTGTAAACACTGAGTGGCAACTGTGGTAGTGTGTGTGCACGCATGTGTGGGTGTTTGTGTGGGCATGTGCAACCACAGGTTGAACTTAATATGGCTATACTCATTATCTAATGAGGAAATAGATTTGTGGCTCGACCTTGGCATTAATAAATTATCATTGGCTGCATGTATTGTTATGGTTTTGGCCACATGATGTATGTATGTATGTATGTATGAATGTATGTATGTATATTATGCAACTGTATATTATGCAGCTGTTGCAAGGGCAGGTGATTATTTAACTCCTGCTCTGCTTCAGATAATTGATTTGCTCTTCCGGTTGTGCCAGGCTGGAATCAGAGCTAGCATTTTTTATGTATTCTGGGATGCTCTAATATCATGTTGCAACCATTCACCTGCAGGACTTTAAACTTGTATATATTTTGTTGTTGTTGTTGTTGTTGTTGTTCTTGTTTTTGGCATTAACCACACAGCTGATTCCAAACCGGTTTCCACCAGGCTTACCTCCAAGGAACCACCTATCCATATCGCCACTGCCCAAGGTGCTAAGGATGGAGAGTATGACAGCCAGCTGTGTGGCAGCAGAGTCCCCAGCTATACCAAATGGCCACTCCCCATAGTGGTGGGCTGTGTAACATTGGTTGTGGTGGCCATGATCGTAGCCATTACAACCGTTCTGGTGGTCATCAGCTGCCTCAGATACCGAAAAAAAGAGTAAGTTATGTAAGGGAACCCAATGCTGAGTGTATCCACCTATGCACTGTATAGGTGCTTATTCTAATTAAGGGAACCCAATGGCTGAGTGTAGCCACTGTATAGGTGCTTATTCTAATTAAGGGAACCCAATGGCTGAGTGTATCCACCTATGCCTGTATTCTAATTAATGGAACCCAATGGTTGAGTGTATCCACCTATGCCTGTATAGGTGCTTATTCTAATTATTTTATATTATTTTTTATTTTGTTTCGTTTAATTTTTTTTAATTAAAAAAAATTTTTTTTTAATTTTTTTAATTTTTTTAAATTTTTTAAAATTTATATTTGTTTTGTTTTATTTTTTGTTTTTTTAAATTTTTTTTAGTTTAGTCATTATTATTATTTTAGTTTTTATTTGTTGTTTTATTATTTTATATTTTTATCTTTTTATTTTTTTATTGTTTTGTTGTTTTATTTTAATTTAATTTAATTTTTTTAATTTTTTAATTTTTTTAAATTTTTTTAAATTTTTTAAAAATTATAATCAATTGATAGTTATACAATTAATTTATATAAGTTGGTTGAAGTAATTTAATTTTATTTAATTTTTAATTTTAATTTTAATTTAATTTTAATTTCGTTTCAATTTCTTCTCCATACCTCATACCTCACATGCTACCTCATACCTCACATGCAAGTAGTTTTAGTACCAAACTATGGTGCTTTTAAATATTGTGGGTTAGGTGGGTAATGGGTCAGTGGCAGAGGATGGTGGGGTCGAACAACATTCCCAAAATCATTGTGACATAAATAGCTCTTCAGATCTGCAAGGAGATTTAAAGCTGCTTGCTAGCATTAACTTCATGTGCTGTTCTCTTTATCTGCTAATCATCTTGACCAGAATATGATGCATATGGTGCTTATTCTAATTAAGGGAACCCAATAGCTGAGTGTATCCACCTATGCCAATGTATAGGTGCTTATTCTAATAAAGGGAACCCCAATGGCTGAGTGTATCCACCTATTCAGTGCATAGGTGCTTATTCTAATTAAAGGAACCCAATGGCTGAGTGTATCCACGACCACCTATGCCACTGTATAGGTGCTTATTCTATTTAAGGGAACCCAATCGCTGAGTGTATCCACCTATGCACTTGAATAGTTGCTTATTCTAATTAAGGGAACCCAATGGCTGACCTATGCCACTGTATAGGTGCTTATTCTAATTAAGGGAACCCAATGGCTGAGTGTATTCACCTATGCCACTGTATAGGTGCTTATTCTAATTAAGGGAACCAATGGCTGAGTGTATCCACCTTACCTATGCACTGTATAGGTGCTTACCTAATTATTTTATATTATTTTTATTTTGTTTGATATCATTTTATTTTTTTAATTTATTTAGTTTTGTTTTATTTTATTTTATTTTAGTTCAGTTTGTTTTCATTTGTTTTTATTTTTATTTTGTTTTGATTTCATTTATGTTTTTATTTTATTTTATTTTAATATAATTTAATTTAATTTTATTTAATTAATTTTTTAATTTTTTAATTTTAATTTTAATTTAATTTCAATTTCATGTTGTTTAGGAATCCATAATTTATTCTCCATAACTCACATGCAGGCAGTTCTAGTGCCAAAAGAGAGATCTCTCTATGTGCTTTGAAATATTGTGGGTTAGGTGGGTAATGGGTCAGTGGTAGAGGATGGTGGGGGACATAAATAGCTCTTCAGATCTGCAAAGAGTTTTAAGCTGCTTGCTAGTGCATTAATTTCATGTGCTGTTCTCTTTATCTGCAAATCATCTTGACCAGAATATGATGCATATATTTTTGACTGCCTGTGTTCTATTAATGAGGCAAATAAAGGGAGGAATATATGTAAGTGTTGTAATGATCCAACATTCTGTAGGCACATCCAGAGCTGAAACTTATTAAGGATGATTCAGTGATTAATATAAATTAGTACTTGACAAGAACAGACATCGATTTTATATATATATTATAAGGGGGACGCGAGCTTAAAACATGTGGTTTTAATATAAAGTACTATATCTTTGCACCTGTGCATGATATGGTCATGATTTATATACCAGAATGTAGCCAGTGCAGTATGCTTTCTGGTAGTAGTTTTGTGTTGCCATACATATTTATCTTTTGGAACTACAAGTTGAGTAAAATCAGCCCTCAAACTCCTTGAGCAACTACTTTCCAGCATCACATCTTGAATGGATAGAGATGTATATACAAACACTACAGATTGAAGCTAAGAGATTTTTTTAAATTTTTTTTAAAGTGAACTCGTTCATGTGAAGGGGTGTCTAAAATTATAAAATGCGAACACTAACAAAACTTTGTGGTAACCACTTTGGAGCTCCATAGATTCTTCACACTTTACCTTATGAACTAGATATATGGCTCAATGCTAGATCTCTCTGTATGCTCTCTTTTGATAAAGTTATATAGGTATTAATGTAGCCAAAGTGGAGGTATATACCTCAAAATCGGAGTGCCTAAACTGGCAAGTAGTTGTGTTTCCTTATTGGAAAGTGCTTGCCAGTTATCTGTGGCTAGAGGAAGCCCTACCCTACAAAACATTAGGCGCTAAAACGTGCCGAAGCCAGAGAGGGTGCTAATTTTTTTCAACGGGCACCCACGCTTGCCTACTTCATGGTGTTTTAGAATACGCTTGTTTTGTATATAAGGCTTCCTCTAGCCACAGATAACAATTCTTTCCGATCAGGAACCACAAATATTGCCAGTTCAGACACTAAGATTTTAAGGGACACCCATGGCTGGATGTAACTCTAGCATAGTACATATGCAACTTTATTTTATTTAAGAGAGCACAGAGAGAGAGATATCATTTGAGCTATATATCTAGTTCATAGGTGAATTGAAGACTTGAATCAGGATCATAGCCATATCATTTTGATGGTCATGGTGTCAGTAGTCTGAAGGTTTGTCCAATAGCTTTCCATTGGAATCATGATGGCATGTGTGATTAAACTAGGGACATGGTCTCTTTAATTGACAAAAAAACCTTCTCGACAATCCTCTGAATGGGCCTGTTAGCTGAGGACTACAACCTTCCCCATGGTTAAATCTAGGGACCCTCTTTGTCGTGCTCCTTGGAAAGCAATTGAGCACACTCTTACATAATCATCCTTTCATGAGGCTTCTCGGATATTGTCCCCAAATTGGCCATTCCAACTGGGATGCTTGACAGGTAGAAATTGGAGTCTGCATTGACAAAAGGTGCAGTTCTTCATCCGTGATCTCCTTCAAAGGTTCTCAGACAATGCTTGCAGGAAGGTAACAAAGCCTGCAAGTTTCAATACAAACTCCACAGCCCACACACCTGCAATGTCAGCAAAAAGTAGTGTACAAGATCTTGTCCACCCCCTCCTCAACAGGCAAGTGGCATGTATAGTTAAGGCCTTCATTTAAGGGGGAACAAGTCTGAAAACTGTCCATTTAAAGTACCATATCTTTGCATACATTCATGCTATGTTCATGATTTATATACCAGAATGTAGCCAGTGCAGTATGCTTTCTGGTGGTAGTTTTTGTTTTGCCCTACATGTTTATCTTTTGGAACTGCCAGTTGGAATGGGAAGTAAGGTCAGTGCACCAAATCCATTAAGTACTGTGATTATGTGGAGATATTTTTAATATTTTTTAAGTGGACTTATGTTCATATGTGAAGGGGGTCTAATTATAAATACAAACACACAAAAAAACACCTTGTATATAGTTACGACTTTGGAGCTCCATAGATTCTGCACACTTTACTGTATGAACTTGCTCAAATCATAGATCTTTCAGAGGTATACTGTGCTAAAGTTACATGCAGCCAAAGTGCGAGTCCTCAAAATCTGTGTGCCTGAACTCTGGTTCCTGATTGGAAAGTGATATATAGCCATTTGTTATGTTTGAGAGCGCTTTACAAAAGGAGCATATTCACTAGGCGCAAAACTACGACTAATTAGGCAAGCACGGGTTCCAATTTCCCCCCCCCCCCCCCCCCCCCCCCCCGTTTGCCTAATTTGACATTTTAGCACGTAAATCAGTTGTCGAGTTGGGCTTCCTTTGCACTTTCCCATCAGCAACCCACTTTGGCTGCATGTATATAACTTGTTATACCAAACAGCAACTTTTTTTTAATACCCCCAAAAGCACACAGAGATTTGAGCTATATTATATCAAGTTCATACAATATACTGTGAAGTGTGCAGGATAACCGCAAATCAGCCATGTTCAGACTTGTTCCCTCCTTAAACACTAGGACTATCAAACTTCTTGTGTTCTGAATACAATGAAACTGTATTATTGTGGAAGCAGTGCAACTATATATTATAGTCTATTTGTCTGCTCTGAACAATTTTGTCAACTAGAATGTTGATCATTGAAATGCAGCCCAACTTCTGTGACATCTCCTCTAGCAGAAACCAGCTTTGATGACCCAGTGGGTGACCAACTACAGACATGTGCTGACCATTGCAAAGTGCAAGACTTCCCACTTTCTAACAAGTTCTCCGACCCTTGAATTGAATGTGTGAACACTCCATTTAATTTTTTTTACATAATTATATAATAATAAAAAACAGCAGTGAATATATGTATATATATATATTGAATGAACATAATTCATGTATTGATGGCTATATATATGATGGCTATATATACAAATAATATATTAAGGAAAACTCTAAACAACGAACATTCATATATACGTGTAGTGAAGAATTGTTGTATATACTAAAATTGAATGCTGTATATATATATAGTCAATTATAGATGTACTAGCTATTACTATTTTGTTCTGAACTGCCGGCAAAATGGAAAGAGCAAACAAATGCAAAAAACATCATTAGCGCGCAGAAGAGGAAAATCTCGGAGGTCCCTCCGGAGGCACTGTGAAGGGAGATAAGAGCTACGGAAGAGAGGAGGGTAAGAGGAACTCTGAACCAGTTGGTAATGCTCAGCCGGTGCTCGTCGGGAAGAACCTTCTCTCGCAACACCCTCATGATGGAGAAATAAAAGCCGCAGAGGAGCTCAAATACCTGGAAGCAGAGCAACATATTCAGCCTGTAGAAAGTCTGGTGTCTGTCCCATGCAGTGTACGCTGCCACTATGAACACAGCCGAGCTACACGCAGAGACCACAACAAGAAGTCTGGTCATGGTGTAGCCCAGCTTGCTGATGAGGTAATCGCACACGATGCCTCCAAGAAGAAAGCACACCATGAAGGAAGCGAAGGCTATCCCAAGTGGAACGTCGTGGAAAACATCCAGAGCTGGCGTCCACATAAAAATAAATACAAACAAGACACTCTCGAAAAGACTTTGAATGGTCCCCACTAAGAAAACGTCCACGCTCTGAAGGATCTGTTTCAACCCTTCCCTGCAAGATCGCTGCAAGTCTTCTAGCGAGATTTCCTTCTTCTCGCTGAAGTTCTCATTCCAAAACAGGAGAAGGCAGACAATGGAGCCCATGAAGAAGGGAATGGCAAGGATAAATGGAGCAACTGGTCCAAGCGAGAGCCAACGTGCAGCTATGTCAGCCAATAACCCTGCCAGCACGGCAGCAATGCTACTCCCAAAAGCAACATGACTAAAAGTGATTGGAAGCCATTCCTTGGGAAAATCAAAGTCCTCCAAATGCTCATGTGCACACCAAGACTCCAGGGTGGAAAACAAGATGGAGTTAGTCAAACCTGCAATGCAACGGCCAAAGATCAAAACGTCGTACCGAGGACAGACGGTGAGGAGACAGGAGATGATGTAGAGCACACAGAAGACAACGGCCGTCTTGCGCCTGCCAAGTTTAGCTGTGATGATATCCTTCACAGGGAAGAAGATGGTGCTGGAAATGATCCCGCTGACGTAGATGATGGCCACTTGGCTCTCCATGAAGCCGTGGTAATGATAGAGGCGGTAGAGATAGGGACCTGGGGGACAGCAAAAACAAGGACAACTTCTCCGTCAAAAGAGTACATGTCATATTGTACAAACAAAGTTACTTCAACGAACAATTTATATATATATATATATATATATATTTTATTACATAAATGTGCTATGATTAGCTACTTTTAGATACAGGAAAAAAAATTCAAATAAGATGATCAACAATGGCCAGCACAACTTGGGTTAGGCAGTGTATCTGTGCTTGGCCATCTCTATATTGAAACAGGAAACCTCCATGTCCAGGATATGGAATTACGCAAATTAAAATGTTTTATTGCCACAAATTACATTCTCTGCCCCCCCCCCCCCCACACACTGAAAACAAAAACAACCCGGAACTGCTTTACAATAATCGAGAAGTCATTAAGCCTTCCCAATCCATCACCCATACTTGTAAAGCTAGTTTGTTCTTGCTATATATGTAGGCAATGATGGCCGGTGGCAGACAACTGAGCATGCACGAAGCAGACACTACAGTCAGTGTTCAGTCTTTGTCACCATTTTATTTTCATGAGTCCCAATTGGTAAATCCTAAAATCTTGTTTTCATTTCTATTTTATTCTAAATATTTTTATTGTGTTTTATTGATAATGTACACGCACACTTGTAGCCTGGGGAAACACTGTTATTGCCTCTCTTAAGTAAGCCAAAGAGAACATCTGAGAACCATCCTATAGGTTGTCATCTCAAACACTGGTCTCTTCCAAGGGCACTGTTATATAGAGTGGATGCTAGATACAGAGTGAGATATACTCACGTATACATATGACCATGAAGTCTGACGGATAGGCTAGGGCTAGTGGATGCTAGATATAGAGTGACATGTATTTACATATATATACATATGACCATGAAGTCTGACGGGTAGGCTAGGGCTAGTGGATGCTAGATACAGAGTGACATGTATTTACATATATATACATATGACCATGAAGTCTGAGGGGTAGGCTAGGGCTAGTGGATGCTAGATACAGAGTGACATGCATTTATATATACATATGACCATGAAGTCTGAGGGGTAGTAGGGATGCTAGATACAGAGTGACATGTATTTACATATATATACATATGACCATGAAGTCTGAGGGGTAGGCTAGGGGTAGGCTAGGGCTAGTGGATGCTAGATACAGAGTGACATGCATTTATATATACATATGACCATGAAGTCTGAGGGGTAGTAGGGATGCTAGATACAGAGTGACATGTATTTACATATATATACATATGACCATGAAGTCTGAGGGGTAGGCTAGGGGTAGGCTAGGGCTAGTGGATGCTAGATACAGAGTGACATGCATTTATATATACATATGACCATGAAGTCTGAGGGGTAGTAGGGATGCTAGATACAGAGTGACATGTATTTACATATATATACATATGACCATGAAGTCTGACGGGTAGGCTAGGGCTAGTGGATGCTAGATACAGAGTGACATGTATTTACATATATATACATATGACCATGAAGTCTGACGGGTAGGCTAGGGCTAGTGGATGCTAGATACAGAGTGACATGTATTTACATATATATACATATGACCATGAAGTCTGACGGGTAGGCTAGGGCTAGTGGATGCTAGATACAGAGTGACATGTATTTACATATATATACATATGACCATGAAGTCTGAGGGGTAGGCTAGGGCCAGTGGATGCTAGATATAGAGTGACATGTATTTACATATACTGTACATATGCAGGGGTTCATACAGGATTTACAGTTTGGGGGGGGGGAAACTCACGTTTACGTGATGGGCGTGCGTAAGCAAGCCCCAAGTAGGGAGTCTGGGGGCATGCCCCCCTGAATTTTTTTGTGCAAAATCGATGCTCTCAGATTGATTCTGAGACATTTTGAGGGTACTTTCCAGAGTACTTTCCTATAGTTAACTCTTTCACCGCTAGATCATTTCAAAATTATTGTACTACTTTTACTATAAATTTTATACCTTCCCAGGAAAGTAACAAATTCCATAGCAACCTTTGAAGTATTTGTGGTATACACATTGACAAACACTTTGTGGTCACCATAGTTGCTTGGCAACTAAAACCACATTTATGCATATCATTACAAAGGTAATCACAATTTTACACTAGAATAAACTATAACTACTTGATGCTATATTTATTGCACTACATCAGATCAGCAATTGTTCCCACCATATATCTATTATCAGACACCAATTGTTGGTATAAAAAAAAATTTCCCGTGATTTTTTGCCAATAAACAGATACAAGTGCTAGTGCTCACTATACAAAGTTACTATTATTACTACTGTTCATGCGTGTGTTATAAATAGAATAAATCTTCAAGAAGAGTCCACAAACTTGTGGTATTTGTCAAAACACAAGCGGTTATTGTCAAAGCAGAGGGGGACTTGGCACGTACAGCACATCATACGGGTTTCATGCCGATGTCCACTTTCTGGAAGCTTCTTCTTTCTCCCGATGTATTCACACACCAAACAACGCTTGTGCTTCTTCATCTGACATGGATAGTGGTCAAGATCACGGTTCAAGTCGGTATGATGAGCATGCTCATCGCTTCGAGGATGCCCTGGCCTCTTCCTTGAACAAAAAGTGTCCACGAGCTGCATAGCAAGCTCAAGTCTATAGGTCAGGTGGTCCCTCTTGGCTCTTCCTTTTAGAGCATGCTCAGCAGGCCTAACATGTGCTTCCATTATATAACTATTCAAAATAGCACACTCAACTATATAAAAAAATACCTGCTTCCACCATTTGGTACTTACGCCTCCCTATGTTGTAGTACTGGATCATCTGGTCATTGCGTCAACCCACCTCATATTCTTCTGGTAATCAGGGACAGGAGTGGGACACGCAACGTCAGCTTGGCTACCAGTGGCAGTGTATCTTTTCACTGTGCATGTAACACCAGCTGGAAGCTCAGCAACATGCATAGTGGATAGAAGTTCTTTTGTCTACCCAAACAGAAGCAAGAAGTGGCCCATTGGAACGGTAGTCCATAAACCCACGATTATGTTTGGTAGACTTTGTAACCAATTCTTTAGGGAAACCCACTCTGTTCGGACGAGCTGTCCCACAGGCATTTATGCCACGGTTATAGAGATGATTGTAGAGGGTGGGGGAGTTATAATAATTGTCCGTATATAGACGAAAACCACTATGCTCCATGCCGGACATCAAATCCAACACTCCTTACTGCACAATCCTTCACTACTAATACTATCCTCTACACCCTTGCCTGTGTATATTTGGAATGTTTTGATGTAACCATTGGTAGCATCAGCTAGTACAAACACTTTGATTCCCCATTTTGTTGGCTTGTCTTTTAGATACTGCAGTCTGCCCTTGAAGGGGATCCTGGTGAATTATGTACTCCGCTTCAAATCTGGGGACTACCAAATCCAGGAGTTGACGAACCTTGAAGAGGCGATCATGGCCTGACTGGCCATGTGGGATCTGACAGGAGTTGTCAGCTAGGTGGAGGCACCTGTATCTGCTCAAACCTGTTCAAAGTCATGACATCAGAGATACCACGGACATTGATGGGATATTTCATAGTCCAATACAGTTCCAACCGAGGTTGAACTGTAATTCCCATATATAAAAGAACTGCCAAAAAAGCTTACATCTCTTGCACTGTCACATCAGTCCAGGGACGGGCATGAGTACTACTTCCACAAACTGTGGCAGCGTAACGATTAGTCTCAACTACAAGAAGTTTAAAAACTTCATCAGTGAAAAACTTGGAGAAGATTTCAATAGGAGAACTTTCAGGACTAACTGAAGCAGATGTTGGTCCAGGAGTCATTGCATAATGAAAACGACTACAAGATGGCTGCTGTCTCACCCAGACACCTCCAAAAGGGTCCATACCAGTAGAACTACTACAAGTGCCAGTAAGTAATGTAGATAGACCAGCAGTTGCTGGTAAAGATGGACCAGCAGTTGCTGGTAAAGATGGAGCTCAGTAGCACTAGCAGAAGTTCTGCCTTTTGCACGTCCTCTCTGCCTGGCTCTATGACCTCTATGTAGAGCTCTACCTCTAGATGTGCCCATATCTCTACTCCTAGATCTATCCTGACTTTGCAAATGCCTACGACCTTGCTGTGGAACAGTGGTTGCAGGTTCTGAGTCGTCACTCAATGAGTCTGCAAAAGCAGGACCAAGCAATTGAGGTGAGCAGGATAGAGCAGGCAACATAATTGCTGAAATACATAGGTAATACCTCAGAGGGGAAGGGCCTGGAAGGAATGCCATGGATACAGAAGAGGAAGGGCCTGGAAGAGATGCCATACACAGAAGAGGAAGGGCATGGAAGGATGCCATGGACACAGAAGAGGCAAGACACAGAAGAGGCAGGACGTGGAGGGAACAGGTGAAGGGCCAGGACGAGATGACATACATATAAAGAAGAGAGCTAGTCAAGCTCTGAAATAGAAGAAGGCAAACACACTATATGGATACTATAACTATCTAAAAATGACTGGAAGCCATATACATTAAAACACCTGCCCACTACCCAGGAAAAATGCCACACCCAGCTTTTCTTCCAATCAGGAAAAGAGAGTTTCTTGCTCTTTCTATACATATTTTCTAAACATCAAACTTTACCTAAAGATACCTGCCTACCTTCAAGGTTCCCTTGATTCTCCTCATCATCACTTGAATCGCTCTCCTTGACAAAGCTAGCTGAGCTACATGCTCATCATGTCAAAGAGGGGCCACAAAATGCTCAGTACACATCCAAATTTTCTGCAGTGATGCTTTTAGAGGCCATCAATAGCTGGTTAGATAGGAAGCTAATTGAGAGCTTAAATCAAGCCCATACTTCTCTGTGTTAGCTGATGAGTGTGTAGATATTAGTACTACAGAAGAGCTGTCCATCTGTTGTCGGTGGATTGTAAATGGAAAACCAGAGGAGCACTTCCTTACAGTGCTCCACATGTGCCCAAGATGCTGCTACAATTTCAGATGCAATCAGCTCCTTCCTTGAGTCGAAGAACCTGGACTATCGTAAACTAATAGGCCAAGGTTATGATGGAGCAGCCACCTTTGCCGGAGAACGCAATGGAGTTCAAAAAAGGATGCGAACTCTAGCTGCACATTCCTTTTACATCCACTGTGCCTGCCACAGGCTTCAACTAGCAAGCATGCAAGCTGCTAACAGTGTTCCAGAGATAAAGAAGATGTTTGGAACTATGGGAAATATATGGAAGCTCTTCTTCTACTCACCCAAGAAAGCAGAATCTCTCAAAGCAGTCCAGTCTGTCCTCAAGCTACCTGAGCTTAAGATTGTGAAGCCTAGTGATACCAGATGGCTCTCACACGAACGCTGTGTACGGGCTATTTACCGAGAGCTTCCTGCCCTTATCGTCACTCTACAACAGCTGTATGAGACATCAGGTGATGCTGAAGCATACAGTATTGGTGCTCTCCTTGCTACTTACACTGGAGTTGCTAGTATCGTGTTCCTGTCAGAAGTTCGGGATATACAGGCAAGGATGAATGTTTCGATGCAAAGAAAGCTACTCGATTTGAGCAGGTTACCGGTACTTCTGAAAATCACAACGGATCAACTCGAGCATCTAAAGGACGGAAGAAGCGAGTGGTTGGGTTCAGTCGAGTCTGAAATATCTCTGTCGAAAGAAAAACACGACACTCGGCACACATGGATCTGCACAAAGCCGTTGGTCTTCTAACAACCACAGCCGAGTATCGATAGTTGCAATTCCATACGTCGATTCCCTTCTTCTAAATATTAAGAGTCGATTTACTGATAAAGCCGTGAAGATTGTTACTGCCATGTCCATATTCAGTCCCTCCCTACTACCCGCTGAAGCATCCTTACCATCATACGGCAGCGAGCAAATCAAGATTCTTGGAAAAGAAGCAGAGGTTGAGTATGCGGGGACGACATACACCTCACCTCCATTGCTTGATGGCGGTGAGCTTCTTTCAGAGTGGAAGATATTTAGACGGGCTTTTCTAGTGGAGAATAAGCCAATAATGGAACATAAAGAAGAGTCGGTATCTCCTAGCATGCAAGAAATCCTGGACGAGATGAACAAGTCACATACGTACAGAGGAATTTTCCCTGAGACATGGAATCTATTGAACATTACAATGGCACTTCCTGTTGGCACAACAACAGTAGAGCGTTCCTTTAGTCAAATGAAGTTGATTAAAACTCGCCTACGCAGTCGTCTATCTGACTCGAACCTAGAACATTTAATGAATATTAGTATAGAGGGTCCTCCATTGACAGATGTGGACTTTAATGCAATTCTCGACATTTTTAAACAGAAAAATAGACGCATTTTACTTTAATTTGGTACTACTGAACTCACTGTATTGTAATTTTCACCATACATTATTGTATATCTTCGCTTATAAGTTATATATTAATTTTGTTAATAAATTGTTTAATTACAGTTGATCATCTTTGAATTTGCTATTGCTTCTACGTTCCCTTCTCTGTACTGCTCTTTTTCCCCGGTACTGTAATGTAATATACTGTAATGTATTATATAAGAAATTTCATTAATATAAATTTTTATTGTGAAAATTCTTGGGGATATCCCAGGGCTTCCCCCCCATGTATGAAACCCTGCTCAGTTCCAGGCCTATACACTCACAGCAAGGTGCCTAGTGGGTGTAGGCTCAGTTCCTGGCCTAGACACTCACAGCAAGGGTGCCTAGTGGGTGTAGGCTCAGTTCCTGGCCTAGACACTCACAGCAAGGTGCCTAGTGGGTGTAGGCTCGCCTAGACACTCACAGCAAGGTGCCTAGTGGGTGTAGGCTCAGTTCCTGGCCTAGGCACTCACAGCAAGGTGCCTAGTGGGTGTAGGCTCAGTTCCTGGCCTAGGCACTCACAGCAAGGTGCCTAGTGGGTGTAGGCTCAGTTCCTGGCCTAGACACCCACAGCAAGGTGCCTAGTGGGTGTAGGCTCAGTTCCTGGCCTAGACACTAACAGCAAGGTGTCTAGTGGGTGTAGGCTCAGTTCCAGGCCTAGGCACTCACAGCAAGGTGCCTAGTGGGTGTAGGCTCAGTTCCTGGCCTGACACTCACAGCAAGGTGTCTAGTGGGTGTAGGCTCAGTTCCAGGCCTAGGCACTCACAGCAAGGTGCCTAGTGGGTGTAGGCTCAGTTCCAGGCCTAGGCACTCACAGCAAGGTGCCTAGTGGGTGTAGGCTCAGTTCCTGGCCTAGACACTCACAGCAAGGTGCCTAGTGGGTGTAGGCTCAGTTCCTGGCCTAGGCACTCACAGCAAGGTGTCTAGTGGGTGTAGGCTCAGTTCCTGGCCTAGGCACTCACAGCAAGGTGCCTAGTGGGTGTAGGCTCAGTTCCTGGCCTAGACACTCACAGCAAGGGTACCTAGTGGGTGTAGGCTCAGTTCCTGGCCTAGGCACTCACAGCAAGGTGTCTAGTGGGTGTAGGCTCAGTTCCTGGCCTAGGCACTCACAGCAAGGTGTCTAGTGGGTGTAGGCTCAGTTCCTGGCCTAGACACTCACAGCAAGGGTGCCTAGTGGGTGTAGGCTCAGTTCCTGGCCTAGACACTCACAGCAAGGGTGCCTAGTGGGTGTAGGCTCAGTTCCTGGCCTAGACACTCACAGCAAGGGTGCCTAGTGGGTGTAGGCTCAGTTCCTGGCCTAGGCACTCACAGCAAGGTGCCTAGTGGGTGTAGGCTCAGTTCCTGGCCTAGACACTCACAGCAAGGGTGTCTAGTGGGTGTAGGCTCAGTTCCTGGCCTAGACACTCACAGCAAGGTGCTAGTGGGTATAAGTTCACTGCAGGGGTTCATACAGGATTTACAGTTTGGGGGGGGGGGGGGGGGGGGGGGAACTCAAAACGTTTGGCGTTTACGTGATGGGCATGCGTAAGCAAGCCCCAAGTAGGGGGTCTGGGCGCGGCTTTTTTGTGTGCAAAATCGATGCTCTCAGATTGATTCTGAGACATTTTGAGGGTACTTTCCTATATAGTTAAAGTACTAGCACATGGACAGAACATTTTAGATTATGACACAGTTGCATCTTGCCACAGAATCTAGTGACACAGTTGTATCTTGATCTTGCCACAGAATCTACACTATTATAATTAGGAAAGCTCACCACAGAATAATAGCACATGGACAGAACATTCTAGATTATGACACAATTGCATCTTGCCACAGAATCTACACTATTATAATTAGGAAAGCTAACCACAGAATAATAGCACATTGACTGAACATTCTAGATTAACCCATGATTGAACTGTGACACAGAATATTTCATATAAAGAGCAAATGCTTCAGCTAGTATCATTCTGCAACTAAATACGACCCAGAGAATTACAAACCTACACAAATGGACCTCAGGAACTTTTTTTACCAGAAAGCGAGTGCATGCTGGGTCTAGTAGAGATTGTGAGGACGACGAAGATGTAGTCCCAACTACGTCGACTAGTGATGCCTTGACTTCCACCAATTCTGAAGCATCAGTAGGTAGATCAGTGTGTTCCAAAGCGCAGAAGAGGAAACTCTACAAAGTCAGGCTCAGCTACAAGAAGGAGTGGGAGCAGAACTATCCTTGGGTGTACTACGATGATCCTAAGCAGGGCATGTTCTGCAAGCTCTTCCAGAAGCGAAGAAATGCACCTTCTACAGCCAGGGGTGCATGGACCACTCGGGGAATTCAGGATTGGAATCACGCTACTGAACAACTCAAGGAACACAGCCAGTCAAAATGGCACAGAGATGCTGTTATCCATGCTCGAATGGCAGAACAAGGAAAGGAGCAGAGTGTCCTACAACTGCAATGTTCAGCAGCTGCTAAGGAGGCTGAACAAAGGAGAGCAAAGAACAGAAATATAGTGCTTAAGCTTTTGAGATCGATATATCTTGCCAAAAATCTCCTGCCCCTTACAACCACATTTGACCCCCTGGTCCAGTTGCAAATTGCAAAATTAATGGAGATGAACAACATGTCAAAGAGGGGCCACAAAATGCTCAGTAGTGTACACATCCAAATTTTCTGCAGTGATGCTTTTAGAGGCCATCAATAGCTGGCTTGATAGGAAGCTAATTGGGAGCTTAAAATCAAGCCCATACTTCTCTGTCTGATGAGTGTGTAGATATTAGTACTACAGAAGAGCTGTCCATCTGTTATCGGTGGATTGCCAGAGGAGCACTTCCTTACAGTGCTCCACATGTGCCCAAGATGCTGCTACCATTTCAGATGCAATCAGCTCCTTCCTTGAGTCGAAGAACCTGGACTATCGTAAACTAATAGGCCAAGGTTATGATGGAGTAGCCACCTTTGCCGGAGAACGCAATGGAGTTCAAAAAAGGATGCGAACTCTAGCTTCACATTCCTTTTACATCCACTGTGCCTGCCACAGGCTCCAACTAGCAAGCATGCAAGCTGCTAACAGTGTTCCAGAGATAAAGAAGATGTTTAGAACTATGGGAAATATATGGAAGCCATTCTTCTACTCACCCAAGAAAGCAGAATCTCTCAAAGCAGTCCAGTCTGTCCTCAAGCTACCTGAGCTTACGATTGTGAAGCCTATTGATACCAGTGACTCTCACACGAACGCTGTGTACAGGCTATTTACCGAGAGCTTCCTGCCCTTATCGTCACTCTACAACAGCTGTATGAGACATCAGGTGATGCTGAAGCATACGGTATTGGTGCTCTCCTTGCTACTTACACCTGAGTTGCTAGTATCGTGTTCCTGTCAGAAGTTCGGGATATCCTGGCAAGGATGAATGTTTCGATGCAAAGAAAGCTACTCGATTTGAGCAGGTTACCGGTACTTCAGAAAATCACGACGGATCAACTCGAGCATCTAAAGGACGGAAGAAGCGAGTGGTTGGGTTCAGTCGAGTCTGAAATATCTCTGTTGAAGGAAAAACACGATATAACACTCGGCACACATGGATCTGCACAAAGCCGTTGGTCTTCTATCACAACCACAGCCGAGTATCGAACTCTAGTTGCAATTCCATACGTCGATTCCCTTCTTCTAAATATTAAGTCGATTTACTGATAAAGCCGTGAAGATTGTTACTGCCATGTCCATATTCAGTCCCTCCCTACTACCCGCTGAAGCATCCTTACCATCATACGGCAGCGAGCAAATCAAGATTCTTGGAAAAGAAGCAGAGGTTGAGTATGCAGGGACGACATACACCTCACCTCCATTGCTTGATGGCGATGAGCTTCTTTCAGAGTGGAAGATATTTAGATGGGCTTTGCTAGTGGAGAAAAAGCCAATAATGGAACGTAAAGAAGAGTCGGTATCTCCTATATAGCATGCAAGAAATCCTGGACGACATGAACAAGTCACATACGTACGGAGGAATTTTCCCTGAGACGTGGAAGCTATTGAACATTACAATGGCACTTCCTGTTGGCACAGCAACAGTAGAGCGTTCCTTTAGTCAAATGAAGTTGATTAAAACTCGCCGTCTATCTGACTCGAACCTAGAACCTTTAATGAAAATTAGTATAGAGGGTCCTCCATTGACAGATGTGGACTTTAATGCAATTCTCGACATTTTTAAACTAGAAAAATAGACGCATTTTACTTTAATTTTTAATTTAGTGCCACTGAACACACTGTATTGTATTTTCACCATACATTATTGTATATATTCGCTTATATATTAATTTTGTTGTTCATGCATAATTTGTTCATGCATAATTATTATAATTTTATTACAGTTGATGATCTTTGACAGTTGATCATCTTTGAACAGTTGATCATCTTTGAATTTGCTATTGCTTCTACGTTACCTTCTCTGTACTGCTCTTTTTTCCCTGTTACTGCAATGTATTATATAAGAAATTTCATTAATATAAATTTTTATTGTGAAAATTGTTGGGGGGGGGGGGGAGAAATCGTGTGTTTTTGGGGGGGGGGGGGGGGGGGGGGCCAGGGCTTCCCCCCCCTGTATGAAACCCTGCTCAGTTCCTGGCCTAGACACTCACAGCAAGGTTCCTAGTTGGTGTAGGCTCAGTTCCTCACAAAGCAAGGCCTAGTTCTTGCATGGCTAGGGTGAAGCCATGCAAAGCAAGGACTTGGTGCAGTACAAGATGTAGGACCCCAAAAAGGGTCTGGGGCATTAATTATTGCCCTGGGAAAGCACCAGCCACACATGCCCTCCTATCAGTAAAACACTCATTACAGCTAGCAATGTCATAGTGTGCATAGTGTGCATTTCGTTTGCTTATGAGAGAGAACATGAACAAATGAATCTGTATACAGCTGTGAAGTACCTTGCAGCCAGTCACCAAATATCACCAGAAGGTAAACAGGAATGTATTTCCTCTGGAAGGCTAGGAAGGTCGGATTGTTGGTGGACTCATGTTTGGAGATCCTGAGTTTGAAGAAAGCGGCTACACAGAGCGCAGAGAGGAGGAATAGAGAAATGTAAGTAACCACTAACATGGCTAGTTCTGTTTATCTACGCCTCAAGGGTGGTTCTAGCCTCACAGTAGTCTGGGCAACTAGAACAGACTGCTAAAACCTCTAAATAGAGCACATCAGTTATTCTGGGTATTGCGCACTTGATGAAGCCTAGTATGTTCGTCAGTGCATCCAGTAAGATTCCCTCTTTCGCCAAGCACAGGATAATTGTAGTAAGTACTACGCATTATTAACTCAGTGGATGTGTTAACTCAGTGGATGTGTGTAGTGTAGAGTCTTTAATTTTCTGATATGCATCAAATAATTGGTGCTATTCCCTCGACTTCTCTCAACATATCGGCCCACGTCAGCAGCTATTATGAAGCAGGTTAAATCAATCATGTTGGTTTGCTATTTGTCAAGACGAAATTCATCTTCGCATCAATATGAGAACACCTGGGATATCTTTATGGAATTTAGCAGTGCCACAGCTGAGAAGCCCTTAACTTTCTTGTCCAGATAGTTAGGTCTGGAAGGCTAGTTTGTTTCTAAGCAAATATGGCTATGCCAACTTCAAGGTTGCTGTTCGTGTTCATGCTGAGCCTGCACAAATAGAACCGCTTCAGTCTTTGCCAAAGCGAGTTGTCCAAGCTCATACACAGGTTTACAGTACAAGCTAATCTCATGCAACGAGGAGAGCCTATGAGCACATTCTTGTGTTACTTATTATTACGTGATGACACGGTGAAGTCTGGAGCATCTAGCCAGAAGGTCGAGGAACACATTATTGAGAAAGTCATTGAATTGTACTATGTCAAACTTAATGTTGTTGTTGCTATTATTTATTTTGATCATCAGCATATCATCAAGGAGTGTGCTACTTCCTATGTATATATATGCCAAAACAGCCAAAACACAGAAAAAAGGTTCCATTTCGACTAAAACTCACCTTGGTAACTAAACGGTGCTGTAGGCTGCTTGTAGGTACAAATACACTGGACCATCCTCATTTGTATTTCTATCTCCCCCCCCCCCCCTACACACACACACACACACACACACACACACACACACACATCACTTGTGAGGTTAATGTATTATTATTGTACTAACAGAAGACTCCAAATCATCCAATGCATTGCAGTGACTCATCATCTAGATTCAGTGTAAAACAAAACAAAAAAGAAAACAAGGAAATCGGTAAACAATAACCCTGTCTGTGCAATTTTGATCTAGCTGAGTTAATTCAGCAGTTGTTGCACATTTTAACCACAAATAAGTGAACAATCAGTTTGTTTACTGAGAAGCTCACTCTTGTGACAACAATCAACAAAAATGGCCTTAAACAAAACCTAGTCCAGTACTTGTAATCCATGTACCTGATGTGTGTGTGCATGTGTGTGCGAAAAGTGTGAGTACTGAATATGGCAAAGAATAACATCCACGATCGGTTAGTTCTGAAGTTTTCATGGAGGAATTCTTGAAGAAGTTTCTCAATCATTGAGAGGACACAACAACCAAACCGTATGTTGAAATTGGATTGCTCATCCCATTACTACCGAGTGTGGTAGCACTTGCCATGTTGGTGGTTTGAACCTATTTCAAAATGGTGACCACCAAGAGAAGCACACAAACCAACAAACCTTCTCCCCTAGAGAGACTTCTTGGCATCCTAAACTGGATTTGGCCGTGTTTAGCTTTAAAAAAAAATCCAGCAGGCCTGGTGTTCGTTACTAAGGTACATAGTACGCTGGCATCCGCCCTCAAGTGTTAAAGAATGTGAAATTCGTCATCAAGAATCCTGTATCTATCTATTTATCAATTGTCCCTTTTCTTCCACCCCCTTAGCTTGAGTACCAAAGGTCATTCATAACCAAAAATTTCCATTGATGAGCCTCGACTCGTCTGTTGCCAAAACAAAAAATTGGTAAGGATCATTAATACAGTAAAACGCTCATGTGTGTCTTATTTAGAATCTACCCATTTCACCAATTCACACCACCTATTGTGTTAATTGATGGGATGTTGAGGCCAAAGCTAGATGAGCTGACTCAGCAGCTTATGCACATTTTCGTGCAAAGGAGGGAATGTTCAGTGGCTTTACCAAGAAGCTTTCTCTAATGAAGACCTTCAACAAAGCCAGAAGCTTTCTCTAATGCAGACCTTCAACAAAGCCAGAAGCTACTTGTGCATGTGTGTGCTTCAGTAACGAACATTGCAAAGAAAACCTGCTGTGATTGGTTAGTTATCGAGTAACCGTGAGCAACTGTTACAAAGTTCTTTAAGCATGATTACAGGATTTATATACAGAGGGAGAGAGAAGTGGACAAAGATAAAAAAGTGTGGGTTAAAAACAAGCAGTTGCCATGCAAAAGGTAGACCACAAATATTTAGATGACCCTTTACCTTTATAATAATGAACCTGTTGTACTGTGTATTAACATGGTTCATGGTGAACAGAGATAAGGGTCCTCTAAATGTTGGGTCTAAAATTGGCAAGTTCATGTTTTCTAACGAGTTGTATTGCATCTGCCAAGGAAGGTATATTCTTCCCCTGGGGTATGCAGTGTTACATGCAAAACTTATAAACTTATAGGATGAGTTTTCATTATGTTTTGTGGACATGTTATATAGGTAAGGGGTCATATAGGTAAGGGACAATGATCAATCCATTTAATTTTAGTGGTGATCCGCATTGCTAGAAGCCACTACGCCAGAAACGTCTCGGCACTTGGCTTTGGCGGCCATTTTAAGGGGTATATATATATATATGCACCTGTGCATGCATATTCCGTGTTGGTGATGATAGCTCACAATTTGCAGTCTGTGACTTCTCTTATTATTATTCCAATAACCTCAATAATCAACTGATGAAGGCTAGAGTATCTCATCGAAACGTCAAGAGAATACAATTTCAACTTGATTATTGAGAAGGTTATTGTAATGTTATTATGTCAACTGAGAGTTCTTGAGAATTATCATTATTGTTGTTATTGTTGCTGTTATTATTATTATTATTATTATTACTACTACTACTACTACTACTACTACTACTACTACTACTACTACTACTACTACTACAACAATATTATTATTATTATTACTATTACTACTACTACTACAGCAATATTATTATTATTATTATTATTATTATTATTATTATTATTATTATTATTATTATTATTATTATTATTATTATTATTATTATTATTATTATTATTATTATTATTATTATTATTATTATTATTATTATTATTATTATTATTATTATTATTATTATTATTATTATTATTATTATTATTATTATTATTATAATATTATATATTATATTAACTTGTACTGCCTGCTGCAAACAGACATACATTATCATAACATCACCATGGCAACCTATGATGACACATGACCTGTATTCTCCTCATTCACGTAGCCATGCATCTCTGTGGGCAATGTGGGGCAGCTGGCTGTTGACCTGCTCATCAACACCTTACGTCTCCCTCGTGTGGGCTACTTGGACCATCCTGCGATCTTGCCACTTGTAGGCAATGATGCCTTTGACCACACCCAACCAGCAGGATTTCTCCACACTGCAGCGGAAGGTTAATGACGTGCAAATAACGTGCAAATAATTCATTTCCTATGTTAACCTCGACCACTTAATTAGTTTTTATTCCTTCACTTTTCGTATTGTGTTAACTTCAGTGTACTGTGACGCTGATCGGAAACTGGTGGTCTTACAGTTTAGAACTCCTCTTATTAAGGTAAGGAGACTTGGCAGGATTATAGAACTCCTCTTATTAGGGTGAGGAGACTTGGCAGGGTTATAGAACTCCTCTTGTTAAGGTAAGGAGACTTAGCAGGGTTATAGAACTTCTCTTATTAAGGTAAGGAGACTTGGCAGGGTTATAGAACCTCTCTTATTAAGGTAAGGAGACTTGGCAGGGTTATAGAAATCCTCTTATTAGGGTAAGTAGACTAGGCAGGGTTATAGAACTTCTCTTGTTAAGGTAAGTAGACTTAGCAGGGTTCCTCCTTTTATTAAGGTAAGGAGACTTAGCAGGTTATAGAACTCATCTTATTAAGGTAAGGAGACTTAGCAGGTTATAGAACTCATCTTATTAAGGTAAGGAGACTTGGCAGGGTTATTGAACTTCTCTTATTAAGATAAGGAGACTTGGCAGGGTTATAGAACTTCTCTTGTTGAGGTGCGCAAACTTGGGCAGAGTTATAGAACTCTTTGCTGGGGAGACTTGGTATGGTTAAGAATAGATGGGGAGACTTGGCCAGATTATAGAACTCCTATTATTAAGGTGGGGAGACTTAGTATGGTTATAGAACTACTCCTGCTAACAAAATCCTGTAGTTATGACTTGAGAGCTTCATAGGTTCTGCACATTTCGCTCTATGAACTTGATATATAGCTCAAAAGATAGGCCTCTCTGTGTGCTCTCTTTTGGTACTAAAAATATTGCATAGCTATAACGATGCCAAAGTTAGCTGCAGCCAAAGTGAGGGCACCTCAAAAACTTGAAGGCCCGAGTTTGCTTTAAGTGTGGCTCGTGGCTCCTGATAGGAAAGTGCCATTAGCCTGTTGATATTTGTATATGTGGCTAGAGCAAGCCTTACTCTACGGTATGAGTGTTCTCATTAAACCCCCAAACTGGTATGTTGACTTTGACTGCCCATAACTTTTTTAATAATTGGTTTGTGTAGATAATGTTATGCTCAAATTGTTGCTTGTTCTATGTGCTTTCCAATGATATATAAAATATCATGTTTTGTCAGAAGATGCATGCAGAAACATCCTAGGCAGGACCCTCCTCCTCTTGGCAGACCCCCACTACTCATTTAAAAAAATCAAAAGCTGTAAATTGGTTTGTAGCTTGTCAAAGCTAACAGCTGTGATTGGGCTGAAATCATATTGCAATAACTAAAGTGGTTGTTGAATGGCAACATGCAGTATTTGATTACGCGCTAAAAATTGTGATTTTTAGCGCAATTTACAGCTTTTGATTTAAAAAAATGAGTAGTGGGGGTCTGCCAAGAGGAGGAGGGTCCCTGCCTTGGATGTTTCTGCATGCACCTTCTGACAAAACATGCCTCTAGAGATATTTTATATATCATTGGAAAGCACATAGAACAAGCAACAATTTGAGCATAACATTATCTACACAAACCAATTATAAAAAAAGTTATGGGCAGTCAAAGTCAACAGACGTTTTTTTACCAGTTTGGGGTGAACTACCCCCTTAGCACTAAAATGTGTGTATGAGGTTGAGTGTAGCCATTGAAAAATCATGCTGGAAGAAAATTGATTTTCAGCACGCATGCTTGACCATCTACTCAGGTCGCAGTTGTAGGTGATATGCAAAAAAAATTTAGTATCAAAAGAGAGCACACAGAGAGAGCTATCTTATGAGCCATATATAAAGTCCATAGAGTGAAGTGTGCAGAATCTATGGAGCTCCAAAGTCATAACCACAAGATTTTGTTAGAATACCTAGTTGGGGAGACTTGGTAAGGTTAAAGAACATTAAGGTATGGTGCATCAAAGCATTGATTCCATTTTGAAGGACTTGCTTACCAATACCTTCTACCCAGATACACTGAATTAAAATTTGGTTAGCATAATTATGTGGCTAGTGCTTTTCCAGTAACCATGGTAAACAAATGACCTTTGACCTAACCATAGTAACTACAATTCCCTTACCTTATTAGGTAACAAGCCAGATATCTGCTAATATTCTAAGTACTAGAGAACAGTTAATACAATATTTGAAGAATTTAAAATTAAAAAATACAGTACAATTATAAAAGAATGCAGTGCATTGTTTGGCAAACGAAGGTGAGGTGGAGAGAAAAAGGTTTGTCCCGGCCGGAGGGGCAACATTGCTGGTTGCTGCTCCCTTGCCGTCGCTGCAGCAAGGGAGCATTCACACTTCAGCTGCACTATTTTTGGAACTCCTCCCTAGCCCTGTCTTTCTCCCCCCCGGTCTCTGAGGCACGCAGCGCTATCTTTCTCCCCAGTCTCTGAGGGGCACGCAGCGCTATCTTTCGTTAGCTTTTATGCATCTTTCTAACTTTATTCATAGTTCATTGAAAACTATCATTTGGCGACATGTGGCAGAGCATGCGCATTACTCATATACTACCTATTAGTCATGTATTATAGGTAATTAGTATACATATACTACCTATTAGTCCATGCACCTATTAGTCCATGTATTATAGGTAATTAGTATACATATACTACCTATTAGTTCATGTACCTATTAGTGCATGTATTATATGAAGGGCTGAGTGCAAGAAGTGTATAAGTCCATATTCAATGTTTTGAGTTATATGTGTTTTAATCATGCACTGTAATACTGTTATGATAGCATCTTCTGTACTAAAGTGTCCCTAACATCAAAACACCATGGAGATAGAGTCTAAAAATTGCCATGGGGAATGTCCTAAGGTATTATGATCAGGTCTAGGACAAAATTGATTTTTCGCCAAAAATCGACTTATACACTTCTTGCACTCAGCCCTTCATATGTCATTAAGTATATCCTATTAGTCATATATTATATGTCATTAGTATACATATACTACCTACAGTATTAGTCATATATTATAGGTCATTAGTATACATATACTACCTATTAGTCCATGTATTATAGGTCATTAGTATACATATACTACCTATTAGTCATATATTATAGGTCATTAGTATACATATACTACCTATTAGTCCATGCACCTATTAGTCCATGTATTATAGGTCATTAGTATACATATACTACCTATTAGTTCATGTACTTATTAGTGCATGTATTATATGTCATTAGTATATCCTATTAGTCATATATTATATGTTATTAGTATACATGTACTACCTATTAGTCATATATTATAGGTCATTAGTATACATATACTACCTATTAGTCCATATATTATAGGTCATTAGTATATATATACTACCTATTAGTCCATGTATTAGTCCATGTATTATAGGTCATTAGTATACATATACTACCTATTAGTCATGTATTACAGGTCATTAGTATACATATACTACCTATTAGTCCATGTATTATATGTCATTAGTATACATATACTACCTATTAGTCCATGTATTATATGTCATTAGTATACATATACTACCTATTAGTCCATGCACCTATTAGTCCATGTATTATAGGTCATTAGTATACATATACTACCTATTAGTTCATGTACTTATTAGTGCATGTATTATATGTCATTAGTATATCCTATTAGTCATATATTATATGTTATTAGTATACATGTACTACCTATTAGTCATATATTATAGGTCATTAGTATACATATACTACCTATTAGTCCATATATTATAGGTCATTAGTATATATATACTACCTATTAGTCCATGTATTAGTCCATGTATTATAGGTCATTAGTATACATATACTACCTATTAGTCATGTATTACAGGTCATTAGTATACATATACTACCTATTAGTCCATGTATTATATGTCATTAGTATACATATACTACCTATTAGTCCATGTATTATATGTCATTAGTATACATATACTACCTATTAGTCATGTATTTACAGGTCATTAGTATACATATACTACCTACTAGTCATGTATTATATGTCATTAGTATACATGTACTACCTATTAGTCATATATTATAGGTCATTAGTATACATATACTACCTATTAGTCCATATATTATAGGTCATTAGTATATATATACTACCTATTTGTATTAGTCCATGTATTATAGGTCATTAGTATACATATACTACCTATTAGTCATGTATTACAGGTCATTAGTATACATATACTACCTATTAGTCCATGTATTATATGTCATTAGTATACATATACTACCTATTAGTCATGTATTTACAGGTCATTAGTATACATATACTACCTATTAGTTCATGTACTTATTAGTGCATGTATTATATGTCATTAGTATACTATTAGTCATGTATTATAGGTCATTAGTATACATATACTACCTATTAGTCATATATTATAGGTCATTAGTATACATATACTACCTATTAGTCATGTATTACAGGTCATTAGTATACATACACTACCTATTAGTCATGTATTATAGGTCATTAGTATATATATACTACCTATTAGTTCATGTATTATATGTCATTAGTATACATATACTACCTATTAGTCCATGTATTATAGGTCATTAGTATACATATACTACCTATTAGTCATGTATTATAGGTCATTAGTATACATATACGACCTATTAGTCCATGTATTATAGGTCATTAGTATACATATACAGTACTACCTATTAGTCATGTATTTACAGGTCATTAGTATACATATACTATCTGTTAGTCCGTGCATTATCAGTCCACATAGTATAGCGGAAAATCATTTAGATTCGTAGATATGCAGTGCAGAAAATTACGACCAAAATCTGTTTGGATAATCTGTCCGATACAATAAATTTTGCTCTGCCATTCTCACTGATCTGCCACCTGTTTTGTTGTTGAAAACGTACAACTGCATGCCCACTCCCATCAGCCACTCCCATCAGCCACTCCCATCAGCAAGTAATGAGTGCAAACATGATAAGACTCTATACTGAACAATGCAAGTAGCATATTGAGTCAGTCCTCAGTATCCAGTCATCAAGTAACAGCTTCTTCTCCTCATTACTGTCTGTGTCTAGTGAGACCACCTCTATTACTGAAGCTATGCTGTATGTATGACTCAC
Organism: Cladorhizidae sp. MBARI D1340-BT2; assembly: GCA_028752905.1. Classification (NCBI taxonomy): domain Eukaryota; kingdom Metazoa; phylum Porifera; class Demospongiae; order Poecilosclerida; family Cladorhizidae; species Cladorhizidae sp. MBARI D1340-BT2. The sequence goes on along the minus strand of JAQNBH010000008.1, from coordinate 12,038,289 downwards.
ATAACACAAGCAGTTTACTAGTGAGATCACTTCTAGCACTTCTATACAGACAGCTATGCTAGCTACGTAAGACTCACATAACACAAGCAGTTTACTAGTGAGACCACTTCTAGCACTACTCTATACAGACAGCTATGCTATACGTAAGACTAGCATAACACAAGCAGTTGACTAGTGAGACCACTTCTAGCACTACTCTATACAGACAGCTATGCTATACGTAAGACTAGCATAACACAAGCAGTTGACTAGTGAGACCACTTCTAGCACTACTCTATACAGACAGCTATGCTGTAAGTATGACTCACATAACACAAGCAGTTTACTAGTGAGACCACTTCTAGCACTACTCTATACAGATAGCTATACTGTACGTAAGACTAGCATAACACAAGCAGTGTGAGACCACTTCTATTAGAATAACATTTGCAGTTGCTGAAGTTGTAAGATTCAGAGGCTGCGTTATCGTTGATGTGTTCGACAAAATAAAATTGAGTAGCCATGATAGATAGCTGTCTCTCTCTCTGTGTGTTTAGAAACCGCTGGATGCCTCATCGTCTTGAAAGCACTCATGCAATGGAGTGCCAGTATCTTAGCTACATAGCACCGTATGGGTGCTTGTTTTTCGAGGGGCTAAATTTTCGAGGAGTTAAATTTTCGAGGAGCTAAAATTTTCGGGAATTGCTATGACTGAATTGTTATGTGGATAGTTTTCGAGGTTATTACTAACCTACAGCCAGCTAGCATGACCTCCATCCTCTCCAAGCCTGTGTCACCTCTGAACCAACTCCTAGCGGCTGCGTTCTAGGCAACAGACCCTGATTCCAGGTCTGCTTGGTCCTCACCATTGGTCAATCCCACTTCCACCAATTCCCATACCTCACGTCCATTCCCCTCGTCTCTATGTGACCCTGCCAATGCCCTCTACCTACCAGCAGCACCATCCGTGGCCAGAGTTTCTACTTGAGAGACTATGAATGGGGTCGGAAATCAGTGTCTCCGAACACGTTAGGCCTAAGGCTGTTGGGATGACTGAACTTCAGTGTGGAACATCATCAACTCATCCTTGCTCCTCACAGAATCATGGACAGTCGACATCCAACATTGTATTGAGTGGCTACTCTAGCTAAACTCCTCCCAGTCTTCACACTATCTCAGGTCTTGACCTCATCCCGATGTCAAGGACGATCCTTTTCCTCTTTTGCATTGGCTCTGGCCGTGCTCTCTGCAGAGAGAAGGAAACAGCCGGCGTAGGTTCCATTTTGCACATGCTCAAAGATGAATTCCCCTTGCAGAATGGGAAAAAGAAAGAAATGGCTGAATCAGCATATATTTCCGTGGGCATGGCTAGCATTGCAGTGGGAGGGGATTCCTGTGTATGCATTGATTGCATTGATTGGTCGGATAAGTCAAGGACTCCTCTCTGTGTGGCAAACGTTTTCCCTTCCCTTAACAACAATCCTATATGAAGCACACTGACTATTAAACCCTCCCCCCAAAACAACAACAACAACAACCCTTTCCATTGGGCTATTGGCTAGGTGAGGTCATAAATTACCTTTGTGGTGTAGATTACTGATTACATGTGCGTTATAAATTACTGACTGTGACCATGTCCAGTGTAAATTACTGAGGACATGTATATATCGTATAAATTGTTGACTGCCATGCTATAAATGACTGACTACATGTGCAGTACAAATTATTGACTGCGTGTATGTATAGATTACTGACTGTGTAGTGTAAATTACTGACTACATGTACGGAATAGATTACTGACAACATGTGACCCTCTTTTCAGGGGCTCCAGGAAGACTTCTGCTCAAGCTTGCTGCAGTGGAGCAGAGAGATGGACATGGCAGAGATGGTTGTCTTGACGAGTTCTTATGCTCACGAACGAAGAGACTCCCAATTAGTCGGGTAAGTCGATAAAATGATTTTCCACTGCCCTCACACCTAACTTATCTGTGGTGTGTTTCCATGGATACGCAGGCCTGCTGTGAGTCTCGAGTTAGTTGCATGTTACAAGATCCACATTACAAATTAGTTGTTTTTAGACCCTTTACCAATCTCTGTGTTCCAACTTGCAATGCAAGCAGCAACAACAGCACAAACAGCAACAACAACACAACAGCAACAACACAAACAGCAACAACAGCAACACAAGTAGGAACAACAAACAGCAACAACAACAACAACACAACAGCAACAACAACACAAACCAACAAGAACACAAGCAGCAACAATAACACAAGCAGCAACAATAACACAAGCAGCAACAACAACACAAGCAGCAACAACAACACAAGCAACAACAACAACACAAGCAGCAACAACAGCACAAACAGCAACAACACTACAAGCAGCAACAACAACACAAGCAGCAACACAAACAGCAACAACCACACAACCACACAAACAGAAACAACAACACAAAAAGCAACAACACAAACAGCAACAACACAACAACAACACAAACAGCAAAAACACAAGCAGCAACAGCAACACAAGCAGAAACAACAACACAAGCAACAACAACACAAACAACAACAACACAAGCAGCAACAACAACACAAACAGCAACAAAAATACAAGCACCAACAACACAAACAGTAACAACCACACAAACAGCACAACACAAAAAGCAACAACACAAACAGCAACAACACAACAACACAAACAGCAACAACAGCAATACAAGTAACAACAACAACACAAACAACAGCAACAACAACACACAGCAACAACACAAACAGCAACAACAGCAACACGAGTAGCAACAAAAACACAAACGGCAACAACACAAACAGCAACAACACAAACAGCAACAACAGCAACACAAGTAACAACAACAACACAAACAGCAACAACAAAAACACAACAGCAACAATAACACACAGCAACAACAGCAACACGAGTAGCAACAACAACAACACAAACAGCAACAACAGAAACACTAGTAGCAAAAACAACACAAACAGCAACAACAACACAAAAAGCAACAACACAAACAGCAACAACACAACAACAACACAAACAGCAAAAACACAAGCAGCAACAGCAACACAAGCAGAAACAACAACACAAGCAACAACAACACAAACAACAACAACACAAGCAGCAACAACAACACAAACAGCAACAAAAATACAAGCACCAACAACACAAACAGTAACAACCACACAAACAGCACAACACAAAAAGCAACAACACAAACAGCAACAACACAACAACACAAACAGCAACAACAGCAATACAAGTAACAACAACAACACAAACAACAGCAACAACAACACACAGCAACAACACAAACAGCAACAACAGCAACACGAGTAGCAACAAAAACACAAACGGCAACAACACAAACAGCAACAACACAAACAGCAACAACAGCAACACAAGTAACAACAACAACACAAACAGCAACAACAAAAACACAACAGCAACAATAACACACAGCAACAACAGCAACACGAGTAGCAACAACAACAACACAAACAGCAACAACAGAAACACTAGTAGCAAAAACAACACAAACAGCAACAACAACATAAACAGCAACAACACAAACTGCAACAACAGCAGCACAAACAGCAACAATGACAGCAACAACATGGAGCTATGACCCCACGGCTGTGCTCATCTGGAAGTGCTCCTTTATTAGAGTTGGGCATGTTTCCTTGTTATATTATTCCTGAGCTTTGCAGATATAAACACGTAGAGAGGACAAGAAGACAGGCAAGAAGACACAGACAATCAGAGAGACACAGACAGACAGGCAGACACACAGACAGGTAGTCAGATAGACAAATAGTCCGGCAGGCAGACAAAGACAGGTAGTCAGAAGATAGACAGACAGGCAGAGAGACACAGACAGACAAGATAGACAGGCAGAGAGACACAGACAGACAACATTCCCTGGCACGTGTCGGTCTACAGGTCCATACACACACAACCAAATAGAGTTGATCTTCAAATTGTATTTAGTTGATTATTGAGAAGGTTATTGTAATATCAACTGAGAGTTCATTGAGAGTTGACCTGCCTCTTTTTTCTCTGCTTCTATTTAGAGAGCCATTCAGATTCCTTTTGAGCTCGTCTGCTGGTGACCTCTTCCCTCACCTTACCCAGCAGCTGCGCTGGAGTGTCTTGGAGCCACGGAGATCACAGGATGCTCCCCCTTCCTCTTCCTACTCATCGTCCTCCTCCACCCATTCCTCGTCTCCTTGCTCTGTAGATTCTTCCGAGGGTGAGTCATCTCAAGGTTTGTTGCAGCAGACGTTCATCTTCTTGCCTGGTGCCGGATTAGCCAAGAGGATCTATAAAGAAAGGTCAGTTTGTTGTTATTGATGCTGTGGTGATGGTAGACGGGTTTAAATAATTCATGAACCTTTTATATACATATTAAAAAATTTAAAGGTGTATCTGAAAGAAAGTGGCGATCAGCGTGAAGGCTAGAGCATCTAGTCAAAACGTCGAGAGAATACTATTTCAAGTTTGATTATAGAGAAGGTTGTTGTAATGAATACATACATGTATGTTATTGCAACAGCTCAGGGAAACAGATAAGGTGAAGACAACCCACCGCAGCTCCTAGCGGTGTGTGGAGGAATGATGAGCGTGTTGGTTTGTTAGTGCATGTGTGTTGTCTAGCGTGGTCCAGTCCTACGACCAGATGGTGAGAAGTGGCACATACATAGGTACTTCCAAATTTTTGTTGTCTTAATTGGTTGATGCCCCTCTATACAATATAACTTCAAATTGATTAACAATATGGCTATGTTGCAGTATGAAGCCTCTACTGTATGGAGTGGTGCATGTATGTTGCAGTATGAAGCCTATACTGTATGGAGTGGTGCATGCATGTTGCAGTATGTATGGAGTGGTGCATGTATGTTGCAGTAGCCTCTACTGTATGGAGTGGTGCATGCATGTTGCAGTATGAGGCCTCTACTGTATGGAGTGGTGCATGCATGTTGCAGTATGAAGCCTCTACTGTATGGAGTGGTGCATGTATGTTGCAGTATGAGGCCTCTACTGTATGGAGTGGTGCATGTATGTTGCAGTATGAGGCCTCTACTGTATGGAGTGGTGCATGCATGTTGCAGTATGAAGCCTCTACTGTATGGAGTGGTGCATGCATGTTGCAGTATGTATGGAGTGGTGCATGTATGTTGCAGTAGCCTCTACTGTATGGAGTGGTGCATGCATGTTGCAGTATGAGGCCTCTACTGTATGGAGTGGTGCATGTATGTTGCAGTATGAAGCCTCTACTGTATGGAGTGGTGCATGCATGTTGCAGTATGTATGGAGTGGTGCATGTATGTTGCAGTAGCCTCTACTGTATGGAGTGGTGCATGCATGTTGCAGTATGAGGCCTCTACTGTATGGAGTGGTGCATGTATGTTGCAGTATGAAGCCTCTACTGTATGGAGTGGTGCATGCATGTTGCAGTATGTATGGAGTGGTGCATGTATGTTGCAGTAGCCTCTACTGTATGGAGTGGTGCATGCATGTTGCAGTATGAGGCCTCTACTGTATGGAGTGGTGCATGTATGTTGCAGTATGAAGCCTCTACTGTATGGAGTGGTGCATGCATGTTGCAGTATGAAGCCTCTACTGTATGGAGTGGTGCATGTATGTTGCAGTATGAAGCCTCTACTGTATGGAGTGGTGCATGTATGTTGCAGTATGAAGCCTCTACTGTATGGAGTGGTGCATGTATGTTGCAGTATGAAGCCTCTACTGTATGGACTGGTGCATGTATGTTGCAGTATGAAGCCTCTACTGTATGGAGTGGTGCATGTATGTTGCAGTATGAGGCCTCTACTGTATGGAGTGGTGCATGTATGTTGCAGTATGTATGGAGTGGTGCATGTATGTTGCAGTATGAAGCCTCTACTGTATGGACTGGTGCATGTATGTTGCAGTATGAGGCCTCTACTGTAGAGTGGTGCATGTATGTTGCAGTATGAAGCCTCTACTGTAGAGTGGTGCATGTATGTTGCAATATGAGACCTCTACTGTATGGAGTGGTGGTAATTCTGGTTATAATATTTGTGGTTGTCTCTTCAATTAAGTAAATAACTAGATGTGGATTTCATTGGTGCCAGAGGACGACGAATAAGAAATACCTTGCTAGGTGTTTCTCTTCAGATTACAACAACTTTGTTAAACCATGGTGTTGTTGATCATGACCATAAGCATATTCATAGTTGTGCTCAGTTTGTCGGCATAGTGTCTGTATCATTAAAAAGACACCCCTCAATGCCAGCTCTGAATATGTGGTTGCTAGGGACTCTGGTTGATAGGGACTCTGATGCATTTTTTTTACTGTCTCAGATGCAATCAGATGGTGAGAGGGTTAATTATACAACACCCTCAATAATCAACTTGAAATTTACTCTCTCTCGACGTGCACTAAATGCTCTAGCCTTTATCCCGATGAAGGCTCGAGCATCTTTTTGAAACATCGAGAGATTATATATTTCAAGTTGATTATTGATAATTTCTTTGTCATCTGAGATTTAATTAAGAGTCATATTCTGATTCAAACATTTATACATGTACATACATACACCATACATCATACATATAAATATACATACATACATAATAAGTGATGTTAGTTGTACCTTATATATCATTGTCAGATAGAATAGAGCAATGGAAATGATAGTTCACTTAGTTCCTGGTGTAACCCGTGGTGATTCTCTCGGCATCACAGGAACACCAATGGTGTTGATTAGGATCGTGTTTACAAGTAGTTCTCACAAACCTCAAATTTTTGGTTGTATGTGGTGTGCACCAACTAGACACTGATCTGTACGTATCAAGTTCAGCTTCGATGAGAAAGCTCGGGAAGTAGGAGGAGTTGTATTTGCATATGTACCTCCAGTGGCACATTTCCGAGTCCTTCCTTTCCAGATTGACATGGAGGAGCATGTTTTCACATCTGTTCCTCCACAATCTGTCCATTTCTGCTTTGGTGGCATTGATTGGTGCAGCTGTTGGTGCATTCTCGCCACTCACAATGCCAAAGTAGAAGAGATCAGACATACTGAAGACTTGGCGAAGAGGGGTGTCCGTCAACAAATCTCCTTGCTTTTGGGCATAGTGACTTATAAGTGCGTCTTTCAAAGACGTGCAGGACTTGTCACTAGATTTGGAGCATCTATCCATCTCCACTGAGGGGCAGCTATTGTCAATGCTGGTTGTTTCTGCCTGTCGCTGATGGATGGGAGATTGGGCAGAAAACTGTACTAAGATGAGGATGAAGAGAAGGGCTTGGCCAAATGTGGCTCTGGACATATCGAGTAGAATAAGATGTTGCTTGAGGATGGTTTGTATGAAGTTTGCATGAGTTGTGATCTCTGCAGGAACCAAAACGTTTCTTTTATATTGAGAAATCTGCTGACATCATATCTGAGCTACTTGAAGTAAGGCAAGACAGGTAGTAACTCGCTAGTCCCCCCAATATTAGCTATTGCTTCCTAAAAAAAAATCCTCCCCCCAACCGGCTCCCCAAAAGTGATTCAGCATAATAGGAAGCAATTATCTCCCGGATTCTACGGCATGACTTTGTCATCCACCAGTAAGTAGATGATCTCTTTTCTCTGAGATCAAGCAGCGCAGGATTAGTAATCCTTAATGGTGCTTGTCGGTTAGCGTAAGCTCCTGGAAAATTCTCTGTTGATATAATGACTTTTTCAACAATCGACTTAAAATTAGATTTTCAATGTTTTGGCTCAATGACTTTTTCAACAATCAACTTAAAATTAGATTTTCAATGTTTTGGCTCAATGACTTTTTCAACAATCAACTTAAAATTAGATTTTCAATGTTTTGGCTCGCCTTCATTCAGGAATAAAGCTTTATTTTGTCTGGTGAAGGCTAGAGTATCTAGCTAAAGCATCGATGAGTCAACTCAAGTTGATTATTGTCGAAGTCATTATATTCTAATATACTACTATGTCAACTGAGAGTTTGTTCAGAAATCGTGCGAGTAATTAGATTTTAGAGTAAAGCAAATTTTAATTCTGAATTTTAATCGAGCCCCCCAAAATATTTTTTTAATCTGCTCATAAAATTATTTTTTGATCTGCTCCAAAAATTACTATTTTTGTCCCAGCGTGTTACTTTGGCAAATGGAAAATATATGCCGGGTGCTTATATTCACTAGCATGTTCAAAACGGTCACATGAAGTGCATGTGATCCGTGACTTATATGAATGGTGTAAGCCCAGCAACACACAAGACAGATATAGATGGGCGTGGTTTCACATGGTCTTGGGAGGTGATCGGCAAGCCAGGCAAGCCCTCAGGAGCGTTATTTGTATGCACCGTACGTTCACTCATAAAAGATGCGCATGAATCACCAACCTTAAATAATGCTCTACTTAAATCGGGAATGGTTGTCGCAGTGAGAATGGTTGAGAGTAAACCTGGCAGCAGATTCTGAGGTAGACTGACTAGGCTGCACTGCACAAGTGAGAACAGGTTGCATGGTTAACAGCTGACATCGTCTATCCCTTACCAGATAGCAGGACAAGCCGGCCTGGTGTAGGACTAACACACACCAAGACCCTAACAAACCCCGCAAGCCCTCAAAGCCACCTCCTCCATAGGCCCTCATACCCCGCCACCCTCCCCTTTCCTCCGCCCCCGCCCCCCAACCTCACCCCCCAACTTATACATTCAATTTGCTGCACAAGCAGGTGAGAACAAGCTGCATGGCTGACAAGAAAGGATGATGGGCATAGTTACTTGGTTCATCAACATGCTCTAGCTTTTTTCCTTTTCCTCCACTCGGCACTCAATGCCTGGCACTCATTGCCAGTATATCTAGCAATCAGGTGGCTCCAGCCCTACATCTCCATCAAAGATAGATAGTGCTCAACTTCTTGTGAAGGGGACACGGCACATCATCTTGCACCATCTAGGGATCAACACTTCAATTGAGATGTGGGGAGAAGCTACACCTCATGGCTGCCTTTCACTGAGGGTTAAATATTCATTCTGCTTCCTTGCTCCACTCACTTCTGCAAAGAGAATACCCTGTGAAGAAAGTGGAAAATTTCAATTTACTAATTGAAATTTGCCAAATCCTTATCTCACGAACCCATTATTCAAAAGGATGCTATTAGGGATATTTACGCTTTATGGTAATGCGGGGAGTACTGATTATCAAATTTTATGTTGTTTAAAAATAGAAAAAGGCTTCCAATCATAGAAATAATAATACTACATAATATTAACACTGATATACCTATATACTCTATATTTTCCATTTTACAAAATGACCTGAAATCAGTGCTACTCTCTTTGAAGAAGATTTGGCGGTTTTCAAGATTTAAAGGGGGGAAACCAATAGACTTTGTAGCACGTGCTAACTGCATGCAAGACATTGAGTGGCAAGCGAAGGTTTGATGAAGAGTGAAAGATTACTCCTTATTTGGGGGGAGGGGGTAGGGAATGGGGAGTGGGGGGGGGGGGGGGGGGGGTGGTTAAGTCAGTGGTTGAAATCCTAGTATTATTAGATATCTGTAGGCAGCCTTAGCCATGTGTGCATTATTGATGTCATTGTGATGATGTAATCCTTGGATTGTGATATGGGAAGTAGCCACACTTCCATATGCATATTTCTGTTTCGGAATATTCCATTCCATAATATTGCTATGCACCAGTGTGTATGTATCGATGTGTTCCTTGTTCCAACTGGTGCAAGGCTTAACAACCCAATGCCTGGCAACATTATGGGATGGCAAATTCCGAAAAGAAAATTGGCATGTGGAAGTATGGCTGTGGGAGGAAGTTTGTTGTTAAGAGTACTTGGAGGCAGTTTCCTCTTCAAGAGTGAGGTCATCAGGAAGTGCTTTCTGGAGGAATTCTCAGAGTGATAAAGGGAAGACCTGTCGAAGCTGACAACTGATAGTTTTCACTCGTAACTCTGTTTTAATTAGGACACCTCTCCTCTATTTCCTAGTACATGCATATACATCAGTCATCCATCCTATATATGCCAACTATGTAGCCAGTTCTCTCTGTCCATAGAGAGTATCTGCGACATTATGAGCAGAATGGCATACCTCACCTCCATAGCTGGAATACATGGCTAGTGATGTCTGATGACACTGCAGCAGCCCATTCTCACTCGCATGTGCAGCATCTCTTCCTGTCTGCTATTAACCATGCAGTCCATTCTCACTCGCATGTGCAGCATCTCTTCCTGTCTGCTATTAACCATGCAGCCCATTCTCACTCGCATGTGCAGCATCCCTTCCTGTCTGCTATTAACCATGCAGCCCATTCGCACTCGCATGTGCAGCCATTTTTCTTTTCTCTACCTTTGATTCTGCCACCATTTTCTCAATCTTTCACTTCACCCATGGCAGATCAGAAGGGATCGACTGGTCTCATTCGAGGCCCCCTTTTCTCTAATCTCCCAAACTCCAACTAAACAACAAACCTGCAATGCTTTTTGCCTTTTCTTTTAGCTAGCTATGTTTACTCTGCTAGCTGTCTGACCCACAGTCTGTGAAGCCAGTGGGGGAAACATAGGGGTGTGGCTGCACCAGTCCTTTATACTCGTTCCAAATGTTCAGCACCTGGTTCATTACCTCCCAGAGAGATTTACTGTCGACTCCTGTCACCCACCAAATATTTTACTCATGGCTCAGTCAAAGTTAAAAGCTCTTTTCAAAGCCACCCCAGGCCCCCCTACAGCTAAGTAAGTTGATCTAAACTGAGCAGTGATTGAGAATATTATGCTGATTGCTAACTTAGTACTAGTACTAGCTAGCTATAGTACTTGTCCCACCCAGCCCTCTGTGTGTGTGTCTCCCACCCAGCCCTCTCTGTGTGTGTCTCCCACCCAGCCCTCTCTGTGTGTGTCTCCCACCCAGCCCTCTGTGTGTGTGTCTCCCACCCAGCCCTCTGTGTGTGTGTCTCTTACCCAGCCCCCAGGCTCTGTGTCTGTGTCTCCCCCTGAGCCTACTGAGCCTGTGCTATTACTGCCTTCATGTTCCACTTCTGTCCTGCCCTCTCATTCTGCGTCTCATCTGCCCTGCACTTCTTTGTCCACTTTTTCTGGTGCTTCTTCGTCAAGTGCTTCAATTGATTTTGAGAAGTGTGACGATATTGGCTTGCTTCTGCACTCAATACCTAAACAGATATCCTGAATTTGGCTCCAGAGTGCAAGTATTCATTTTTAGTTAATCATGTTAGTTCATTTACATTTCCAAGTAGTTATTTAGATGGCTGTAATAGGTTTTGTCAACATAAATACTTGGCTGAAAACCCTTGGTTTGTTTATAGTAAAGTAGAAGATGGAATATTTTGTTTGCCATGTGTTCTCTTTGCTACAAAAGGTTTGGGTCATTTTGTATGTAATGGATTTAATGCATGGTATAGGAAAACTAAAAAGTTTGCCAGTCACAACTGTACGCAGTACCATCAGCTGGCTTTAGCTCGGGCAGATGCTTTAAAGTTTTCCAAAGTCTTCCTATGTGTGTCCAGAATCTTCTATTAATAATCGTTTGCTGCATATAGATGAGAGTAACATAGCAACAAATAGGTACATAATAAGATGTATGGCTGATGCAATACTTCTTTGTGGCAAACAATGTATATCTATTCGAGGTCACAGATAGCACGGCTGATTCTGAGGTCAACAGAGGGAATTTTTTTAGCACTTCTTGAATACTCTGTGAGGTCAGGAAATGTTGCATTAGCCAAGCATTTGAAAGATGCTTAACTTATACTAGCAAAACTACCCAAAATCAACTCATCGAATGCATAGGTGATCATATTAGAGATAGTATAATACAGGAAATTAAACAAGCTTCTATTCTTAGTGATGAAGTCATTGATATATCCTGTAAGGAGCAGGTGTCAGTAGTGTTAAGATTTGTAGAGAGTATATAATTGTAATATAAGAGAAGAATTCTTAGATTTCATAAGTACAGAAAGGATCACTGGAGAGGTTTTGGCTCGTGCAATAAAAGAAGCACTGAATAAGTTTGACTTAGATTTTGAAGATTGTAGGGGGAAAAGCTATGATGGTGCTAGCAATATGTCTAGTGCAAGGGGTATGCAGGGCCGTCTCTTGGCAGAAATCCTAAATGCAAGGCCGTCTCTTGGCAGAAATCCTAAAGCCACATATATCCACTGTAATAGTCATGTGCTTAATTTGAGTATTGTTGAAGCTTGTAGTTTACCTCCTATTCGTAATATGAATTCTACTGTTACTGAGACAGCATATTTCTTCCATTATAGTGCTAATCGGCAACTATTTCTTGAGAAAGTAATTGATAAGGAAACTAGCGTTGTTAAAGTTAAGGATCTTTGTAGAACAAGATGGATTTATATGAAATTTTTTATGCCTTGTAACTGCAATGGAAGCAATTACAGAACATGATCCTACATATGGGGATATGAACTGGGATACAAAAGCTATTGTGGCAACCAATGGCTTGCTCGAGATGTACCTTTCCTTTCCTTTTATAATGTCTTTCATAGCAACAATGAATTCTATGTCTATTATAAAACCTATAAGTACAAAAGAAAAGTAGTGATATAGTTAAAGCTTATATGGATGTTAAAGACGTACTGAATGAACTTTGTGCTGTTCATCAAAGTGAGGAAATGTTACATTCATGATATGTGCAAGCTGAAGCTATAGCTCATGATGTTGGTGTGGTTCCTGAAGTCCCACGTGTATCTGCTCGACAAACTTACAGAAATAATGTGTAGTACAGTTCTGTGGAAGAATACTATCGAAGAACTGTTGTGCTTCCTTTATTGGACCACTTAGTTCAACAAATGAATGATAGGTTTGGTAAGACTCAAACAGTAGCAGCCAATTAATCAATCTTGTAGCTTCTATAATCACTACTTGGGATGATATATCTTTAGAGGACTTGATTTTTTAATATAATGATGACTTGCCAAGTACTGCACTTGTGTCTACTGAGGTGTGGAGGTGGAGGGCAAAGTGGCAGAGTCAAGATGCTGACAAGCGGCCATCACCCTTCAATCAGCTCTGAAAGAGTGTGACAAGGATTACTTTCCTAACCTTCATGTACTGCTGCTGCGCATCGCATGTACTATTCCAGTCACATCATGTGAGAACGAGAGGGCCAATAGCACCTTACAAACCTTAAAACTTTCTTACGTAGTAGTATGGAGCAGGACAGATTATCCGCATTAGCATTGATGCATATATTATAGTTTTCCTGTTGATCTTGATGATGTTGTTGATAGATTTAAACTTAAATGTAATAGGAGAATAGTAATGTACATAATCTATTAATAACATTTCTCTTCCAATCCTTTTTTCCCCTTCAATTATCAATTATTGACCCCTGGACTTCATGATTCAAATTCACAACTTTTATATATATCATAGTGATAACCAATCATAATAACTTTGTTGTTCGTTTATTCAATGTAATTTAGTCTTAATATTTTTCTCTCTACAGTTTGTATATGCTGTAATTGATTTTAATAAAAGAGGCCTACCCCAAGAAATCCCTAGATCTGCCCCTACTATGATGACCAATCCCAGTTTACATAAGCCCGCTTCATCTAAGGCAAGTTACCCATTCATATTTTTTTATGGGTGAAGCAACAGTCAATACACACATATACACATACATATACACATACATACATACAGCATGTGTGATGATAGCAATATTTCCAACCAACTGTTCACTGAGGGATGGGCTTCGCTCACCAATAATAGTTGAAAAATTGTGTGGCCTGTTGGATTTATTTTGGTGGGATAACTCCTCCCCCTTTCTGTCTCTCTCCGTACATAGTGACTGGTAGTTTGTATTCCCTCATTGTGCGTGTGTTTGTGTGTAGAAATGAGACATGCCCCAGGCATTTTGTTACACTTTCCTCTATACCACTCAACTGCTGATGCTGCATTAAGCCACTCCCTTCCTTCCGCACTACACACCCACCCACCGTCACATTGTCTCCAATCTCACCTTACACCTCTTCCACGTTCTCTATCCACACAACCTCCTCCTCCCCCACCATATCACCTCACCACTCTCCTCTCTCACACTTTCTATCCTCTACATGACCTACACACCGCCATTCCTCGAGTCCTTCCTATTCACAACCTTCCTATTCACAATCACCCATGAACCTCTTCCATCTCTTCTTTCTCCACCTTCACCTCCTCCATCTCTTCTCTCTCCACCTACACCTCGTTCATCTCATCCCTCCTCATCTTCATGGGTGGAAATCAAAAATTCAATTTTCAAGGTTCCTCTGACAGCCCTGGATCTGTTGCAGAAGGTTAATGTGCTGAATTCCCTTTATTTTTGGACAATTCTGCCTGCAATAGAAGGATTGTTATACTCAAGTCTGGAAGATTGTTATACTCAAATCTTAATATAGAAGTCAAAGGATGCAATAGGAAGATTGTTATACTCGAGTCTTAAATAGGAAGATTGTTATACTCAAATCTTAATATAGAAGTCAAGGATGCAATAGGAAGATTGTTATATTCAAATCTTAATATAGAAGTCAAGGGATGCAATAGGAAGATTGTTATATTCAAATCTTAATATAGAAGTCAAAGGATGCAATAGGAAGATTGTTATATTCAAATCTTAATATAGAAGTCAAAGGATGCAATAGGAAGATTGTTATATTCAAATCTTAATATAGAAGTCAAGGGATGCAATAGGAAGATTGTTATACTCAAGTCTTAATATAGAAGTCAAAGGATGCAATAGGTAGATTGTTATACTCAAGTCTTAATATAGAAGTCAAGGGATGCAATAGGAAGATTGTTATACTCAAGTCTTAATATAGAAGTCAAGGGATGCAATAGGAAGATTGTTTTACTCGAGTCTTAATATAGAAGTCAAGGGCCTCTGAAAAGAGATACCCCCTTCAAAAAGGGACTTTTATTGCCAATTCTTGGCAAGTTCACTCTGTGGGCAGTTCACCATGGTAATGAAACTATCCCCACATGTGTAATTGTACATACCTTGCCTTCATTTCTCAAAATTTCACTTGTTTTCTCATCTTCTTCACTGTTACATGGTTTAGTCAAATGTATGCCATTTTTAAAATGGTCCAAATAATCCTCATCTATGTACTGCTATCAAAATTGTCATTACTCACAACACAAGATCTAATTCAAATGTAGGCAACTTCTTCTGAGTGAGGGCAGGGCCCTGAGGAGAAGTCTCATAAACCATGCACTTGGTCCTAGCAGATTAAGTACAGAGACAAAGCATATTATGGTTGGAATGGCAGCCAGCAGGCATTCGAATGAATAGAGGCCATGAGAGAGGCATGAGAGTCTATGACATGAACCGTTTGGACAGCACGACTTGGAGTCCAATGAAATGGACTCTTGTTTCATGGATAACTCTGGGAACATTAGCCCATTCTGTGCAGCTTACTGTACCCTTTTAATACGCTCTTTCATCATTACCTAGTGATAGCTGGACATAGGAAATATTTGGAGCATACTGACAAAAATGGCGTACATTTGACTAAACCGTGTGACAGTGAAGAAGATGGTGAAATTTTGAGAAATGAAGGCAAGGTGTGTACAATTACATATGTGGGGGATCGTTTCATTACCGTGGTGAACTTGCCCACACAGTGAACTTGCCAAGAATTGGCAAAAAAAGTCCCTTTTTGGAGGAGGGGGGGATCTCTTTTCAGAGGCACTTGACTTCTATATTAAGACTTGAGTATAACAATCTTCCTATTGCATCCCTTGAGTTCTATATTAAGATTTGAGTATAACAATCTTCCTATTGCATCCTTTGATTTCTATATTAAGATTTGAGTTATAACAATCTTCCTATTGCATCCCTTGACTTCTATATTAAGACTTGACTATAACAATCTTCCTATTGCATCCCTTGACTTCTATATTAAGACTTGAGTATAACAATCTTCCTATTGCATCCTTTGACTTCTATATTAAAACTTGAATATAACAATCTTCCTATTGCATCCCTTGAGTTCTATATTAAGACTTGAGTATAACAATCTTCCTATTGCATCCCTTGAGTTCTATATTAAGACTCAATCTTCCTATTGCATCCCTTGATTTCTATATGAAGACTCGAGTATAACAATCATCCTATTGCATCCCTTGACTTCTATATTAAGATTTGAGTATAACAATCTTCCTATTGCATCCCTTGACTTCTATATTAAGACTTGACTATAACAATCTTCCTATTGCATCCCTTGACTTCTATATTAAGACTTGAGTATAACAATCTTCCTATTGCATCCTTTGACTTCTATATTAAAACTTGAATATAACAATCTTCCTATTGCATCCCTTGAGTTCTATATTAAGACTTGAGTATAACAATCTTCCTATTGCATCCCTTGAGTTCTATATTAAGACTCAATCTTCCTATTGCATCCCTTGATTTCTATATTAAGACTCGAGTATAACAATCATCCTATTGCATCCCTTGACTTCTATATTAAGACTTGAGTATAACAATCTTCATCCTTTGACTACTATATTAAGACTTGAGTATAACAATCTTCCTATTGCATCCCTTGACTTCACTTGAGTATAACAATCTTTCTATTGCATCTCTCGACTTCTATATTAAGACTTGAGTATAACAATCTTCCTATTGCATCCCTTGACTTCTATATTAAGACTTGAGTATAACAATCTTCATATTGCATCCCTTGACTTCTATATTAAGATTTGAGTATAACAATCTTTCTATTGCATCCCTTGACTACTATATTAAGACTCGAGTATAACAATCTTCCTATTGCAGGCAGAGCTGTCCAAAAATAAAAGGAATCCAGCACATTAACCTTCTGCAACAGGGCTGTCAGGGGCTCCTTGAAAATTGGACTTTAATTTTCACCCATATATTTGGGGTACCGATAACTCTGAAAGGTCCAATACTAATGACAGATTCTGAAAGCCTTGATCCAGATTACTTGGGTAGCAATTTCCAGCCCAAAACTCCAATTCATTTCCAAGATATTGGCCACTAAAAGCTTGATGTAAGCAATATTTGATGAGGTGAAGTGGACATAACCCCCCTACTTTTCGAGTGTCATGCCTGAAAATCCCTTAGGCATTGAATTTGCATGTGTTCATATAGAGACACTCACAGGAAAAAGATTGATTCAAATCTGAGCCCGTTGCCACGGGACCTCGGATTGAGTTCATAAGCCTGCAATGACTCAACCATCCAATCATTGACTCTCGCCATCCAATAAAGAAAATCTGCAGTAAGAAATTGCAACCAACAATAGAGACAGGGGGAAGCCCCCACTCACTCGCCCGCAGGGTATCCATTTCCATAAGGATTATTGAATTGGGAATACATCCAATTTTTTCTGGAGGTGCTCCACACAGATCTAATGAGGCATCCTTCATGACTTAGGGTGCACTCAAGTGAGAAAATGTCCAAGTCATGTAGACCGTACATGGTCATGGGGAATGTTCCCTAGTGTAGTTGTTATTAGCTTGTTAGGAAGTAATCTCGCCACTTCCACTTGTGCAACACTGCCGATATACGAGTCGAATGACGTTTCAAGATGGGGTATATTTCTTGCATGGTCCAGCTGTTTGGGAAGAGGAGTATCTGGGGACTGTAACCCATTTCAAACAACTGTTGTACTGTGTCGTAAACATGACACGCCATCAGTACTAGTAGACTGTCTTAGAATTTCTCTGGCCAATGCTCTAGCTGTGACCACGGGCCTGATGCTTGTCCTAGCTATTTCTAGTATTATTAGATTGCTGTAGCCATTATCCTAGCCTTAGCCATGTGTGCATTATTGATGTCATCGTGATGATGTAATTCTTGGATTGTGATATGAGAAGTAGCCACACTTCCACATGAACAATTCCGTTTCAGAATTTTCCATCCCACAATGTTGCTAGGCACCAGTTTGTATGTATTTGTGTGTTTCTTGTTCCAACTTGGTGCAAGCTTCAACAACCTGATACCCGGCAACATTATGGGATAGCAAATTCTGAAATGGAAATGTGCATGTGTAATTGGGGCTGTGGGAGGAGTTTTGTTAGGTGTGTGTACTTGGAAGCTGCTTCCCTTGAAGAAGGGAAGTGCACTAGACTAAGAGTGAGCTCATTGGGAAATGCTTCCTGCAGGAATTGTATGAGTGCTAAAGGAGGGGAGGGGCTGGGATAACCTAACCACACCCACCTGCCACACCCCTAACTCCGTACATAGTCACTGGTAGCTTGTATTCTCTCAATTGTGCGTGTGTTTGTGTGCAAAAGAAAAAAGCTAGAACTTGTTGAAGAACCAAGACTATGTCCATTGTCCTTTCTTGTCAGTCATGCAGCTTGTCCTCACCTGCTTGTGCAGCAATTTAAATGTATTATATTATTTGGGGAGTGAAGGAGGGAAGGGGAGGAGGGTTCGGGGTATGAGGGCCTATGTGGGAGGTGGCTTTGAGGGCTTGCGGGGTTTGTTAGGTCTTGGTGTGTGTTAATCCTACTCCATGCCGACTTGTCCAGCTATCTGGTAATGGACAGAAGTAGTCCTGTTCTCACTTGTGCAGTGCATCCCAGTCAGTCTACCTTAGAATCTGCTGCCAGACTTACTCTCAACCACTCTTTTCACTATGACAACCACACCTGATTATATAGGCCCACATTATTTAAGGCATGGTGACACATGCGTACCTTTTATGGGTGAACATACAGTGCATACATATACTGTCCAACCCCACACTGAGGGCTTGCCATCACTTCTTAAGACCATGCATTTGAAACCACGTCCAATGTTACCCGTCTGACGTGTTGCTGTGCTTATACACTAGAACATTCAGATAAGTCACGGATCACATGCACTTCATGTGACCATTTTTTAACATGGTGCTATATAGTGAATGTAAACACCTTGAACTGTCTATATTTTCCATTCACCAAAGTAGTTTGGTTGACATGCTGGAAGAAAAATAGTAATTTTTTAAGCAGATAATTTTTTTTTTAAAGAGCAGATTTTTAAGAGCAGATAAAAATATATTTTTTACCAGATTAAAATTCACAATTAAAACTTGCTTCGGACTACTCATTACTCTCACAATTTCTGAACAAACACCCAGTTGACATAGTAGAATATAATGACTTTGACAATAATCAACTTGAATTGGCTCTGATCGATGCGTCAGCTAGATACTCTAGCCTTCACCAGATAAAAGAAAGCTTTATTCCTGAATGAAGGCTAGACAAAACACTAAAAAGTTCATTTTAAGTTGATTGTTGAAAAAGTCGTTATATCAACAGAGAGTTTGTTGAGAGTTTACTATCGACAAGCACCATTAAAGATTACTAATCCTATTATGCGTTTACCTTGGTGATTTTAGAGAAAATAGATAATCTACTTGCTGGTGGATGACAAAGTCATGCCGTAGGAGCTAGATAGAGCTACGACATCATCACCATGCCAACAGTTGGAGGTCCAAAAACATGCTAGTAATTAGGGCATGAAGGATTGAAGGAGATAAGTGCTTCCTGTTATGCTGAATCATTTTTTCTTCATGGGGGTGGGGGGTGGGGATGTTTTTGGAAATGATAGCTACTACCTGAAACTTCCCGACCTTACGTCAAGTAGCTCAGATATGATGTCAGCTTATTTCTAGTATAAAAGAAACTTTATGGTCCTGCAGAGATCACAACTCATGCAAGCTTCATACAAACCATCCTCAAGCAACATCTTAAGCCGCTCAATATGTTCAGAGCCACATTTAGCCAAGCCCTTCTCTTCATCCTCATCTCAGTACGGTTTTCTGCCCAATCTCCCATCCATCAGCGACAGTCAGAAACAACCAGCATTGACAATAGCTGCCCCTCAGTCAGTGGAGATGGATAGATGCTCCAAATCTAGTGACAAGTCCTGCATGTCTTTGAAAGACGCACTTATAAGTCACTATGCCCAAAAGCAAGGAGATTTGTTGACGGATACCCCACTTCGCCAAGTCTTCAGTATGTCAGATCTCTTCCATTTTGGCATTGTGAGCGGCGAGAACGCACCAACAGCTGCACCAATCAATGCCTCTGAAGCAGAAATGAACAGATTGTGGAAGAACAGATGTGAAAACATGCTCCTCCATGTCAATCTGGAAAGGAAGGACTCGGAAATGTGCCACTGGAGGTACATATGCAAATACAACTCCTTCTACTTCCCAAGCTTTCTCATCGAAGCTGAACTTGATACATATAGATCAGTGTCTAGTTGGTGCACACCACATACAACCAAAAATTTGAGGTTTGTGAGAACTACTTGTAAACACGATCCTAATCAACACCATTGGTGTTCCTGTGATGCCGAGAGAATCACCATGGGTTACACCAGGAACTCCAGCTTGTGAACATTCATCACCATAGCTCTATTCTATCTGCAAACAATATGTTTATATCTTTAATAGATATCAAATCTCTCTCTCTCTCTTTATATATATATAAGTAATTCGATAATCAATAAGTGATGACTAAATTTATCTTCATTTAAGGCATAGAAATAAGGCATAGAAATAATATATTTTGTATTTTATGTAAGAGAACACGAAGAAAGTCATCAACATTACAAATCATGAAAATGGCAGCTAACGAGGATTTCCATTCAGATGTGCACGCTGAATAATATTAGTAACATGTGTGCAGCAATTGACTGACCAATTCTCTGGTATTAACATTGCTAAAATCATCCCTTCTGATATTAACATCGCTAAATCGTCCCTTCTGATATTAACATTGCTAAAATCATCCTTTCTGATATTAACATCGCTAAACCATCCTTTCGTATATTAACATCGCTAAAATCATTTAACATTGTTAAAATCATCTTTTCTGATATTAACATTGCTAAAATCATACCTTCTGATATTAACATTGCTAAAATCATCCTTTCTGATATTAACATACAATTACAAACTCCTCCTACTTCCCAATCTTTCTAATTCAAGCTGAACTTGACACACACTGATCAGTGACTAATCTATCCACACCACATTAAACCAAAGGGTTGAGTTTCAGAGATAGATTAGAGCAATGGAAATGACAGTTAACTAGCTGGAGTTCCTGGTGTAATCCGTGTTGATTCTCTTGGCATCACAGGAATACCAATGGTGTTGATTAGAATTCTGTTTCGCTAGTCCCTACAATTTTAGCTTTCAAACTTCCCAAAATATTTCCCCCATCCTCTCCCCCAAAATAATTATGATTCAGCAAAACAGGAAGCACTCATCTCTTCATGCCTTTATTATTAGTGTGTTTTTGGACTTCTAATTGGATATTGTGTATAGCTCTATCTGGCATGGATTTGTCATCCACCAGTAAGTAGATTATCTCTTTTTTCTGAGATTACTAAGGTAAATGCTGCTTGCATGATAGGATTAGTAATCCTTATGGTGCTTGTCCAAAGTAAACTCTCAACAAACTCTCTGTTGATATAACGACTTTTTCAACGATCAACTTAACATTAGCTTTTCAATGTTTTGGCTCAATTCCCTATCCTTCATTCATGAATAAAGCTTTCTTTTGTCTGGCGAAGGCCAGAGTATCTAGCTGAAGCATCAATGAGTCAACTCAAGTTGAAGTCATTATATTCTACTATGTCAACTGAGAGTTTGTTCAGAAGTCGTGAGAGAGTAATTAGTAATCCGTAACGGAAAAAATACTCATTTTTAATCTGCTCATAAAATTTTTAATCAGCTAATTTTTTATGCTGTTTTCCTCCCAGCAAGTTATTCCTCCCAGCAAGTTAACCGAACTACTTAACGAATGGAAAATATACATCGTAAGGTGCTTATATTCACTATATAGCACATGTTAAAAAATAGTCACATGAAGTGCATGTGATCCGTGACTTATATGAATGGTGTAAGCCCAGCAACACGTGAGACAGATAAAGATGGGCGTGGTTTCACATGGTCTCGAGAGTTGATTGGCAAAGGCATAGAACATACTTAAGGGGGGGAGAGGGCGACATCACCTTTTATCTACAAATTCTTTAAAAAAACACTTGTTGTCACAACTCTGTAGCTCATAGATTCTACACACTTCACTTAATGGACTTTATATTATAGCTCACAATATAGATCTCTCTGTGTGCTCTCTTTTGATATTAAAAAATGTTGCATAGGTATAACCATGCCAAAGTTACATGCAGTCAAAGTTGTGGACCTCGAAACCTGCATGCCTGAATTCTCCGCAGTTCTGGCTCCTAATTGATTGGAAAGTGTTAGACAGTATCAGTAGCTAGAGGGAGCCCTACTCTACAATAAGAGGGTTTTCATTAGGTGTTAAAACATGACTACATGGTCAAGTGGACGGGTTGAAAATCTACCCGTTGCCCCAAATATTCCCTATCTACGTTCTTCTATCAATGATTCAAATGGAGCATTAATGTTGGGGTTTTGATAGTATTAAAAGGGTACAGTAAGCTGCACAGAATGGGCTAATTTTCCCAGAGTTATCCATGAAACAAGAGTCCATTTCATTGTACTCCAAGTCGTGCTGTCCAAACGGTTCATGTCATAGACTCTCATGCCTCTCTCATGGCCTCTATTGATACGAATGCCTGCTGGCTGCCAGTCCAACCATAATGCGCTTTGTCTCTGCACCTAATCTGCTAGGACCAAGTGCAGGGTTTATGAGACTTCTCCTCAGGACCCTGCCCTCACTCAGAAGAAGTTGCCTTCATTTGAATGAGATCTTGTGTTGTCAGTAGTGACAACTTTTGATAGCAGAATATAGATAAGGAGCATTTCTTTAAAAAATGGCGTTCAGTTGACAATGTAACAGTCAAGTTGAGAAAACTAGTTACATTTTTAGAAATGAAGGTGATGTGTGTACAATTATGTGGGGAAACTTTCATTATCATGGGTAATGGTCACATGGTGAACTTGCAAAGAATTGACCAAAAAAATCTGTCATTTTTGGGGGGAGGGAGATCTCTTTTCAGAGGCCCTTGACTTCTATATTAAGACTTGAGTATAATGAGTAAAACAATCTTCCTAATTGCAGGCAGAGCTGTCCAAAAATATAAGGAATCCAGCCCATTAACCTTATGCAACAGATCCAGGGCTGTAAGGGGATCCTTGAAAATTGGAACTTTAATTTTCACCCATTATTTGGGGTACTGATAACAATAAAATGTCCAATACTAATGACAGATTCTGAAAGCCTGGATCCAGATTACTTGTAGCAATTTCTAGCCCAAGACTCTGATTCATTTCCAAGATATTGACCACTAAAACCTTGAAATTAGCGATTTTCGACGGGAGGGGTGGGAGAAGTGGGCGTGACCTCCTACTTCTCGACTAACATGCCTCAAGAGCCCTTAGGAGTTGAATTTTGCACGTGTTCATTATTCGTACAGTGACACTCACAGGAAAAAGATTGATCCAAATCTAAGCCTGTTGCCACGGGACCTCGGGTTGAGTTCATATGCCTGCAACGACTCAACCATCCAATCATTGACTCTCGCCATCCAATAAAGAAAATCTGCAGTAAGAAATTGCAACCAACAATAGAGACAGGCGGAAGCCCCCACTCACTCGCCCGCAGGGTATCCATTTCCATAAGGATTATTGAATTGGGAATACATCCAATTTTTTCTGGAGGTGCTCCACACAGATCTAATGAGGCATCCTTCGTGACTTAGGGTGCACTCAAGTGAGAAAATGGCCATGTATAGACCATACATGGTCATGGGGAATGTTCCCTAGTGTAGTTGTTATTAGATTGTTAGGAAGTAATCTCGCCACTTCCATTTGTGCAACACTGCCGATGTACGAGTCGAATGACGTTTCAAGAAGGGGGGTGTATTTCTTGCATGGTCCAGCTGTTTGGGAAGAGGAGTATCTGGGGACTGTAACCCATTTCAAGCGACTGTTCTACTGTGTCGTAAACATGACACGCCATCAGCACTAGTGGACTGTCTTAGAATTTCTCTGGCCAATGCTCTAGCCGTAACCACGGGCCTGATGCTTGTCCTAGCTTTTTCTAGTATTATTAGATTGCTGTAGCCATTATCCTAGCCTTAGTCATGTGTGCATTATTGATGTGATCGTGATGATGTAATGCTTGGATTGTGATATGAGAAGTAGCCACACTTTCACATGTACAGTTCTGTTTTGGAATATTCCATTCCATAATGTTGCTAGGCATCAGTGGGCATGTATCAATGTGTTCCTTGTTCCAACTTGTGCGAGCTTCAACAACCTGATGCCCGGCAACATTATGGGATGGCAAATTCTGAAACGGAAATGTGCATGTGTAATTGGGGCTGTGGGAGGAGTTTTGTTAGGTGTATACACTTGGAAGCAGCTTCCCTTGAAGAAGGGAAGTGCACTTAAGAGGGCTAAAGGAGGGGAGAGGCTTGAGAGATAACCTAACCACACCCACCCACCCACCCACCCACCACACACCTCACTCCGTACATAGTCACTGGTAGATTGTATTCTCTCAATTGTGTGTGTGTTTGTGTGTAGAAGAAAAGGAAAAAAGCTAGAGCGTGTTGATGAACTACGTAACTATGTCCATCATCCTTTCTTGTCAGCCATGCAGCTAGTTCTCACCTGCTTGTGCAGCAAATTGAATGTATTATTTTTGGGGAGTGGGGAGGGGGGGGGGGAATGGGAGGGTGGTGGGGTATGAGGGCCTATGGAGGTGGCTTTGATGACTTGCGTGGTTTGTTAGGGTCTTGAAGTATAGTTTGTCCTATTCCAGGCCGGCTTGTCCTGCTATCTGGTAAGGGACAGACGATGTCAGCTGTTAACTGTGCAGCCTGTTCTCACTTGTGCAGTGCAGCCTAGTCAGCCTACCTTAGAATCTGCTGTCAGGCTTACTGTCAACCATTCTCTTCACTACGACAACCATTCCCGATTTAAGTAGGCCCGCATTATTTAAGGTTGGTGATTCATGCGTATCTTGTATGGGTGAACGTACGTGCATGCATATACCATCCAACTCACCCCTGAGGGCTTGCCTGGCTTGCCAGTCAACTCTCAAGACCATGCATGAGAAACCACACCCATTGTTATGTCTGCCGTGTTGCTGTACTTATACACTAGAACATTCAGATAAATCACAGATCACATGCACTTCATGTGACCATTTTGAACATGAATATAACCACCTTGAACTGTGTATATTTTCCATTTGCGAAAGTAGTTTGGTTGACATGCTGGGAAAAAATAGTAATTTATCGAAGCATATTGAAAAAAATATTTATTGAGCAGATTTAAAAAAAATTGACTTGATTAAAATTGAGAATTAGAACTTGCTTCGGATTACTCTAAAATTTCACGATTTCTCAACAAGCTATCAGTTGACATAGTAGAATATATTGACTTTGAATAATCAAAAGGCTTAGTAATCATATCATGCACTGCCTTGGAGATCTAAGAAGAAAAATATCTACTTACTGGTGAATGACAAACCATGCCATAGGAGCCAGATAGAGCTACGACATCATCACCATGCCAACAATTGGAGGACCAAAAACACACTGTAGTAATAAGGACATGAAGGATCGAAGGAGATAAGTGCTTCCTATTACACTGAATCACTTTTTTTGTGGGCGGGGGTGATGGAGTTTTTAGGAAGTGACAGCTAACATTGGAGGGACTAGCGAGTTACTACCTGAAACTTCCTTGCCTTACTTCAAGTAGCTCAGATATGATGTCAACAGATTCCTCAGTATAAAAGAAATTTATAGTTCCTGCAAAGATCACAACTCATCAAGTTTCATATGGGCAGAGTCAATTTGAACTTAACAATCCCCAACAAACATCTTAAGGCACTCAATATGCCCAGAGCATCTTCACCTACATTTTGTTAAAGCTGGTTGTTAAGCAACTATATCTTCACCTAAGTATATCTTCACCAAGTTTTATTAAAGCTGGTTGTTAGGCAAGTGTATCTTTATCCTACTTTTTGTTAAAGCTAGTTGTTAAGCAAGTATATCTTCACAGACTTTTTGTTAAAGCTAGTTGTTAAGCAAGTATAATTATATTCACCTACAATTTTTTTTAAAGCTGGTTGTTATATATCTTCACCTAAGTATATCTTGACCTAGTTTTTATTAAAGCTGGTTGTTAGGCTACTATATCTTCACCTACATTTTGTTGAAGTTAGCTGTTAAAAGCAAGTATAAGCAAGTATATCTTAACTTAGAGCTGGTGGTTAAGCAAGTACATCTTCACCTACATTTTGTTAAATCTGGTTGTTAAGCAAGTATATCTTCACATATTTTTTTGTTAAAGCTGATTGTTAAGCAAGTATATCTTCACTTACTTTTTTTGGTTAAAGCTGATTGTTAAGCAGGTATATCATAACCAACTTCTTGTTGAGAAGCTGGTTGTTAAGCAAGTATATTTTCACCTATTTTTTGCTGAAGCTAATTGTTAAGCAAGTATATCTTCGCCGACTTTTTATTAAAGCGGTAATTCACCGACTTTTTGTTAAAGTAGGTTGTATAGCAAGTACATCTTCACCTACTTTTTGTTAAAGCTGGTTGTTAACCAAGTATATCTTCACCTAGTTTTTGTTAAAGCTGCGCAATGTTCACTAGCTGGCGTTCCTGGTCTAACCCGTGGTAATTCTCTCGGCGTCACAGGAACACCAATGGTGTTGATTAGGATCGTGTTTACAAGTAGTTCTCACAAACCTCAAATTTTGGTTGTATGTGGTGTGCACCAACTAGACACTGATCTGTATGTATCAAGTTCAGCTTGGATGAGAAAGCTCGGGAAGTAGGAGGAGTTGTATTTGCATATGTACCTCCAGTGGCACATTTCCGTATCCTTCCTTTCCAGATTGACATGGAGGAGCATGTTTTCACATCTGTTCATCACAATGCCAAAGTGGAAGAGATCGGACATACTGAAGACTTGGCGAAGTGGGATGTCTGTCAACATATCTCCTTGCTTTTTGGCATAGTGACTTATAAGTACGTCTTTCAAAGACATGCAGGACTTGTCACTAAATTCAGAGCATCTATCCGCCTCCACTGAGGGGCAGCTATTGTCAGTGCTGGTTGTTTCTGCCTGTCGCTGATGGATGGGAGATTGGGCAGAAAACTGTACTGAGAGGAGGATGAAGAGAAGGGCTTGGCCAAATATGGCTAAGGACATATTGAGTGGCTAAGATGTTGCTTGGGGATGGTTAAGTCAATTGTATGAAGCTTGCATAAGTTGTGATCTCTGCAGGAACCATAAAGTTCCTTTTATACTGAGGAATCTACTGACATCATATCTGAGCTACTTGAAATAAGCCAAGGAAGTTTCAGGCAGTAACTTGCTAGTGCCTCCGATTTTAGCTTTAACTTCACCAAAATATTCCCCCATCCTCCCCATCCCCCCAAAAGTGATTCAGCATTACAGGAAGCACTCATCTCATCCTTCATGCAATTATTACTACAGTGTGTTTTTGGACTTCTAATTGGAAGTCGTACAATCTGGCTCCTAAGGAGGCACGGCTTTGTCATCCACCAGTAAGTAGATTATCCCTTTTCTTCTTAATGCATTATAGGATTATTAATCCTTAATGGTGCTTGTCGATTAGAGTAAACTCTCAACAAACTCTCGGTTGATATGACTTTTTCAACAATCAGCTTAAAACGATCTTTTCAATGTAATCCTCTAGCTTTCATTCAGGAATAAAGCTTTCATTTGCTATGGTCTTGGTGTAGTTTGTCCTATTCCAGGCCAGCTTATCCTTCTCACTGGTAAGGGACAGTCGATGTCGGCTGTTAACCGTGCAGCTTGTTCTCACTTGTGCAGTGCAGCTCAGTCAGTCTAGAATCTGCTGCCAGGCTAATTTCCTTCACTACAACAACTATTCCCGATTTAAGTAGGCCCGCATTATTAAGGTTGGTGCCACATGCGTACCTTTTATGGGTGAACATACGGTGCATGCATACACCATCCAACTCCCCCCTGAGGGCTTGCCTGGCTTGCCAGTCACCTCTCAAGACCATGTGAAATCACGCCCATTGTTATCAGTCTCACGTGTTACTGTACTTATACCATTCATATAAGTCACGGATCATATGCACTTCATGTGACCATTTTTGAACATGGTGCTAGTGAATATAAACACCTTGCACTGTGTATATTTTCTATTCGCCAAAGTAGTTTGCTGGTAAAAAAAGGTAATTTTTTTGAGCAGATAAAAAAAAAAAATTCGATTAAAATTCAGAATTAAAACTTGCTAGGGATCACTCTAAAATTTAATTACTCTCACGATTTCTAAACAAACTCTCATGTCTCAGTTGACATAGTAGAATATAATGACCTTGACAATGATCGCCTTAAATTGACTCATCGATGCTTCAGCTAGATACTCTAGCCTTCACCAGACAAAAGAAAGCTTTATTCCTGAATGAAGGCTAGAGAATCGAGCCAAAACATTGAAAAGCTAATTTTAAGTTGATTGTTGAAAAAGTCGTTATATCAACAGAGAATTTGTCGGGAGCTAATGCTAGTCGACAAGCACCATTAAGGATTAGTAATCGTGTCATACACTGCCTTGTTGATCTAATAAGAAAAGAGATAATCCACATCCTGAAGGATATGCCGTAGGAGCCACATAGAGCTACAACATCATCACCATGCCAACAATTGGATATAAAAAAATACACTGTAGTAATTAGGGCATGAAGGATCGAAGGAGATAAGTGCTTCCTGTTATGCTGAATCGCTATTGGAGGGATTAGCGAGTTACTACCTGAAACTTCCTTGCCATACTTCAAGTAGCTCAGATATGATGTCAGCTTATTTCTAGTATAAAAGAAACGTTTTGGTTACTGCAGAGATCAGCAGAGATCACAACTCATGCAAGCTTCATACAATTGAACTTAACCATCCTCAAGCAACATCTTAAGCTACTCAATATGTCCAGAGCCACATTTGGCCAAGCCCTTCTCTTCATCCTCCTGTCAGTACAGTTTGCTGCCCAATCTCCCATCCATCAGCGACAGGCAGAAACAACCAGCATTGACAATAGCTGCCCTTCAGTGGAGGTGGATAGATGCTCCGAATCTAGTGACAAGTCCTGCATGTCCACATACAACCAAAAATTTGAAGTTTGTGAGAGAACTACTGATAAACACGATCCTAATCAACACCATTGGTGTTCCTGTGATGCTGAGAGAATCACCATGGGATACACCAGGAAGTCCAACTAGTAAACTATCATTTCCATTGCTCTATTCTATCAGCGAACCTCAACCCTTTGGTTTTATGTGGTGTGCATTGACTAGACACTGATCTGTATGTATCGAGTTCAGCTTGGATGAGAACGCTCGGTAAGTAGGAGTAGTTTGTAATTGTATGTTAATATCAGAAGTCAGAAGGGATAATTTTAGCAATGTTTATATCAGAAGAGATGATTTTAACAATGTTAAAATAAGAAGGATAATTCTAGCGATGTTTATATCAGAAGGAATGATTTTAGCAATGTTAAAGATGATCTTAGTGATGTTAATATCAGATTTTACCAATGTTAAAATCAGAAGGGATGATTTTAGCAATGCTTAATAAGAAGGGATGATTTTAGCGATATTTATATCTGTAGGGATGATCTTAGCAATGTTAACATCAGAAGGGATGATTTTAGCAATGTTAATACCAGAGAATTGGTCAGTCAATTGCTGCACACATGTTACTAATATTATTCAGCGTGCACATCTGAATGGAAATCCTCGTTAGCTGCCCGTTTTCATGATTTGTAATGTCAACAAATGTGATGACTTTCTTCATGTTCTCTTACATAAAATACTATATCTATGCCCTTAATGAAGATCAATTTGGTCATAACTAATTGAATATCCAATTACTTATATATATATATATATAAAGACAGAGAGAGAGATTTGATATTTATTGCAGATATAAACATATTATGTTTGCAGTTAGAATAGAGCAATGGAAATGATAGTTCACTAGCTAGAGTTCCTTGTATAACCCATGGTGATTCTCTCGGCATCACAGGAACACCAATGGTGTTGATTAGGATCGTGTTTACAAGTAGTTCTCACAAACCTCAGATTTTTGGTTGTATGTGGTGTGCACCAACTAGACACTGATCTGTATGTATCAAGTTCAGCTTCGATGAGAAAGCTCGGGAAGTAGGAGGAGTTGTATTTGCATATGTACCTCCAGTGGCACAGATCCGAGTCCTTACTTTCCAGATTGACATGGAGGAGTATGTTTTCACATCTGTTCCTCCACAATCTGTTCATTTCTGCTTCAGAGGCGTTGATTGGTGCAGCTGTTGGTGCGTTCTCGCCGCTTACAATGCCAAAGTGGAAGAGATCTGACATACTGAAGACTTGGCGAAGTTGGGTGTCCGTCAACAAATCTCCTTGCTTTTGGGCATAGTGACTTATAAGTGCATCTTTCAAAGACATGCAGGACTTGTCACTAGATTCGGAGCATCTATCCACCTCCACTGAGGGGCAGCTATTGTCAATGCTGGTTGTTTCTGCCTGTCGCTGATAGATGGGAGATTGGGCAGAAAACCGTACTAAGATGAGGATGAAGAGAAGGGCTTGGCCAAATGTGGCTCTGGACATATTGAGTGGCTTAAGATGTTGCTTGAGGATGGTTTGTATGAAGTTTGCATGAGTTGTGATCTCTGCAGGAACCATAAAGTTTCTTTTATACTGGGAAATATACTGACATCATATCTGAGCTATTTGAAGTAAGGCAAGTCGCTAGTCCCTCCAATATTAGCTTTAACTTCCCAAAATATTTCCCCCATCCTCCCCCTCCCAAAAATATGATCCAGCGAAACAGGAAGCACTCATCTCCTTTGATCCTTCATGCCCTTATTATTAGTGTGTTTTTCGACTTCTAATTGGCTCTTAAGGCATGGCTTTGTTATCCACCAGTAAGTAGATTATCTCTTTTCTTATTAGATTACCAAGGTAAATGATTAGTAATCCTTAATGGTGCTTGTCAATAGTAAAATCTCAACAATCTCTCTGTTGATATAATGACTTTTTAAACAATCAGCTTAAAATTAGCTTTTCAATCAATTCTCTAGCCTTTCTTTTGTCTGGTGAAGGCTAGAATATCTGCATCAATGAGCCAACTCAAGTTGATTATTGATAAAATCATTATATTCTGCTATGTCAACTGAGAGTTTGTTGAGAAGTTGTGAAGATTAATTAGATTTTAGAGTAATCCGAAGTAAGTTTTAATCGTGGATTTTTATCTACATGGTCAAAAAAAAAATTGCTCAATTAAAAAAAAATTTTTTAATTTTTTTTAATCTGCTCTAAAGATTACTATTTTTCTCCCAGCATGTCAACCAAACTACTTTGGTGAATGGAAAATACAGACAGTGCAAGGTGTTTATATTCAAGCACCATGTTAAAAAATGGTCACATGAAGTGCATGTGATCTATGACTTATCTAAATGTTCTAGTGTATAAGCACAGCAACATGTCAGACAGATAACAATGGGCGTGGTTTGAAATACCTGGTCTTTAGAGTTGATCGGCAAGCCAGGCAAGCCCTCAGGGGGTAGTTGGATGGTATATGCATGCACCGTATGCTCCCATAAAAGATACACATGGGTCACCAGCCTTTAATAATGCGGGCCTATATAATCAGGTACGGTTGTCGCAGTGAAGAGAATGGTTGAGAGTAAGCCTGACAACAGATTCTAAGGAAGACTGACTGGACTGCACTGCACAAGTGAGAACAGGCTGCATAGTTAACAGCTGACATCGTCTAACCCTAACCAGATAGCAGGACAAGCTGACCTGGAGTAGGACAAACTCTACACCAGGACTTTAACAAACCCCACAGGACCTCATAGCCTCCTCCCCCATAGGTATGCATGCACCCCTCCACCCCCACTTCCCAACAGGAATAAATTAAATTTGCTGCACAAGCAGGTGAGAACAAGCTGCATGGCTGACAAGAAAGGATGATGGGCATAGTCACTTGGTTCATCAACATGCTCTAGCTTTTTTCCTTTTCCTCCACTCAGCACTCAATGCCTGGCACTCATTGCCAGTATGTAGCATTCAGTCATAGTTTAGTCAAATGTACGACTTCTTGTGAGTATTCTCCAAATATTCCCTATCAATGTTCTGCTATCAAAAGTTGTCACTAGGTAAAGGCATAGAACATGCTTAAGGGGGCGGGGGGGGGGGGGGGGGGGGGGGGGGAGGAGGGAGGGCGACATCACCTTTTATCTACAAATTCTTGAAAAATCAACTTGTTGTTACAACTTTGTAGCTCATAGATTCTACACACTTCACATAATTGACTTTATATTATAACTCACAATATAGATCTCTCTGTGTGCTCTCTTTTGATATTAAAAAATGTTGCATAGGTATAACCATGCCAAAGTTACATGCAGTCAAAGTTGTGGACCTCCAAACTTGCATGCCTGAATTCTCCGCAGTTCTGGCTCCTAATTGATTGGAAAGTGTTAGACAGTATCAGTAGCTAGAGGGAGCCCTACTCTACAATAAGAGGGTTTTCATAGGTGTTATAACATGAGTACATGGTCAAGTGGTTGGGTTGAAAATCAACCCGTTGCCCCAAATATTCCCTATCTACGTTCTTCTATCAAAATTGTCATCAAATGGAGCAATAATGATGAAAGGGTTTTGATAGTATTAAAAGGGTACAGGAAGCTGCACAGAATGGGATCAGTTTCCCAGAGTTATCCATGAAACAAAAGTCCCTTTCATTGGACCGCAATTAGTGCTGTCCAAACGGTTCAAGTCATAGACTCTCATGGCTGTCTCTCATGGCTTCTATTCATAAGAACGCATGCTGGCTGCCATTCCAACCATTATATGCTCTGTCTCTGCAACTAATCTGCTAGGATCAAGTGCAGGGTTTATAAGACTTCTCCTGTGGGCACTGCCCTCACTTAGAAGAAGTTGCCTTCATTTCTTGTGTTGTGAGTAGTGTCAACTTTTGATAGCAGAAAATAGATGGGGGCATTTAAAAAAAAAATGATGTACAGTTGACATCGCTAAATCATCCCTTCTGATATTAACATTGTTAAAATCATCCCTTCTGATATTAACATACAATTACAAACTCCTCTTACTTCCCGAGCTTTCTCATTCAACCTTAACTTGATGCATACAGATCACTGTCTAGTCATTGCACACCACATAAAACCAAAGGTTGAGGGTCGCAGATAGAATAGAGCAATGGAAATGGTAGTTCCCTAGCTGGAGTTTCTGGTGTAACCCATGGTGATTCTCTCAGCATCACAGGAACACCAATGGTGTTGATTAGGATCGTGTTTACAAGTAGTTCTCACAAAACTCAATTTTTAGTTGTATGTGGTGTGCACCAACTAGACACTGATCTGTATGTATCAAGTTCAGCATGAGAAAGCTCGGGAACGCACCAACAGCTGCACCAATCAATGCCTCTGAAGCAGAAATGAACAGATTGTGGAGAAAAAGATGTGAAGACATGCTCCTCCATGTCTATCTGGAAAGGAAGGACTCAGAAATGTGACTCAGAAATGTGCCACTGGAGGTACATATGCAAATATAACTCCTCCTACTTCCCGAGCTTTCTCATCCACGCTGAACTTGATACGCACAGATCAGTGTCTAGTTGGTGCACACCACATACAACAAAAATTTGAGGTTTGTGAGAACTACTTGTAAACATGATCCTAATCAACACCATTGGTGTTCCTGTGATGCCGAGAGAATCACCACGGGTTACACCAGGAAGTTCAGCTAGTGAACATTCATCACCATTGCTCTATTCTATCAACCAGCTTTAACAAAAAGTAGGCGAAGATATACTTGCTTACAACCAGCTTTAACAAAAAGTAGGTGAAGATGCTATACAACCTGCTTTAACAAAGTCGGGGAAGATATACTTGCTTAACAACCAGATTTAACAAAATGTAGATGAAGATATACTTGCTTAACAACCAGCTTTAACAAAAAGTAGGTGAAGATATATTTTCTTGACATTAAGTGAAGATTACTTGCTTAACAACCAGCTTTAAAAAAATGTAGGTGAAGATACACTTGCTTAACAACCAGCTTGAACAAAGTCAGTAAAGATATACTTTGCTTAACAATCAGCTTTAACAAAAAGTCGGTGAAGATATATTTGCTGAACAACAAATTTTAGCAAAAAGTAGGTGAAGATATACTTGCTTAACAATCAGCTTTAACTAAAAGTAGGTAAAGATGTACTTGCTTAACAACCAGATTTAAGTTATGATATACGGTACTTGTTTAATAACTAGCTTTAACAAAAAGTAGGATAAAGATACACTTGCCTAACAACCAGCCTTAATAAAACTTGGTGAAGATATACTTATAGTTGCTTAACAACCAGCTTTAACAAAATGTAGGTGAAGATGCTCTGGACATATCGAGTGCCTTAAGACGTTTGTTGGGGATTGTTAAGTTCAAATTGACTCTGCCTATATGAAACTTGCATGAGTTGTGATCTCTGCAGGAACTTTTATACTGAGGAATCTGTTGACATCATATCTGAGCTACTTGAAGTAAGGCAAGGAAGTTTCAGGTAGTAACTCACTAGTCCCTCCAATGTTAGCTGTCACTTCCTAAAAACTCTATCCCTCACCCACCAAAAAAGTGATTCAGTCTAATAGGAAGCACTTATCTCCTTCCTTCATGTCCTTATTACTACAGTGTGTTTTTGGTCCTCCAATTGTTGGCATGGTGATGATGTCGTAGGTCTATCTGGCTCCTACGGCATGGTTTGTCATATACCAGTAAGTAGATATTTTCTTCTTAGATCTCCAAGGCAGTGCATGATATGATTACTAATCCTTTTGATTATTCAAAGTCAATATATTCTACTATGTCAACTGATAGTTTGTGTAGTTTGTTGAGAAATCGTGAAATTTTAGAGTAATCCGAAGCAAGTTCTAATTCTCAATTTTAATCTAGTCCAAATTTTTTTATAATCTGCTCATAAAATAATTTTTTCAATATGCTTCAAAATATTTTTTCCCAGCGTGTCAACCAAACTACTTTCACAAATGAAAATATACACAGTTCAAGGTGGTTATATTCACTAGCACAATGTTCAAAATGGTCACATGAAGTGCATGTGATCCATGACTTATCTGAATGTTCTAGTATATAAGTACAGCAACACGGCAGACATAACAATGGGTGTGGTTTCTCATGCATGGTCTTGAGAGGTGACTGGCAAGCCAGGCAAGCCCTCAGGGGGGAGTTGGAGGGTATATGCATGCAACATATGTTCACCCATAGAAGGTACGCATGTGTCACCAACCTTAAATAATGCGGGCCTACTTAAATAGTTGTTGTAATGAAGAGAATGGTTGAGAGTAAAAGACTGGCAGCAGATTCTAAGGTAGACTGACTAGGCTGCACTGCACAAGTGAGAACAGGTTGCATGGTTAACAGCTGACATCGTCTGTCCTTTACAAGATAGCAGGACAAGCTGGCCTGGAGTAGGACAAACTACACTTCAAGACCCTGACAAACCCCACAAGCCATCAAAGCCACCTCCATAGGCCCTCATACCCCACCACTCTCCCATTCCCCCCCTGCCCTCCCTAACTCTCCAAATAATACATTCAATTTGCTGCACAAGCAGGTGAGAACAAGCTGCATGGCTGACAAGAAAGGATGATGGGCATAGTTACTTGGTTCATCAACATGCTCTAGCTTTTTCCTTTTCTTCTGCACACAAACACATGCACAATTGAGAGATTACAAGCTACCAGTGACTATGTACAGAGTGAGGGGTGTGACAGGTGGGTGTGGTTAGGTGATCTCTCCAGCCCCTCCCCTCCTTTAGCCCTCTTACAATTCCATTTCCTGATGAGCTCACTCTTAGTCTAGTGCGCTTCTCTTCTTCAAGGGAAGCTGCTTCCAAGTACATGTATATACACCTAACAAAACTCCTCCCACATCCCCAATTACACATGCACATTTCCGTTTCAGAATTTGCCATCCCATAATGTTGCCGGGCATCAGGTTGTTCAAGCTCACACCAGTTGGAACAAGGAACACATTGATACATGCCCACTGATGCCTAGCAACATTATGGAATGGAATATTCCAAACCAGAACTGTGCATGTGGAAGTGTGGCTACTTCTCATATCACAATCCAAGCATTACATCATCACGATGACATCAATAATGCACACATGGCTAAGGCTAGGATAATGGCTACAGCAATCTAATAATACTAGAAAAAGCTAGGACAAGCATCAGGCCCGTGGTCACGGCTAGAGCATTGGCCAGAGAAATTCTAAGCCAGTCCACTAATACTGATGGCGTGTCATGTTTATGACATGTTAGACAGTCGCTTGAAATGGGTTACAGTCCCCAGATACTCCTCTTCACAAACAGCTGGACCATGCAAGAAATATACCCCATCTTGAAACGTCATTCGACTCGTATATCGGCAGTGTTGCACAAGTGGAAGTGGCGAGATTACTTCCTAACAAGCTAATAACAACTACACTAGGGAACATTCCCCATGACCATGTACGGTCTACATGACTTGGACATTTTCTCACTTGAGTGCACCCTAAGTCATGAAGGATGCCTCATTAGATCTGTGTGGAGCACCTCCAGAAAAAATTGGATGTATTCCCAATTCAATAATCCTTATGGAAATGGATACCCTGCGGGCGAGTGAGTGGGGGGGGGGGGCTTCCCCCTGTCTCTATTGTTGGTTGCAATTTCTTACTGCAGATTTTCTTTATTGGATGGCGAGAGTCAATGATTGGATGGTTGAGTCATTGCAGGCATATGAACTCAACCCGAGGTCTGGGCTCAGATTTGGATCAAGATTTTTCCTGTGAGTGTCACTGTACGAATAATGAACATGTGCAAAATTCAACTCCTAAAGGCTCTTGAGGCACGTTAGTCGAAAAGTTGGAGGTCACGCCCATTTCCCCCCCCCCCCCCCGTCGAAAATCGCTAATTTCAAGGTTTTAGTGGTCAATATCTTGGAACTGAATCAGAGTTTTGGGCTAGAAATTGCTACCCAAGTAATCTGGATCCATGCTTTCAGAATCTGTCATCAGAATTGGAAATTATCAGTACCCCAAATAAACCGGTGAAAATTAAAGTTCCAATTTTCAAGGAGCCCCTGATAGCCCCGGATCTGTTGCAGAAGGTTAATGTGCTGGATTCCTTTTATTTTTGGACAGCTCTGCCTGCAATAGGAAGATTGTTTTACTCAAGTCTGGAAGATTGTTATACTCAAGTCTTAATATAGAAGTCAAGGGCCTCTGAAAAGGGATCTATCTCACAGACTTTTTTTTGCCAATTCTTGGCAAGTTCACCATGTGACCACCACCCATGATTATGAAACTTTCCCCACATATTCTTCATTTCTAAAAATTTAACTTGATTTCTCAACTTCACCGTTACATTGTCAACTGAATGCAATTTTTTAAAGAAATGCCCCTGATCTATGTTCTGCTATCAAAAGTTGTCACTACTCACAACACAAGATCTCATTCAAATGAAGGCAACTTCTTCTGAGTGAGGGCAGGGCCCTAAGGAGAAGTCTCATAAACCCTGCACTTGGTCCTAGCAGATTAAGTACAGAGACAAAGCATATTATGTTTGGAATGGCAGCCAGCAGGCATTCGTATGAATAGAGTCCATGAGAGAGGCATGAGAGTCTATGACATGAACCGTTTGGACAGCACGACTTGGAGTCCAATGAAATGGACTCTTGTTTCATGGATAACTCTGGGAAAATTATCCCATTCTGTGCATTTCACTATACCCTTTTAATACTACCAAAACCCCAACATTATTGCTCCATTTGATGAGAATTTTGATAGAAGAACGTAGATAGGGAATATTTGGGGCAACGGGTTGATTTTCAACCCGTCCACTTGACCATGTACTCACGTTTTAACACCTAATGAAAACCCTCTTATTGTAGAGTAGGGCTCCCTCTAGCTACTGACACTGTCTAGCAATCAATTAGGAGCCAGAACTGCGGAGAATTCAGGCATGCAGGTTTGGAGGTCCACAACTTTGACTGCATGTAACTTTGGCATGGTTATACCTATGCAACATTTTTTATATCAAAAAAGAGCACACAGAGAGATCTATATTGTGAGTTATAATATAAAGTCCATTAAGTGAAGTGTGTACAATCTATGAGCTAGTTGTTTTAAAAGAATTTCTAGATAAAAGGTGATGTCGCCCTCCCCCCCCCCCCCCCCCCCCCCCTGCCCCCTTAAGCATGTTCTATGCCTTTACCTAGTGACAACTTTTGATAGCAGAACATTGATAGGGAATATTTGGAGCATACTCACAAGAAGGCATACATTTGACTAAACTATGACCTGAATGCTACATACTGGCAATGAGTGCCAGGCATTGAGTGCCGAGTGGAGGAAAAGGAAAAAGTTAGAGCTTGTTGATGAACCAAGTGACTATGCCCATCATCCTTCCTTGTCAGCCATGCAGCTTGTTCTCACCTGCTTGTGCAGCAAATTTAATTTATTCTTGTTGGGGGGGTGGGGGTGGAAGGGTGCATGCATACCTATGGGGGAGGAGGCTATGAGGTCCTGCGGGGTTTGTTAAAGCCCTGGTGTATAGTTTGTCCCCTCCAGGCCAGCTTGTCCTGCTATCTGGTAAGGGTTAGACGATGTCAGCTGTTAACCGTGCAACCTGTTCTCAATTGTGCAGTGCAGCCCAGTCAGTCTTCCTTAGAACCTGTTGTCAGGGCTTACTCTCAACCATTCTCTTCACTGCGACAACCATACCTGATTATATAGGCCCGCATTATTAAAGGTTGGTGACCCATGTGTATCTTTTATGGGAGCGTACGATGCATACATATACCATCCAACTACCACCCCCTGAGGGCTTGCCTGACTTGCCAATCAACTCTCAAGACCAGGTATTTGAAACCACGCCCATTGTTATCTGTCTGACATGTTGCTGTACTTATACACTAGAACATTCAGATAAGTCATAGATCACATGCACTTCATGGGACCATTTTTTAACATGGTGCTAGTGAATATAAACACCTTGCACTGTCTGTATTCTCCATTCACCAAAGTAGTTTGGTTGACATGCTGGGAGAAAAATAGTAATCTTTAGAGAAGAAAAAAAAAATATATTTTATAAAAAATTGAGCTTTATTCCTGAATGAAGGCTAGAGAATCGAGCCAAAACATTGAAAAGCTAATTTTAAGCTGATTGTTGAAAAAGTCATTATATCAACAGAGAGTTTGTTGAGAGTTTACTCACCATTAAGGATTACTAATCATTTACCTTGGTAATCTCATAAGAAAAGAGATAATCTACTTACTGGTGGATAACAAAGCCATGTCTTAGGAGCCAAATAGAGCTATGATATCCAATTAGAAGTCGAAAAACACACTAATAATAGGGGCATGAAGGATCAAAGGAGATGAGTGCTTCCTGTTTCGCTGGATCATATTTTGGGGGGAGGGGGGGGGGAGGAGCATGGGGGAAATATTTTGGGAAGTTAAAGCTAATATTGGAGGGACTAGCGACTTGCCTTACTTCAAGTAGCTCAGATATGATGTCAGTATATTTCCCAGTATAAAAGAAACTTTATGGTTCCTGCAGAGATCACAACTCATGCAAACTTCATACAAACCATCCTCAAGCAACATCTTAAGCCACTCAATATATCCAGAGCCACATTTGGCCAAGCCCTTCTCTTCATCCTCATCTCAGTACAGTTTTCTGCCCAATCTCCCATCCATCAGCGACAGGCAGAAACAACCAGCATTGACAATAGCTGCCCCTCAGTGGAGGTGGATAGATGCTCTGAATCTAGTGACAAGTCCTGCATGTCTTTGAAAGATGCACTTATAAGTCACTATGCCCAAAAGCAAGGAGATTTGTTGACGGACACCCCACTTCGCCAAGTCCTCAGTATGTCCGATCTCTTCCACTTTGGCATTGTGAGCGGCGAGATTGCACCAACAGCTGCACCAATCAATGCCTCTGAAGCAGAAATGAACAGATTGTGGAGGAACAGATGTGAAAACATCCTCCTCCATGTCAATCTGGAAAGGAAGGACTCGGATCTGTGCCACTGGAGGTAGCTACATACAACTCTTCCTACTTCCCGAGCTTTCTCATCGAAGCTGAACTTGATACATACAGATCAGTGTCTAGTTGGTGCACACCACATACAACCAAAAATTTGAGGTTTGTGAGAACTACTTGTAAACACGATCCTAATCAACACCATTGGTGTTCCTGTGACGCCGAGAGAATCACCACGGGTTACACCAGGAACTCCAGCTAGTGAACTATCATTTCCATTGCTCTATTCTATCTGCAAACATAATATGTTTATGTCTGCAATAAATAACAAATCTCTCTCTCTCTGTCTTTATATATATATATATACATAATATATATAAGTAATTCGATATTCAATTAGTGATGACTAAATTGATCTTCTATGCCTAATATATTTCGTATTTTATGTAAGAGAACATGAAGAAAGTCATCACATTTTTTTGACATTACAAATCATGAAAACGGGCAGCTAACGAGGATTTCCATTCAGATGTGCACGCTGAATTATATTAGTAACACGTCTGCAGCAATTGACTGACCAATTCTCTGGTATTAACATTGCTAAAA
The DNA here is from genome assembly GCA_028752905.1 of Cladorhizidae sp. MBARI D1340-BT2. Taxonomy (NCBI): domain Eukaryota; kingdom Metazoa; phylum Porifera; class Demospongiae; order Poecilosclerida; family Cladorhizidae; species Cladorhizidae sp. MBARI D1340-BT2. The sequence continues at coordinate 11,997,633 of JAQNBH010000008.1, read as the reverse complement.
TCATCCCTTCTGATGTTAACATTGCTAAAATCATCCCTACTGATATAAATATCGCTAAAATCAACCCTTCTTATTAAGCATTGCTAAAATCATCCTTTCTGATTTTAACATTGTTAAAATCATCTCTTCTGATATTAACATTGCTAAAATTATCCCTTCTGATATTAACATACAATTACAAACTCTTCCTACTTACCGAGCGTTCTCATCCAAGCTGAACTCGATACATACAGATCAGTGTCTAGTCAATGCACACCACATAAAACCAAAGGGTTGAGCTTCGCAGATAGAATAGAGCAATTGAAATGATAGTTCACTAGCTGGACTTCCTGGTGTAACCCATGGTGATTCTCTCAGCATCACAGGAACACCAATGGTGTTGATTAGGATCATGTTTACAATTAGTTCTCACAAACCTCAAATTTTTGGTTGTATGTGGACATGCAGGACTTGTCACTAGATTCGGAGCATCTATCCACCTCCACTGAAGGGCAGCTATTGTCAATGCTGGTTGTTTCTGCCTGTCGCTGATGGATGGGAGATTGGGCAGCAAACTGTACTGACAGGAGGATGAAGAGAAGGGCTTGGCCAAATGTGGCTCTGGACATATTGAGTAGCTTAAGATGTTGCTTGAGGATGGTTAAGTTCAATTGTATGAAGCTTGCATGAGTTGTGATCTCTGCAGTAACCAAAACATTTCTTTTATACTAGAAATAAGCTGACATCATATCTGAGCTACTTGAAGTATGGCAAGGAAGTTTCAGGTAGTAACTCGCTAATCCCTCCAATAGTGATTCAGCATAACAGGAAGCACTTATCTCCTTCGATCCTTCATGCCCTAATTACTACAGTGTATTTTTGGATATCCAATTGTTGGCATGGTGATGATGTTGTAGCTCTATGTGGCTCCTATGGCATATCCTCCAGGAAGTAGATTATCTCTTTTCTTATTAGATCAACAAGGCAGTGTATGACACGATTACTAATCCTTAATGGTGCTTGTCGATTAGCATTAGCTCCCGACAAATTCTCTGTTGATATAACGACTTTTTCAACAATCAACTTAAAATTAGCTTTTCAACGTTTTAGCTCGATTCTCTAGCCTTCATTCAGGAATAAAGCTTTCTTTTGTCTGGTGAAGGCTAGAGTATCTAGCTGAAGCATCGATGAGTCAATTTAAGGCGATCGTTGTCAAGGTCATTATATTCTACTATGTCAACTGAGACATGAGAGTTTGTTTAGAAATCGTGAGAGTAATTAGATTTTAGAGTGATCCCAAGCAAGTTTTAATTCTGAATTTTAATCGAATTTTTTTTTTAATCTGCTCATAATTTTTTATTTTATTAATCTGCTCAAAAAAAATACCATTTTTTTACCAACTTGTCAACCAAACTGCTTTGGCAAATAGAAAATATACACAGTGCAAGGTGTTTATATTCACTAGCACCACAAAAATGGTCACATGAAGTGCATATGATCCGTGACTTATATGAATGGTATAAGTACAGTAACACGTGAGACCGATAACAATGGGTGTGGTTTCATGTGGTCTTGAGAGGTGACTGGCAAGCCAGGTAAGCCCTCAGGGGGGTATTTGTATGCACCGTATGTTCACCCATAAAAGGTACATATGCATCACCAGCCTTAAATAATGCGGGCCTACTTAAATCGGGATTAGTTGTTGTAGTGAAGGAAATCATTGAGAGTAAGCCTGGCAGCAGATTCTAAGGTAGACTGACTGAGCTGCACTGCACAAGTTAGAACAGGCTGCACGGTTAACAGCCGACATCGACTATCCCTTACCAGTTACCAGTTACAAGAATAAGCCGGCCTGGAATAGGACAAACTACACACCAAGACCGTAACAAAAGAAAGCTTTATTCCTAAATGAAGGCTAGAGAATTACATTGAAAAGATCGTCTTAAGCTGATTGTTGAAAAAGTCATTATATCAACCGAGAGTTTGTTGAGAGTTTACTCTGGACAAGCAGCATCAAGGATTAATAATCCTATAATGCATTTACCTTGGTAATCTAAGAACAAAAGGGATAATCTACTTACTGGTGGATGACAAAGCCGTGCCTCCTTAGGAGCCAGATAGAGCTACGACTTCCAATTAGAAGTCCAAAAAACACACTGTAGTAATAATTCCATGAAGGATGAGATGAGTGCTTCCTGTAATGCTGAATCACTTTTGGGGGGAGGGGGGGAGGATGGGGGAAATATTTTGGTGAAAAATCGGAGACACTAGCGAGTTACTGCATGAAACTTCCTTGGCTTATTTCAAGTAGCTCAGATATGATGTCAGTAGATTCCTCAGTATAAAATATAAAAGGAACTTTATGGTTGCTTCCTGCAGAGATCACAACTCATGCAAGCTTCATACAATTGATCTTAACCATCCCCAAGCAACATCTTAGCCACTCAATATGTCCTTAGCTATATTTGGCCAAGCCCTTCTCTTCATCCTCATCTTAGTACGGTTTTCTGCCCAATCTCTCATCCATCAGCGACAGGCAGAAACAACCAGCATTGACAATAGCTGCCCTTCAGTAGAGGTGGATAGATGCTCTGAATCTAGTGACAAGTCCTGCATGTCTTTGAAAGATGCACTTATAAGTCACTATGCCAAAAAGCAAGGAGATTTGTTGACAGACGTCCCACTTCGCCAAGTCTTCAGTATGTCCGATCTCTTCCACTTTGGCATTGTGTGTGGCGAGAACACACCTTTCAGCTGCACCAATCAATGCCTCTGAAGCAGAAATGAACAGATTGTGGAGGAACAGATGTGAAAACATACTCCTCCATGTCAATCTGGAAAGGAAGGACTCGGAAATGTGCCACTGGAGGTACATATGCAAATAAACTCCTCCTACTTCCCAAGCTTTCTCATCGAAGCTGAACTTGATACGTACAGATCAGTGTCTAGTTGGTGCACACCACATACAACAAAAATTTGAGGTTTGTGAGAACTACTTGTAAACACGATCCTAATCAACACCATTGGTGTTCTTGTGAAGCCGAGAGAATCACCACGGGTTACACAGGGAACTTCAGCTAGTAAACATTCATCACCATTGCTCTATTCTATCAATCAGCTTTAACAAAAACTAGGTGAAGATATACTTGCTTAACAACCAGCTTTAACAAAAAGTAGGTGAAGATGTACTTGCTATACAACCTGCTTTAACAAAAAGTCGGTGTATTGCCTAACGAACCAGCTTTAAACAAAAGTTCGGGAAGATATACTTGCTTAACAACCAGCTTCAACAAGAAGTCGGTTATGATATACCTGCTTAACAGTCAGCTTTAACAAAAAAATATTTGAAGATATACTTGCTTAACAACCAGATTTAACTAAATGTAGGTGAAGATGTACTTGCTTAACTACCAGCTCTAAGCTAATTTTTGCTTAACAGCTAACTTCAACAAAATGTAGGTGAAGATATAGTAGCTTAACAACCAGCTTTAATAAAAACTAGGTCAAGATATACTTAGGTGAAGATATATGTACTTGCTTAACAACCAGCTTTAACAAAATGTAGGTGAATATATATTTGCTTAACAACCAGTTTTAAGTGAAGATATACTTGCTTAACAACCAGCTTTAACAAAATGTAGGTGAATATAATTATACTTGCTTAACAACTAGCTTTAACAAAAAGTCAGTGAAGATATACTTGCTTAACAATTGGCTTTAACAAAAAGAAGGTGAGGATGTACTTGGATATCACCAGCTTTAACAAAAAGTAGGTAAAGATATACAACCAGCTTTAAATTAAGATATACTTGCTTAACAACCAGCTTTAAGTTAAGATATATTTGCTTAACAACTAGCTTTAACAAAAAGTAGGATAAAGATACACTTGCCTAACAACCAGTTTAGTAAAACTTGGTGAAGATATAGTTGCTTAACAACCAGCTTTAACAAAATGTAGGTGAAGATGCTCTGGACATATTGAGTGCCTTAAGATGTTTGTTGGGGATTGTTAAGTTCAAATTGACTCTGCCTATATGAAACTTGCATGAGTTGTGATCTCTGGAGGAACTTTAAAATTCTTTTATACCGAGGAATCTGTTGACATCATATCTGAGCTACTTGAAGTAAGGCAAGGAAGTTTCAGGTAGTAACTCGCTAGTCCCTCCAATGTTAGCTGTCACTTCCTAAAAACTCCATCCCTCCCACAAAAAAAGTGTTTCAGTGTAATAGTAAGCACTTATCTCCTTTGATCCTTCATGTCCTTATTACTACAGTGTTTTTTTGGTCCTCCAATTGTTGGCATGGTGATGATGTCGTAGCTCTATCTGGCTCCTATGGCATAGTTTGTCATTTACCAGTAAGTAGATATTTTCTTCTTAGATCTCCAAGGCAGTGCATGATATGATTACTAATCCTTTTGATTATTCAAAGTCAATATATTCTACTATGTCAACTGATAGTTTGTTGAGAAATCGTGAAATTTTAGAGTAATCCGAAGCAAGTTCTAATTCTCAATTTTAATCTAGTCCAAATTTTTTTTTAATCTGCTCATAAAATAATTTTTTCAATATGCTTCAAAATATTTTTTCCCAGCGTGTCAAGCAAACTACTTTCACAAATGGAAAATATACACAGTTCAAGGTGTTTATATTCACTAGCACAATGTTCAAAATGGTCACATGAAGTGCATGTGATCCATGACTTATCTGAATGTTCTAGTGTATAAGTACAGCAACACGGCAGACAACAATGGGTGTGGTTTCTCATGCATGGTCTTGAGAGGTGACTGGCAAGCCAGGCAAGCCCTCAGGGGGGAGTTGGAGGGTATATGCATGCAACATATGTTCACCCATAGAAGGTACGCATGAGTCACCAACCTTAAATAATGCGGGCCTACTTAAATCGGGAATAGTTGTTGTAATGAAGAGAATGGTTGAGAGTAAGACTGGCAGCAGATTCTAAGGTAGACTGACTAGGCTGCACTGCACAAGTGAGAACAGGTTGCATGGTTAACGGCTGTCCCTTACAAGATAGCAGGACAAGCCGGCCTGGAGTAGGACAAACTACACTTCAAGACCCTAACAAACCCCGCAAGCCATCAAAGCCACCTCCATAGGCCCTCATACTCCACCACCCTCCCATTCCCCCCCCTCCCTCATTCCCCAAATAATCATTCAATTTGCTGCACAAGCAGGTGAGAACAAGCTGCATGGCTGACAAGAAAGGATGATGGGCATAGTTACTTGGTTCATCAACATGCTCTAGCTTTTTTCCTTTTCAACTACACACAAACACACGCACAATTGAGAGAATACAAGCTACCAGTGATTATGTACGGAGTGAGGGGTGTGGTGGGTGGGTGTGGTTAGGTTATCTCTCCAGCCCCTCCCCTCCTTTAGCCCTCTTACAATTCCTATAGGAAGCATTTCCTGATGAGCTCACTCTTAGTCTAGTGCGCTTCTCTTCTTCAAGGGAAGCTGCTTCCAAGTATATACACCTAACAAAACTCCTCCGACAGCCCCAATTACACATGCACATTTCCGTTTCAGAATTTGCCATCCCATAATGTTGCCGGGCATCAGGTTGTTCAAGCTCACACCAGTTGGAACAAAGAACACATTGATACATGTACACTGATGCTTAGCAACATTATGGAATGGAATATTCCAAACCAGAACTGTGCATGTGGAAGTGTGGCTACTTCTCATATCACAATCCAAGCATTACATCATCACGATGACATCAATAATGCACACATGGCTAAGGCTAGGATAATGGCTACAGCAATCTAATAATACTAGAAAAAGCTAGGACAAGCATCAGGCCCGTGGTCACGGCTAGAGCATTGGCCAGAGAAATTCTAAGACAGTCCCCTAGTGCTGATGGCCTGTCATGTTTACGACATGTTAGACAGTCGCTTGAAATGGGTTACAGTCCCCAGATACTCCTCTTCCCAAACACCTGGACCATGGCAAGAAATACACCCCCATCTTGAAACGTCATTCGACTCGTATATCGGCAGTGTTGCACAAATGGAAGTGGCGAGATTACTTCCTAACAAGCTAATAACAACTACACTAGGGAACATTCCCCATGACCATGTACGGTCTACATGACTTGGACATTTTCTCACTTGAGTGCACCCTAAGTCATGAAGGATGCCTCATTAGATCTGTGTGGAGCACCTCCAGAAAAAATTGGATGTATTCCCAATTCAATAATCCTTATGGAAATGGATACCCTGCGGGCGAGTGAGTGGGGGGAGGGGGGGCTTCGCCCTGTCTCTATTGTTGGTTGCAATTTCTTACTGCAGATTTTCTTTATTGGATGGCGAGAGAGTCGATGATTGGATGGTTGAGTCATTGCAGGCTTATGAACTCAATCCGAGGTCACGTGGCAACGGGCTCAGATTTGGATCAATCTTTTTCCTGTGAGTGTCACTGTACGAATAATGAACACGTGACTCCTAAGGGCTCTTGAGGCACGTTAGTCCAAAAGTTGGAGGTCACGCCCATTCCCCCCCCCCCCCCCCCTCCCGTCGAAAATAGCTAATTTCAAGGTTTTAGTGGTCAATATCTTGGAACTGAATCAGAGTTTTGGGCTAGAAATTGCTACCCAAGTAATCTGGATCCAGGCTTTCAGAATCTGTCATCAGAATTGGACATTTTATTGTTATCAGTACCCCAAATATATGGGTTAAAATTAAAGTTCCAATTTTCAAGGAGCCCTGACAGCCCCGGATCTGTTGCAGAAGGTTAATGTGCTGGATTCCTTTTATTTTTGGACAGCTCTGCCTGCAAAAGGAAGATTGTTTTACTCAAGTCTTAATATAGAAGTCAAGGGCCTCTGAAAAGGGATCTATCTCACAGACTTTTTTTTGCCAATTCTTGGCAAGTTCACCATGTGACCACCACCCATGATTATGAAACTTTCCCCACATATTCTTCATTTCTAAAAATTTAACTTGATTTCTCAACTTCACCGTTACATTGTCAACTGAATGCAATTTTTTAAAGAAATGCCCCTGATCTATGTTCTGCTATCAAAAGTTGTCACTACTCACAACACAAGATCTCATTCAAATGAAGGCAACTTCTTCTGAGTGAGGGCAGGGCCCTAAGGAGAAGTCTCATAAACCATGCACTTGGTCCTAGCAGATTAAGTACAGAGACAAACCATATTATGGTTGGAATGGCAGCCAGCAGGCATTCGTATCAATAGAGGCCATGAGAGAGGCATGACAGTCTATGACATGAACCGTTTGGACAGCACGACTTTGAGTCCAATGAAATTGACTCTTGTTTCATGGATAACTCTGGAAAAATTATCCCATTCTGTGCATTTCACTATACCCTTTTAATACTACCAAAACCTCAACATTATTGCTCCATTTGATGAGAATTTTGATAGAAGAACGTAGATAGGGAATATTTGGGGCAAAATCAACCCGTCCACTTGACCTCATGTTTTAACACCTAATGAAAACCCTCTTATTGTAGAGTAGGGCTCCCTCTAGCTACTGATACTGTCTAGCAATCAATTAGGAGCCAGAACTGCGGAGAATTCAGGCATGCAGGTTTGGAGGTCCACAACTTTGACTGCATGTAACTTTGGCATGGTTATACCTATGCACATTTTTTTAATATCAAAAGAGAGCACACAGAGAGATCTATATTGTGAGCTATAATATAAAGTTCATTAAGTGAAGTGTGTAGAATCTATGAGCTACAAAGTTGTGACAACAAGTTAAAAAAAAAAGAATTTGTAGATAAAAGGTGATGTCGCCCTCCACCCGTAAGCATGTTGTATGCCTTTACCTAGTGACAACTTTTGATAGCAGAACATAGATAGGGAATATTTGGAGCATACTCACAAGAAGGCGTACATTTGACTAAACTATGACTGATTGCTACATACTAGCAATGAGTGCCAGGCATTGAGTGCCGAGTGAAGGACAATGAAAAAAACTAGAGCATGTTGAACCAAGTAACAATGCCCATCATCTTTTCTTGTCAGCCATGCAGCTTGTTCTCACCTGCTTGTGCAGCAAATTTAATTTATTCTTGTTGGGGGGGTGGGGGTGAAGGGTGCATGCATACCTATGGGGGAGGAGGCTATGAGGTCCTGCGGGGATTGTTAAAGCCCTGGTGTATAGTTTGTCCCCTCCAGGCCAGCTTGTCCTGCTATCTGGTAAGGGTTAGACGATGTCAGCTGTTAACCATGCAACCTGTTCTCACTTGTGCAGTGCAGTCCAGTCAGTCGTCTTCCTTAGTCAGGCTAACTCTCAACCATTCTCTTCACTGCGACAACCGTACCTGATTATATAGGCCCGCATTATTAAAGGTTGGTGACCCATGTGTATCTTTTATGGGTGAACGTACGGTGCATGCATATACCATCCAACTACCCCCTGAGGGCTTGCCTGGCTTGCCGATCAACTCTCAAGACCAGGTATTTGAAACTACGCCCATTGTTATCTGTCTGACATGTTGCTGTGCTTATACACTAGAACATTCAGATAAGTCATGGATCACATGCACTTTATGTGACCATTTTTGAACATGGTGCTAGTGAATGTAAATACCTTGCACTGTCTATATTTTCCATTCACCAAAGTAGTTTGGTTGACATGCCGGGAGAAAAAGTAATCTTTAGAGCAGATTGAAAAAATAATATTTAAAAAAAAAATTAGCAATTTTTTTCTTGACTATGTAGATAAAAATTCACGATTAAAACTTACTTTGGATTACTCTAAAATCTAATTACTCTTCACAACTTCTCAACAAACTCTCAGTTGACATGGAGAATATAATGTATAATGACCTTATCAATAATCAACTTGAGTTGGCTCATTGATGCAGATACTCTAGCCTTCACCAGACAAAAGAAAGCTTTATCCCTGAATGAAGGCTAGAGAATCGAGCCAAAACATTGAAAAGCTAATTTTAAGCTGATTGTTGAAAAAGTCATTATATCAACAGAGAGTTTGTTGAGAGTTTACTATTGACAAGCACCATTAAGGATTACTAATCATTTACCTTGGTAATCTCATAAGAAAAGAGATAATCTACTTACTGGTGGATAACAAAGCCATGTCTTAGGAGCCAAATAGAGCTATGATATCCAATTAGAAGTCGAAAAACATACTAATAATAAGGGCATGAAGGATCAAAGGAGATGAGTGCTTCCTGTTTCGCTGGATCATATTTTTTTTGGGGGGGGGGGGGGGGGGGGGTGGGGTGGAGGATGGGGGAAATATTAAAGCTAATATTGGAGGGACTTGCGACTTGCCTTACTTTCAAGTAGCTCAGATATGATGTCAGTATATTTCCCAGTATAAAAGAAACTTTATGGTTCCTGCAGAGATCACAACTCATGCAAACTTCATACAAACCATCCTCAAGCAACATCTTAAGCCACTCAATATGTCCAGAGCCACATTTGGCCAAGCCCTTCTCTTCATCCTCATCTCAGTACAGTTTTTTGCCCAATCTCCCATCCATCAGTGACAGGCAGAAACAACCAGCATTGACAATAGCTGCCCCTCAGTGGAGGTGGATAGATGCTCTGAATCTAGTAAACAAGTCCTGCATGTCTTTGAAAGACGCACTTATAAGTCACTATGCCCAAAAGCAAGGAGATTTGTTGACGGACACCCCACTTCGCCAAGTCTTCAGTATGTCCGATCTCTTCCACTTTGGCATTGTGAGCGGCGAGAATGCACCAACAGCTGCACCAATCAATGCCTCTGAAGCAGAAATGAACAGATTGTGGAGGAACAGATGTGAAAACATGCTCCTCCATGTCAATCTGGAAAGGAAGGACTCGGATCTGTGCCACTGGAGGTACATATGCAAATACAACTCCTTCTACTTCCCGAGCTTTCTCATCGAAGCTGAACTTGATACATACAGATCAGTGTCTAGTTGGTGCACACCACATACAACCAAAAATTTGAGGTTTGTGAGAACTACTTGTAAACACGATCCTAATCAACACCATTGGTGTTCCTGTGACGCCGAGAGAATCACCACGGGTTACACCAGGAACTCCAGCTAGTGAACTATCATTTCCATTGCTCTATTCTATCTGCAAACATAATATGTTTATATCTGCAATAAATAACAAATCTCTCTCTCTCTGTCTTTATATATATATATACATAATATATATAAGTAATTCGATATTCAATTAGTGATGACTAAATTGATCTTCTATGCCTAATATATTTCGTATTTTATGTAAGAGAACATGAAGAAAGTCATCACATTTTTTTGACATTACAAATCATGAAAACGGGCAGCTAACGAGGATTTCCATTCAGATGTGCACACTGAATTATATTAGTAACACGTGTGCAGCAATTGACTGACCAATTCTCTGGTATTAACATTGCTAAAATCATCCCTTCTGATGTTAACATTGCTAAAATCATCCCTACTGATATAAACATCGGTAAAATCATCCCTTATTAAGCATTGCTAAAATCATCCCTTCTGATTTTAACATTGTTAAAATCATCTCTTCTGATTTTAACATTGTTAAAATCATCTCTTCTGATATTAACATCACTAAAATCATCTTTAGCATTGCTAAAATCATTGCTTCTGATGTATATATCACTAGAATCACCCTCATTATTTTAACATTGTTAAAATCATCTCTTCTGATACTAACATTGCTAAAATTATCCCTTCTGATATTATCGTACAATTACAAACTACTCCTACTTACCGAGCGTTCTTATCCAAGCTGAACTCGATACATACAGATCAGTGTCTATAGTCAATGCACACCACATAAAACCAAAGGGTTGAGGTTTGCAGATAGAATAGAGCAATGGAAATGATAGTTCACTAGCTGGACTTCCTGGTGTAACCCATGGTGATTCTTTCAGCATCACAGGAACACCAATGGTGTTGATTAGGATCGTGTTTACAATTAGTTCTCACAAACTTCAAATTTTTGGTTGTATGTGGTGTGCCAACTAGACACTGATCTGTATGTATCAAGTTCAGCTTGGAAGAGAAAGCTCGGGAAGTAGGATGAGTTGTATTTGCATATGTACCTCCAGTGGCACATTTCCGAGTCCTTCCTTTCCAGATTGACATGGAGGAGCATGTCTTCACATCTGTTCATCACAATGCCAAAGTTGAAGAGATCTGACATACTGAAGACTTGGCGAAGTGGGGCGTCTGTTAACAAATCTCCTTGCTTTTGGGGCATAGTGACTTATAAGTGCGTCTTTCAAAGACATGCAGGACTTGTCACTAGATTCAGAGCATCTATCCACCTCCAATGAGAGGCAGCTATTGTCAGTGCTGGTTGTTTCTGCCTGTCGCTGATGTCGGAGAATGGGCAGCAAACTGTACTGAGATGAGGATGAAGAGAAGGGCTTGGCCAAATGTGGTTCTGGACATATTGAGTAGCTTAATTAAGATGTTGCTTGAAGATGGTTAAGTTCAATTGTATGAAGCTTGCATGAGTTGTGATCTCTGCAGGAACCAAAATGTTTCTTTTATACTTGGAATCTGCTGACATCATATCTGAGCTACTTGAAGTAAGGCAAGGAAGTTTCAGGTAGTAACTCGCTAATCCCTCCAATAGCGATTCAGCATAACAGGAAGCACTTATCTCCTTCGATCCTTCATGCCCTAATTACTACAGTGTATTTTTTTATATCCAATTGTTGGCATGGTGATGATGTTGTAGCCTATGGGGCTCCTACGGCATATCCTCCAGGAAGTAGATTATCTCTTTTCATATGAGATCAACAAGGCAGTGTATGACACGATTACCAATCCTTAATGGTGCTTGTCGATAGCATTAGCTCCCGACAAATTCTCTGTTGATATAACGACTTTTTCAACAATCAACTTAAAATTAGCTTTTCAATGTTTTGGCTCGATTCTCTAGCCTTCATTCAGGAATAAAGCTTTCTTTTGTCTGGTGAAGGCTAGAGTATCTAGCTGAAGCATCGATGAGTCAGATCATTGTCAAGGTCATTATATTCTACTATGTCAACTGAGAGTTTGTTTAGAAATCGTGAGAGTAATTAGATTTTAGAGTGATCCGAAGCAAGTTTTAATTCTGAATTTTAATCGAATTTTTTTTTAAATCTGCTCAAAACATTATCAAAAAAATTACCATTTTTTAAACTTTGGCGAATAGAAAATATACACAGTGCAGGGTGTTTATATTCACTAGCACCATGTTCAAAAATGGTCACATGAAGTGCATATGATCCGTGACTTATATGAATGGTATAAGTACAGTAACACGTGAGACCGATAACAATGGGCGTGGTTTCACATGGTCTTGAGAGGTGACTGGCAAGCCAGGCAAGCCCTCAGGGGGGAGTTGGACGGTATTTGTATGCACTGTACGTTTACCCATAAAAGGTACGTATGCATCAACAGCCTTAAATAATGCCGGCCTACTTAAATCGGGAATAGTTGTAGTAGTGAAGGAAATCGTTGAGAGTAAGTCTGGCAGCAGATTCTAAGGGAGACTGACTGAGCTGCACTGCACAAGTGAGAACAGGCTGCACGGTTAACAGCCGACATCGCCTGTCCCTTACCAGTGAGAAGGATAAGCTGGCCTGGAATAGGACAAACTACACACCAAGACCGTAACAAAACAAAGCTTTATTACTGAATGAAGGCTAGAGAATTACATTGAAATGATTGTCTTAAGCTGATTGTTGAAAAAGTCATTATATCAACCGAGAGTTTGTTGAGAGTTTACTCTGGACAAGCACCATTAAGGATTACTAATCCTACAATGCATTAAGAAGAAAAGGGATAATCTACTTACTGGTGGATGACAAAGCCGTGCCTACTTAGGAGCCAGATAGAGCTACGACTTCCAATTAGAAGTCCAAAGATACACTGTAGTAATAATTGCATGAAGGATGAGATGAGTGCTTCCTGTAATGCTCGAGATCACAACTCATGCAAGCTTCATACAATTGAACTTAACCATCCCAAAGCAACATCTTAGCCACTTAATATGTGGCTAAGCCCTTCTCTTCATCCTCCTCTCAGTATAGTTTGCTGCCCAATCTCCCATCCATCAGCAACAGGCAGAAACAACCAGCATTGACAATAGCTGCCCTTCAGTGGAGGTGGATAGATGTTTCGAATCTAGTGACAAGTCCTGCATGTCTTTGAAAGACGCACTATGTCAAAAAGCATTGTTGACTGACGTCCCACTTCGCCAAGTCTTCAGTATGTCCGATCTCTTCCTTTGGCATTGTGAGCGGTGAGAACGCACCAACAGCTGCACCAATCAATGCCTCTGAAGCAGAAATGAACAGATTGTGGAGGAACAGATGTGAAAACATACTCCTCCATGTCAATCTGAAAAGGAAGGACTCGGAAATGTGCCACTGGAGGTACATATTCAAATACAACTCCTCCTACTTCCCGAGCTTTCTCATCGAAGCTGAACTTGATACGTACAGATCAGTGTCTAGTTGGTGCACACCACATACAACAAAAATTTGAGGTTTGTGAGAACTACTTGTAAACACGATCCTAATCAACACCATTGGTGTTCTTGTGAAGCCGAGAGAATCACCACGGGTTACACAGGGAACTTCAGCTAGTAAACATTCATCACCATTGCTCTATTCTATCAATCAGCTTTAACAAAAACTAGGTGAAGATATACTTGCTTAACAACCAGCTTTAACAAAAAGTAGGTGAAGATGTACTTGCTATACAACCTGCTTTAACAAAAAGTCGGTGTATTGCCTAACGAACCAGCTTTAAACAAAAGTTCGGGAAGATATACTTGCTTAACAACCAGCTTCAACAAGAAGTCGGTTATGATATACCTGCTTAACAGTCAGCTTTAACAAAAAAATATTTGAAGATATACTTGCTTAACAACCAGATTTAACTAAATGTAGGTGAAGATGTACTTGCTTAACTACCAGCTCTAAGCTAATTTTTGCTTAACAGCTAACTTCAACAAAATGTAGGTGAAGATATAGTAGCTTAACAACCAGCTTTAATAAAAACTAGGTCAAGATATACTTAGGTGAAGATATATGTACAACCAGCTTTAACAAAATGTAGGTGAATATATATTTGCTTAACAACCAGTTTTAAGTGAAGATATACTTGCTAAACAACGAGTTAAAAAAATGTAGGTGAAGATACACTTGCTTAACAACTAGCTTTAAAAAAAGTCAGTGAAGATATACTTGCTTAACAATTGGCTTTAACCAAAAGAAGGTGAAGATATACTTGCTTACAACAAGATTTAACAAAAAGTAGGTGAAGATATACTTCTTAACAACCAGATTTATCAAACGTAGAAGATATAATTGCTTAACAACCAGCTTTAAGTCAAGATATACTTCTTAACAACTAGCTTTAACAAAAAGTAGGGTAAAGTACACTTGCCTAACAACCAGCTTTAATAAAACTTCGTGAAAATATACTTAGGTGAAGATATAGTTGCTTAACAACCAGCTTTAACAAAAAGTCAGTGAAGAAATTAACAATCAGCTTTAACAAAATGTAGGTGAAGATGTTCTGGACATATTGAGTGCCTTAAGATGTTTGTTGGGGATTGTTAAGTTCAAATTGACTCTGCCTATATGAAACTAGCATGAGTTGTGAACTCTGCAGGAACTATAAAATTCTTTTATACTGAGGAATCTCTTGACATCATATCTGAGCTACTTGAAGTAAGGCGAGGAAGTTTCAGGCAGTAACTCGCTAGTCCCTCCAATGTTAGCTGTCACTTCCTAAAAACTCCATCACCATGCCCACAAAAAAGTGATTCAGTGCAATAGGAAGCACTTATCTCCTTCGATCCTTCATGTCCTTATTACTACTGTGTGTTTTTGGTACTCCAATTGTTGGCATGGTGATGATGTCGTAGCTCTATCTGGCTCCTACGGCATGGTTTGTCATTCACCAGTAAGTAGATATTTTCTTCTTAGATCTCCAAGGCAGTGCATGCTATGATTATCCTTTTGATTATTCAAAGTCAATATATTCTACTATGTCAACTGATAGTTTGTTAAGAAATCATGAGATTTTTAGAGTAATTTGAAGCCAGTTCTAATTCTCAATTTTAAAATTTCTGCTCATAAAATAATTTTTTCAATATGCTTAAAAAAATTACAATTTTTTTTCCCAGCATGTCAACCAAACTACTTTCGCAAATGGAAAATATACACAGTTCATAGGTGGTTATATTCACTAACCCAATGTTAAAAAATGGTCACATGAAGTGCATGTGACCTGTGACTTATCTGAATGTTCTAGTGTATAAGTACAGCAACACGGCAAACATAACAATGGGTGTGGTTTCACATGCATGGTCTTGAGAGTTGACTGGCAAGCCAGGCAAGCCCTCAGGGGGGAGTTGGATGTTATATGCATGCAACATATGTTCACCCATAAAAGATACGCATGAATCACCAACCTTAAATAATGCGGGCCTACTTAAATCGGGAATGGTTGTCGCAGTGAAAACAATGGTTGAGAGTAAGCCTGACAGCAGATTCTAAGGTAGACTGACTGGGCTGCACTGCACAAGTGAGAACAGGTTGCATGGTTAACGGCTGACATCGTATGACCCCCTTACCAGATAGCGGGACAAGATGGCCTGGAGTAGGACAAAATACACTTCAAGACCCTAACAAACCCCGCCAGCCATCAAAGCCACCTCCATAGGCCCTCATACCCCATCACCCTCCCATTCCCTCCCCCCCCCCCCCTCCCCAAATAATACATTCAATTTGCTTGCACAAGCAGGTGAGAACAAGCTGCATGGCTGACAAGAAAGGATGATGGACATAGTTATTGATTCGTCAACATGCTCTAGCTTTTTCCTTTTTCTTCTACAGACAAACACACGCACAATTGAGAGAATACAAGCTAACCAGTGATTATGTACAGAGTTAGGGGTGTGGTGGGTTGGTGTGGTTAGATTATCTCTCCAGCCCCTCCCCTCCTTTAGTCCTCTTACATTTCCCAATGATGTCACTCTTAGTCTAGTGCGCTTCCCTTCTTCAAGGGAAGCTGCTTCCAAGTATATACATCTAACAAAACTCCTCCCACAGCCACAATTACACATGCACATTTCCGTTTCATAATTTGCCATCCCATAATGTTGCCGGGCATCAGGTTGTTCAAGCTCACACCAGTTGGAACAAGGAACACATTGATACATGTACACTGATGCTTAGCAACATTATTATGGAATGGAATATTCCAAACCAGAACTGTGCATGTGGAAGTGTGGCTACTTCTCATATCACAATTCAAGCATTACATCATCACGATGACATCAATAATGCACACATGGCTAAGGCTAGGATAATGGCTACAGTAATCTAATAATACTAGAAAAAGCTAGGACAAGCATCAGGCCCGTGGTCACGGCTAGAGCATTGGCCAGAGAAATTCTAAGACAGTCCACTAGTACTGATGGCGTGTCATGTTTACGACACAGTAGAACAGTCGCTTGAAATGGGTTACAGTCCCCAGATACTCCTCTTCCCAAACAGCTGGAGCAGGCAAGAAATACACCCCCCTTTTTGAAACGTCATTCGAGTCGTATATCGGCAGTGTTGCACAAATGGAAGTGGCGAGATTACTTCCTAACAAGCTAATAACAACTACACTAGGGAACATTCCCCATGACCATGTACGGTCTACATGACTTGGACATCACTTGAGTGCACCCTAAGTCATGAAGGATGCCTCATTAGATCTGTGTGGAGCACCTCCAGAAAAAATTGGATGTATTCCCAATTCAATAATCCTTATGGAAATGGATACCGTGCGGGCGAGTGAGTGGGGGCTTCCCCCTGTCTCTATTGTTGGTTGCAATTTCTTACTGCAGATTTTCTTTATTGGATGGCGAGAGTCAATGATTGGATGGTTGAGTCATTGTAGGCATATGAACTCAACCCGAGGTCCGGGCTCAGATTTGGATCAATCTTTTTCCTGTGAGTGTCACTGTACGAATAATGAATACGTGCAAATTTCAACTCCTAAGGGCTCTTGAGGCACGTTAGTCCAAAAGTGGGAGGTCACGCCCATTTCCCCCCCCTCCCGTCGAAATCGCTAATTTCAAGGTTTTAGTGGTCAATATCTTGGAACTGAATCAGAGTTTTGGGCTAGAAATTGCTACCCAAGTAATCTGGATCCAGGTTTTCAGAATCTGTTATCAGAATTGGACATTTTATTGTTATCAGTACCCCAAATATATGGGTTAAAATTAAAGTTCCAATTTTCAAGGAGCCCCTGACAGCGCCTGATTTGTAGAAGGTTAATGTGCTGGATTCCTTTTATTTTAGGACGGCTCTGCCTGCAATAGGAAGATTGTTTTACTCAAGTCTGGAAGATTGTTATACTCAAGTCTTAATATAGAAGTCAAGGGCCTCTGAAAAGAGATCTCCCTCCCACAAAAATATGACAGCTTTTTTTTGTCAATTCTTTGCAAGTTCACCATGTGACCATCACCCATGATAATGAAAGTTTCCCCATATAATTGTACACACATTACCTTCATTTCTAAAAATTAAACTAGTTTTCTCATCTTCACTGTCACATTGTCCATTTTTAAAGAAATGCTCCTTATCTATGTTCTGCTATCAAAAGTTGGCACTATTCACAACTCATTCAAATGAAGGCAACTTCTTCTGAGTGAGGGCATGCAGGGTCCTAAGGAGAAGTCTCATAAACCCTGCACTTGGTCCTAGCAGATTAAGTGCAGAGACAAAGCATATTATGTTTGGAATGGCAGCCAGCAGGCATTCGTATGAATAGAGGTCATGAGAGAGGCATGAGAGTCTATGACATGAACCGTTTGGACAGCACGACTTGGAATCCAATGAAATGGACTCTTGTTTCATGGATAACTCTGGGAAAATTAGCCCATTCTGTGCATCTCACTATACCCTTTTAATACTACCAAAACCCCAACATTATTGCTCCATTTGAAGCAATTTTGATAGAAGAACGTAAATAGTGAATATTTGGGGCAACGGGTTGATTTTCAACCCAACCACTTGACCATGAAAAAGTTAGAGCATGTTGATGAACCAAGTGACTATGTCCATCATCCTTTCTTGTCAGCCATGCAGCTTGTTCTCACCTGCTTGTGCAGCAAATTTAATTTATTCTTGTTGGGGGGTAGGGGTGGAAGGGTGCATGCATACCTATGGGGGAGGAGGCTATGAGGTCCTGCGGGGATTGTTAAAGCCCTGGTGTATAGTTTGTCCCCTTCAGGCCAGCTTGTCCTGCTATCTGGTAAGGGTTAGACGATGTCAGCTGTTAACCGTGCAACCTGTTCTCACTTGTGCAGTGCAGTCCAGTCAGTCTTCCTTAGAATCTGTTGTCAGGCTTACTCTCAACCATTCTCTTCACTGCGACAACCATACCTGATTATATAGGCCCGCATTATTAAAGGCTGGTGACTCATGTGTATCTTTTATGGGTGAACGTACAGTGCATGCATGTACCATCCAACTACCCACGGAGGGCTTGCCTGGCTTGCCAATCAACTCTCAAGACCAGGTATTTGAAACCATGCCCATTGTTATCTGTCTGACATGTTGCTGTGCTTATACACTAGAACATTCAGATAAGTCATAGATCACATGCACTTCATGTGACCATTTTTGAACATGGTGCTAGTGAATGTAAATACCTTGCACTGTCTATATTTTCCATTCACCAAAGTAGTTTGGTTGACATGCCGGGAGAAAAATAGTAATCTTTAGAGCAGATTAAAAAAATAATATTTTATAAAAAAAAATTCTTGACTATGTAGCTAGATAAAAATTCACGATTAAAACTTACTTCGGATTACTCTAAAATCTAATTACTCTTCACGACTTTCAACAAACTCTCAGTTGACATAGCAGAATATAATGACTTTATCAATAATCAACTTGAGTTGACTCATTGATGCAGATACTCTAGCCTTCACCAGACAAAAGAAAGCTTTAGCCCTGAATGAAGGCTAGAGAATCGAGCCAAAACACTGAAAAGCTAATTTTAAGCTGATTGTTGAAAAAGTCATTATATCAACAGAGAGTTTGTTGAGAGTTTACTATTGACAAGCACCATTAAGGATTACTAATCATTTACCTTGGTAATCTCATAAGAAAAGAGATAATCTACTTACTGGTGGATAACAAAGCCATGCCTTAGGAGCCAAATAGAGCTATGATATACAATTAGAAGTCGGGAAAAACACTAATAATAAGGGCATGAAGGTTCAAAGGAGATGAGTGCTTCCTGTTTCGCTGGATCATATTTTTTTTTGGGGGGGGAGGAGCATGGGGGAAATATTTTGGGAAGTTAAAGCTAATATTGGAGGGACTAGCGACTTGCCTTACTTCAAGTAGCTCAGATATGATGTCAGTATATTTCCCAGTATAAAAGAAACTTTATGGTTCCTGCAGAGATCACAACTCATGCAAACTTCATACAAACCATCCTCAAGCAACATCTTAAGCCACTCAATATGTCCAGAACCACATTTGGCCAAGCCCTTCTCTTCATCCTCATCTCAGTACAGTTTTCTGCCCAATCTCCCATCCATCAGCGACAGGCAGAAACAACCAGCATTGACAACTTGGGAAGTTGAGGGTTCCGGGTTCCATCGGGTCGTGTAGTGTCATGATGATATGATTGAATATACCTCTTGACCCAACTGTGCTATTTAACACATTTGAAGGTGTGAAGAGAGAATCCATTGGAGGTAGGTTGTAAGTGCTTCTGGTGAACACAGAGTGAAAATACTTATTGAATAAGTCTGCCTTTCCCGAGTTAGATGATACTCTGAGATTGTCTAGAAACAGTGTGGGGGGATTTTTGTTAGCCTACGAATGTACTTATAAATCTTGGGAACTGTTATTATATATAAGCAAACCCATTTATAAGATTATTTTCGAAAGTAGATTTGGTGTAAGATAGAATTGAGAATTGGGAGGTAGTGAGTTTGTCGAAGTTTGTACATAGAAATGGAATGAGATTTCTTCTATCTCCCAAGTGTTTTCTATCTATCTCCCAGGTGTTTTCTATCTATCTCCCAAGTGTTTTCTATCTATCTCCCAAGTGTTTCCTATCTATCTCCCAAGTGTTTTCTATCTATCTCCCAAGTGTTTCCTATCTATCTCCCAAGTGTTTCCTATCTATCTCCCAAGTGTTTTCTATCTCCCAAGTGTTTCCTATCTATCTCCCAAGTGTTTCCTATCTATCTCCCAAGTGAGTGTTTTCTATCTCTCTCCCAAGTGTTTTCTATCTATCTCCCAAGTGTTTTCTATCTATCTCCCAAGTGTTTTAAGACTATTCAATTCATGTATTAAATTGGAGGTCATCCATTTAGGACGTTGAAAGAACCTTATTCTGACTTTGGGATATCCATTGATCTTCTTAATAACACTGAATTCATGCCAGGCTCAATCTCAAAGGAATTACGGCAATTACTGAAACCTGTGCCCAATAGGTAAGAGGAGGTAACCTAATAATCAACTTAGAGGAGCATATTGATAGAGACAAGAAATGATAAAAGTGATCAGAGAAAGCTGGATAAAATTAGTGAGGGTCAATTGTTATTACTGAGTACTAGAACAAGCGTATTACCTTTGTATACTCAAAACAAATTTGCAAAATAAATAGGATGCAGTCAAAAGTGGTCCAACAGATGTCAGGGAAGTTAAAATAATAACTTGTGTTGAACTGCCAGCCAAGTGAGAGAGATACAGAGAATAGGAAGTGTGTAGAGTGCACATAAAGTAATAGAATCTTGGCTGTAGCATATTTGAAATGCAACTACTTCTAATCCTTCAGGAGATGGCAGAGGTAGAATAGGTACTGATTCCTCAAGTGTCACCATAACACCCCCCAAACCTCGATCAGTAGGCAGAGTTATAGATGGAGTTAATGAGCCAGAATTCTGGTGATGCATATGCTTTTGAAGGAAGAGGAGTACACAAAAGATTGAAAGAGTGCAAGCTTATTTACTAGACTACGTGCATTGAAAGTGCATATTTGTAGAGTCCTGGAGGGATAGTTGAGGGGGGGTGGGGGAGGGGGGGGGAAAGATTTTTGGGAGGGTGAGAAAGAGCTCTCAGTTAGGAGAGATAGTCTAGATTGGTTGAGACGTAGGTTACAGGTGTTGATGAAGTTGGATTTGAGCTTAAACATGCTTATGATTGGGTTGGAGCAGACTAATTGATAGTCTTGTTGTAGAACATGCAGCTAACTTTTGACAAAAACATATTTATTTATGCAATTTCTATTCAAACCTGAACCCTGAACTGATGAGGGAGCATTCCTTTTAAGTAGAATTGATTCCGTACGCCTCTCAGGTGAGGTGAGATCTGGCTAGATGAAATGAGGGGAGGGGGAGGGGCTTTAGTCCTTTGACTCAACTTTACCAAGATGGGTCTTTGACGATTCGAACTAGAGAAAATGGATGACACATTGTCAAGGTCACTCTTCTGTCTGGGGAATCTGGGTGAACCATTTGATAATTCATTAACTCCTAATATAAACTTCCTTTCAGACAAATTCTGATTTCGGACATTGGCTTCTATGCTTAGATGCTTAGCAGAGAGTGCTTCTGGGTATGATGTAGGGCTTACGCTTGGTTGACACGAGTTAGGTGGGTCAGTAGAAAGACTAGTGACAGAAGCAGATGGGTTAGAGTTACATGTGACTTGGCTGTTATGCGATGTGGAGAGTTGAGCACATAGAACAGATATCCTTCAGCTAGTTGCTTGATGGAGTCTTTCATGGAGTTGATTAACTTTTCTTCGGCCAGGAGTTGACACTGATGGCAGAAGAAAGAATTTGAGGACCAGTCTATTTGAAAGGTAAGACCTGCACATTTTCTATGAAGTCAAGTGTTACAGAGACATTCACAGAAGATGGCATCTTGGCCATCACAAGTTGAGTCTTCAATCTTATCTTCGCATGCAGGACAAACGAATTGACTTGGTGGCCCTGGTTTGGTTTCTGTCACCAGCAAGGATTAGAAGATGACAACAGACTGTAGACACTGGGGAAGAAAGACTCGATGCACCATAGGAACTACGGCAACAATAGCTATGGCAAGCTTGGCAAGAAGGAGCATGAAGAAAGAGGCAGGCTCAATGGATGCCAATGGCTAAACATGTATATATATGATAGCTGAAGCCTTGCATGACAGAGCCTTACATGAGTAGTGTCTGGCTCTGGAAAGAGCTGATGATCAACTTAGCCTAAGACTGAATAGAAAGAGCAAGGTCAAATAGAGAGACTTAATTTAATATTGCCGTGTGGAAGGTTTTTGAAAGCACTGCTTCAGACAAAGTCAAAATTGCATCTGGTTTCTGGTTTCTAGGACGGAAGTCCATTATGCCATTAACACTAGTTGCATTACATCTTACCTTACCCTAGCTTACAAACTGCACTAAGAAACTATGCTAGATTGTTACGAAGAAGCAGAGAAAAGGTCTTAAGCCCTGGCGATTACCCAAGCGCAGGGGCTAGGCCTGAGTACAATATGCTAAAAAATTTGCCTATTATTCTATGCTGAATTTCTTTTTTCCCTGCCTATTATTCTTTCTAATGTGCCCATTATTCTTTTTTGCCTGCCTATTATTCTCATGTATAAAAAAAATCGTTAAAAATAGATGGATATAGCTATGAATACAAGTTCAGCGTTGATGATTATAAACAACTTTAAGTTGTAACATAAGGATAGTTCAGTGATTAATGGGATGTTTCCATGTAATCTTGGAGTGGTGCTGGTCTGCTGCTCATTGAAGGATGCCTTTAGAATAGAAAAAACATGTTCTGATGCTGCAGAAGTAGGTTGTACAAGCACTGCGTTCGAAAAATCTGAAGCCCAATGAGGAAGTGCCTAAGCATTCTCCTTCCACCATTTATTGGGACAGAAGTTCTCATCGATGTCATCACACTTGGCCAAATAAAGTGGTAATTCCTTTTTCAGTTCCTCAGAATCATCTCTAGAGAAGAATGGAATGGCAAAAAGAGAATCAAGATCCAGTGCTGTTGGCTGCATTTCATGTGGATGAAAAAGATGTGCAGCCTTAAAAGCTTCCAGGGGTGCTTGCATGCTTCCACACAACTGTTGCTGAAAGTAATCAATTGCAGGTTTGGCACAATTTCGAGAATATTGGATCATCTGCTGTGGCTGAAGAGTGTTTATCTGTCTGGCAATTTTTTGAGACATTGCTTGAACATTGGGACAGTGTGCTGAATGTATTGCAGCTAAGATTGTGTTTGTTCATAGTGCTAGGGGAAGGAAATACGTTGCTTTGACGAAGTGTTCACCCCAGTCCACAATTCTGGCAAGCTCCAGCTGAAAATGTATGCACTTTTACTTGTCCTGGAAGAAAGTAAGAAGTTTTTTGTTTGAGGCTGGAGCTGTATCACTATTCTCCAAAAGAAAGGGCTTGATATCACCATAATGTACCATTATCTGATGCATTACCTCCCACTTGCTCCACCATCGTGTATCACTATAGGAAGCCATTAACTGACCAGTCTTTTGTTTCCAGGCTAACTTGACCTTTATGCGAGAACATTGTTATCCATGTACTCATAAACTCCAGGAGGTTTGGAATTTCAAAGTGTTCACCAACCCTGTTAAGTGTATGGGAGAAGCAAGCACACCCAATAATTTGGGATAAACTATCTTCAAAGTACGTAAGGCAACACCATTTTTTTCCTAGCAAGGCTAAAATCAATTGTAGTGTAGAGGTTCTAGAACATTCTTCAACACTACATGTGGCATGTCATAACTCACATGTCACATGACATGAGATGACCCTCATGACTCATGACTCATGATGTTAGATCTAACACCATAAATCATGTGGTTGTGATAATTGTACCAGTGGACTCAAAGTTCACATAATTATGCTAAAATATTTTCCTATTATTCAGCATTATGCTAATTCTCAAAGGTACCTATTATTCTAAAAATTATGCCAGCATATTGTACTCAGGCCTAGCAGGGGCAGATCTAGAGTATCAGTAAGGGGGGGTTATTCTTGGACATTTGGGCTGGAGTGTTAGTGAAATTTGTCATTTACCTCATTTGTAGATTAAGTGATGGCTAGCATTTTTAAATATCAAAAGCATCAACTATGTTTTGTTATTGGACATTCTCTTCTTAAACGTTTGTATGTATAACATTTTCATTGTAATTAGTGTTTATTTTTAATTCTGAAATCTAAATATTATGTTTATTTTTAGATAAAAATGATAGGCATCTAATATAAATATAAGTAGCTACTAACACAAATTATAATATTTTCATTGTACCAGGTGCTCCAACAAAAACACAAGGCTTGTTATTAAGTTGCTTGTAAACACCATAACAATGAACACAACCAAATTTGGATCCTTTATTACAATATTTTGTAAGTTCAAAGTCTATGGATGGTTAAAAAAACACTTCTTCCTCCCTCCTGTTAAGTCTTTAAAAGTCGATCTAGTATAGGATTATCACGTGACTGCTTATGTTTATGTTAATAGTATCACTTGTATAGCTTCAGTGACAAGTGACAATATTATAGAAGTTACACTAGTAAGTCAAACAAGTGGAATATTGTGATCAAAAAAAAGCTGACGTAGTTTCAGTGACAAACATTCATAAGTAGTATTAAAATAAGACAATAATACAAGTGACAATTAGTCAAATAATATGAGTTACAGAACATTCTTCGTGGATGAGCCTGAATAAAACGCTGAACAGTTTCTAACAGTTTCTAATTGTTTACAGGTATCATAATGCACAGCCATCAGTGCTAGGCTTGCAAGCCTTTCTTCCCTCATAGTAGAACGTAAATGTGTCTTGAGGTGTCTTACTACTGAGAAAGATTCTCTGACTCACATGATCCGTTTGGAGATGTACATCCAACAAGAACAAGCTCTCTCAAAATTTGGAAATATATCAGGATCAGCATACATCAGTGCATTAATTAGATTGTCAGGTAAGTTATCTCTGTTCTCTTCCTCTTCCCAATATCTCTTCCAACGAACTCTTCATTCCTTAGTGAAATTGGAGAAGAAAAGTGTTTTTCCCAGAAAAATAGCTTTTCCACCAGCAGATCCATACCACCATCATTGAGACCGACCACTACTTTTGGAACAACAGACAAAAGTGACTGTATAGTGTGATTGTCTGTTGAAAATCTTTCATCCAACTGCTGAGAAAAGTTGTCAATAAATGGGATACAAATAGTTCTTTTGAAGTATTGACTGGTGTTTTCAGAAGGTGTATTAAGGCGATGTTGCTGGTGTGTGGTTATTCTCTGTACTTTTAATTCACACTCCTCGCTATAACTTCTTCCCTGTATATACCAATCATTCCAAATTGTGTCAAGGTTAGTTCTGAGATCATGAATCTCACTTCTAGCAAGGTCAATGTACTTATATGCCATAACCACATCTGCATCACGTTTTTGATGCTTTGCACTCAGTCCTTTAACTGAATCAAGAACATGATTTAGAATAGCTTAGATAATTATAGTTCTACCAGAAGTTAAGGAGTGTAAAAATCCTTGAGCTTTAGTCCGTGTTTATATTTGCATCCCAGTCCCAATTTTCTGAACCATGAGTTTACAATTGAGGGTATTCATCAAAATGTAACATGGCATCCATACATGTTACTATATATTGATAAATAGTTCTAAACATTCATGCCTTTCTGTCCACCTTTACATAGACCCTTCAGTTTATGCACTCTATTTTCTGGAGCAAAAGTGTACAAAATTAAGAAATCGCTGTCTCTTTGGAGACAGATTAATTAAAATAGAGATAGACTTCATTTATGACATCAATTGTATTTCGAATATCAGGCACAGAGCATGATTTTGTACAGCCAAATTTAAAACATGTGAGTGACAATGAGCAAGTGCATTCTTCTTGTTGATAAAAGCCTGAGTCCCTCTTCTTGTGCCAGCCATTGCTGAAGCTCTCCATATGACTGTCCTCTCATATTGTCAACTTCAATACCATGCTTATTGAGAAGATCAATAATACCACCAGCAATGTTTTCTCCAGTAGCCCTTTCGAGGTGGAGAAAGTTCATGGATATGTGGCTGAGCTTGACCAAGATCAACAAATCGGATATATACATAAAGACAAAATTTCCTGATTTGCATGCTTGTCTGTGACCTCGTCAGCCATAACGTTGTAATATTTTGAGGTTTTTAATGGACTTAAAAGCTTTTCACGCAATAAATCTGCC
The DNA here is from genome assembly GCA_028752905.1 of Cladorhizidae sp. MBARI D1340-BT2. NCBI lineage: Eukaryota > Metazoa > Porifera > Demospongiae > Poecilosclerida > Cladorhizidae > Cladorhizidae sp. MBARI D1340-BT2. The sequence goes on along the minus strand of JAQNBH010000008.1, from coordinate 11,971,401 downwards.
ATAATACTTATAATTTCATTTTGTATATATTACTTTAGATGTGTATTGCTGGTTCTTCTCTCCTAGTTCAAGATGATCCCGTATTATTGGATCGTACTTGGCAACATATTCGAGCAAAGCTAGAAAGTTACCTCTATTTCCAGAAGGATTTCTTGTCATGCTCTATGGCCCTGCATAGGAAGCCCCTGCATGCTGCAAAATTAACAATAGCTGAGAGGATGTGTTAATTTCGGTTGGAGGTTGTGTTAGACATTTTCTGGATTTGACAATCTATTCTGGTTTCTGGATTTTTGAATGTCGCCAGGAATAATTTTGCAGCATGTAAAGCATCTTGGTGATATTGAAAAAATCCATGATTAGTTAAATACCCATCTTTTTTACCCTTTGCTTTCTGAAAATTTTGAAAGGTTTTTTCACTAGAATTCCCAAATAACCCTTTGTAATTTGCCCAAACAGTATACAGTAACCTCCTTCATGTGAGGGTGAATATGACAACCATTTGAACTCTTTTAGCCATGACTTCTGAAACGTTAATGGTAGTTTCTTTATCACTTCAAAGGTTGCAAACTTTGAATGTTTGCCTTCACTCTTCAAAGATTCATAATTATTTGTCACTATCTGACAAGGAACTGATTGGTATAGTACCAGAAGCAATATCATTGATACCTGTACTTCTACTTCCCATTTCCATGAAAGCTGTTTGCAAATGACTAGCATCATTAGAATCTGAAGGAATGGACTGGCACACAATGTCAGTTTCTTTGACACCTTCAGGTCTCATGATAACCTCACATCCCACTAAATCCAATTCAATATCTGAACTGGCATGAGCAGGGCCAGAAAAGCTACTTTTTGTTACCTCTTGATGTGGTCCTGAAGTATCTCCAGAAGAAAAGAAAGAGCACTGATGTAGTCTCTTAGGGTCTGACAAACTATCACTTATGGAATGGTCATGTTCAGAGCCAGAAGTAACTCCAAAGGATGACAAGGAACACTGAACACTGACGTAGTCTCTTCATTTTTAGCCTCTAAGTTCTGATCTGATACTGTAGCACATATTCAACCATGTGGTTGCCTCTGAGTTCTGATCTGATACTGTAGCACATATTCAACCATGTGGTTGCCTCTGAGTTCTGATCTGATACTGTAGCACATATTCAACCATGTGGTTGCCAATTGCCACAGCACATTCATCATGCCTCACCAACCACATTGCACTTTACCCAACTATATTATACAGATTTGTTAGTCCTGCATGCATAAATGTTTTGTCCACTACACTCAATGACAAAGAAAGTACTTAAGCTTAAGCACATGTAATGTGTTCATTAAAGAACATAATTAATTTTATACATTTATAGACTGAAGGGGGGAGGGTTTGAACCCCCCCCAAAAAACCTGAATCTGCCCCTGCCAAGTCATTAGGAAGAGGAAATCCAATGTTGCCGATCCATTGGCGGTAGAAGTTCCATTGGCGGTAGAAGTGCATAAGAGGCAGGGGGAAGCACACGAGTTAGCTACGTCGCCGTTTAGTCTCGCATTTTTTGCTACATTCTCCCCCGCCATCCCATAATGCTATTACCTCTGGACCATTGCAGTTACTCGGTTTGCAAAGAATATCTCTCTCGGAAGTTCAAAGGTGAACACAGCTTTGCCTAGGGGTACGTACATGTCCAATTTTGATAGCCATCTTTTTTCTCCGCTAGCACTGCGTAGCGATCTCTTAGTTAGTTAATGGCTCTCTCACACACACCCTCAGACGGTTGGCTTCCAAAATAGCCTATTTCAATAATGGCCTGCTAGTGATCTCATACACAGCTTTTCAGCTGGTTTCTCTTCAGAAGTCAATTGCGTATCGTCTCGCGGTCAGCCACGTCAGTAAATATTTTCCTTGCAGATTAGTATTTCAGATTTACGCTCTTGATTGACGTAAAGCATGTTTGCTGTCGACATTGGAAAATTCTTGTCTCATTTCTAGTCAATCTTATTTGTTTTTAAATGAAACGTTTTTGTCCTGTTTCTCTTTGGGGGTTTGTTTAATAGCAGTCCTACAAGAAGTTACTCAGTGTAACACTGCACCTACAAGAAGTTACTCAGTATAACATCAGAACTAACCAATCATAGGTGTTATTTACCAAACTTATTGAAGTAGATGATGTTCATATAATACACATATATAGACACATGCAGTTTGTAGAAGGTTTGTGCTGTTAAGTGTTGCCATATTTTTTTTGGTAATTTCCAAATTACTTGCCCGCGTTATCCAAAAATTTTGGCAACAAAAAATCCAAACAAAATCCAAACAACAATTTCATGAGAAATAACATACTAAAGTATGTTCATAGCATTTACACATGTCTTAATAGTTCAGTGTTCAGTTTAAATTCATATATATATAGCATTTTTGAGGAACATTGAATTGCACTGTTAAAAGGAATTTAATGCCTAGTCTGTTTTCTGTGCTTCATTTTGTTGAGACCAATGTGGCTGAATAAACGTTCGGCACATGGTCTGATATGCATGAAATGTCAAACAATTTCTCTAATGATGAAAAATCCAAACATTTATTGATAAAATCCAAACAGAAAATTTAAGGGTAAAAAATCGGATAAAATCCAACACTGGCAACACTAAGCTTATTACATTGAAACCTTTTACCGATTTTTGTGTGTTTTGTTTGTCATTATTTTGTTTGTCATTGCAATGCATTGAACAGTTTGGAGTCTTCTGGTGTTTGCTCCAATTGGGAGCATTTTGAGGAAAAACTGCCTGAAATCTGAAATCGCTCATTCTTGTCAAAATGGGCACATTAGCTTCATTTTCAACATGAAACGGTTTCTACTCTTTAAACGACAGAAAACGGCTTTTGGTGAGAAATCTCTCCTTTTTTTAACCAAAAGAAGCTCTTTTTTGAATGGACATTTTTTACATGTCATACATATCATGTGGAGGCTTTATCCTGGTTTTTCGATTGCAGAATATTGCACATGGTAAAGATCTTCAGTCATGCAAGGATTACGTGACAAGAACAACAGCAACGACAACAAGCCACTACCATAAAGCACACTTCTTTCAAGGAACACTTCTTTCAAGGATTTCGACGGACTTGTTCCTAGATGCAAAAATTGTGCCCTCCAATTATCTGGTAAAGGAGGGAATTAACCTAAAAAAATATTATTCCGCGAAACAATTGAAAAGGAAGCAAGTCTGTACCCATGTGTATAAGATGACCCTTTACCAGTTATGAATTAGGGACCGTGAAGAAGCGTTTATGGAGTTGGATAGAATCGAGGGGGTTGGAATGTGGTTGGAGGAGTATGAAAAGGTGGGCATTGAGTGGAAGGTGGCATTGTTGCTTGGGAAGGAGTTGAAGGATCGGGTGATGGTGGCAGTGTGTGGGTGAAGTATTGGCAGAGGGGGAAAGGATTGATTTATGCTCCCCCCCTTCTCCCCATAATAAAGTCAAGTAGTACAACTCATTTATCAGATATGTATGATTTCATAGTGTTTATTATAGAACAAGTCATCGTACCTCATTTACTGTCATGTTTTATTTATTTATTTAATTCTGTGCTTGCACTGCTGGGGTGCGATGGTCCCAAGGGACCCAGCATTTTGAGGATTAAATTATCAAGCGTGGGTGATGAAAATGATTTTCACACCCACTTGACGACAATGATTATACAGTTTTTTCTGTGTTTTTTTAAACCGTACAATATTGGTCTGTGTCTTTATCTAATTTGTTGGGCTCCCCTGAAGCAGGACCTAAGCACTTACTAGTTGGTTTTCCCATGAAGCAGGACCTAAGCACTTACTGGCTGCATTCCCCATGAAGCAAGGCCTAGGCATTTACTGGCTGGGTTCCCCATGAAGCGGCCTAGGCACTTACTGGCTAGGTTTCCCATGAAGCCGGGCCTAGACACCCAGTAGCTGAGCTTCCCTTGAATCAGGGACTAGATACCCAGTAGCTGAGCTCTCCCCATGAAGCAGGGCTTAGGCTCTCAGTGGCTAGGTCCCCCATGAATCAGGGCCTAAGCTTCCACTGGCTTGGCTCTTTGGGGCTATAGCTGATTGTTTGTATTCATATATATTGTTGTCATTAAAGACTTCTCTGTTTATAATATCGTGCTTGTTATGTGAAATTAGCAAACAATTGCTAACAATAATATATATATATTTTTTATATACTTTTTTGTAGCAATGAGCTTGGAATACGATTATTGGTGCTGATGGCATTTTGTAGTCAAGGTGATAACATCCCTGATGCAGTTGCCATGGCGAATAAGCTGGACAGCTGGATTGAGGTGAACCAGCAATACAAGGTAAATTAAACTTCATTCAATATGTCTTTTGCTGTAAATTTCTAATTCTTTGTTGGTGATATATTTTCGTAGTCTCCCACTAACTTACAAATATTTCAAACAAACCCAAAAGGAAATATTTTTTTTAACGATTGAAGAAATGGAATACCATAAAACCCGACTGTTAATCTTCACTTACTTTTTGTTAAAGCTCGTTGTTAAGCAAGTATACCTTCACCTAGTTTTCATTAAAGCTGGTTGTTAAACATCTTCACCTACTTTTTGTTTTAAAGCTGGTTGTTAGGCAAGTATATCTTCACCTACTTTTTGTTAAATCTGATTGTTAAGCAAGTATATCTTCACCTACTTTTTGTTAAACCCAGTTGTTTGTTAAAGCTGGTTATTAAGTACATCTTCACCTACTTTTTGTTAAAGCTTATTGTTAAGCAAGTATATCTTCACCGACTTTTTGTTAAATACCTTCACCTATATTTTGTTAAAGCTGGTTGTTGCAAGTATATCATCTTCAATGAATTCTCAGTTAACATAATAACATTAAAATCACCTTCTCAATAAATTGTATTCACTCGACATTTCGACTAGATGCTCTAGCCTTCATCAGGAATAATGAGACGCTAAGGCTCGCATGAGCCTGCTATATACCAGTAGCTAGCTATCCACCACATGCCAGTACACATGCCTAGCATGTGCACCGGATGTAAAAAAAGAAGGAAGGAGAGGGGGGGGGGGAAAGGAATAAATAAAAAAATGATTAACAAATTCATGAAAACAACAATTATACAATCATATAATAAAGACAATCATATAATAAAGACAAAAGATAAAGATAATAAAATTAAAAAAAATTTTTTAATACATTAAAATTTTTTTTTAATAAATAAAATAAAAATATTAAAACAAAAAAATAAAAATGAAATAATAAAAAATAAAAAATAAAAAAACAATAAATAAACAATAAATAAAAATTTTAATAATAATAATAATAATAACAACAGTGGTGGTGGTAATAATAATAATAATAATAATAATAATAATAATAATAATAATAATAATAATAATAATAATAATAATAATAATAATAATAATAATAATAATAATAATAATAATAATAATAATAATAATAATAAGACTCATTAATTATTGTGTTTCATATTAAAAAAAAATACAATATTATAATAATAATAATAATAATAATAATAATAATAATAATAATAATAATAATAATAATAATAATAATAATAATAATAATAATAATAATAATAATAATAATAATAATAACAATAATAATAACAACAATAATAATAATAATAATAATAATAAATTAAAAAAATTAATAATAATAATAATAATAATAATAATAATAATAATAATAATAATAATAATAATAATAATAATAATAATAATAATAATAATAATAATAATAATAATAATAATAATAATAATAATAATAATAATAATAATAATAATAATAATAATAATAATAATAATAATAATAATAATAATAATAATAATAATAATAATAATAATAATAATAATAATAATAATAATAATAATAATAATAATAATAATAATAATAATAATAATAATAATAATAATAATAATAATAATAATAATAATAATAATAATAATAATAATAATAATAATAATAATAATAATAATAATAATAATAACAGACCCCCCATGGTTGATGGACTTTTGTAGACTGGACCATAATAATAATAATAATGATAAATAATAATAATAATAATAATAATAATGATAATGATAATGATAATGATAATAATAATAATAATAATAATATAAAAATAAAAATAAAAATAAAAATAAATAAAATATTAATAATAATAAACTGATAATAATAAAACTGACAATAATAATAAAAAGATAATAATGATAATGGTAATAATAAATATTAAATAAATACATATAAATATTATGGTGGTCATGGCTTCAAGTTCAGGCTCTTCAGAGTAGCTCCCTAGCAACCAGGCAAGTCCATTCCACAGTCTCGATTGAACTGCTCACACTTTGGTGCTAGGCTGATGTGCAATGCCTCCTTCACTAGCAGTTCCTTCTGTATTCTGGCCTGGTCCAAGATGGTGGCTTCCTCCCACAAAATAGGACGTCTATTATTCCATGCATGCTCAGCAATTGCAAACTTCTCTTTATTACACTTCCTACAGGCATCTTGATGTTCTTTCACTCTGGTCTCCAGTCTTCTGATGGTCTCCCCTATATAGTGTTTCCCACAGCTACAAGGGATGCAGGACACAACACATGAGTGCATATTAGTTTGTAAACATCCTTCATCCTTCATTCTGCTCAGTTGTGTACTCAGAGTTCTTCCCGATCTGAAGACGACTTTGATGTTGAATTTCCTGCAGACCCTCCTGATGTCTTCGCTCATCCCTGCTGCATAAGGAATCACTATCATAGGATCCTTCTTTTTAGACCCCTCATTACCTGTACTGGTGTACTCATCTTCCTTTCTGCGTTTAGATGTTTCTGCAGATGAAAGGCTTGCAGATAACCGTTCTCTATGAAGACCTTATTCAAATGATGTTCTTCCTTCCAAAGGTCCTCCTATCTTCACCGACTTTTTGTTAAAGCTGGTTGGTTGTTAAGCAAGTATATCTTCACCTAAAGCTGGTTGTTAAGCAAGTATATCTTCACCTAAAGCTGGTTGTTAAGCAAGTATATCTTCTCCTACTTTTTGTTAAAACTGGTTGTTAAGCAAGTAGTATCTTCACTTACTTTTTGTTAAAGCTTGTTTAAGCAATATATCTTCACTTAAAGCATGTTGTTAAGCACATAATTATATCTTCACTGACTTTTTGTTAAAGTTGGTTGTTAAGCAAGTATGTTTTCACTGACTTTTTGTTAAAGCTGGTTGTTAAGCAAGTATATCTACACCAACAAGCTGGTTATTAAACAAGTATATCTTCCCCTACTTTTTGTTAAAGCTGGTTATTAAACAAGTATATCTTCACCTACTTTTTGTTAAAACTGGTTGTTAAACAAGTATATCTTCACTTACTTTTTGTTAAACAAGCAAAGCAATATATCTTTAAAGCCTGTTGTTAAGCAATAATTATATCTTCACTGACTTTTTGTTAAAGTTGGTTGTTAAGCAAGTATGTTTTCACTGACTTTTTGTTAAAGCTGGTTGTTAAGCAAGTATATCTACACCAACAAGCTGGTGTATATCTTCACCTACTTTTGTTAAAGCTGGTTGTTTATCTTCACCTACTTTTTGTTAAAGCTGGTTGTTAAGCAAGTATATCTTCACCTACTTTTTGTTAAAGCTGGTTGTTAAGCAAGTATATCTTCACTTACTTTTTGTTAAAGCTTGTTTAAGCTATATCTTCACTTAAAGCCTGTTGTTAAGCACATAATTATATCTTCACTGACTTTTTGTTAAAAGTTGGTTGTTAAGCAAGTATGTTTTCATCGAATTTTTGTTAAAGCTGGTTGTTAAGCAAGTATATCTACACCAACAAGCTGGTTATTAAACAAGTATATATATCTTGACCGAATTTTTGTTAAAGCTGGTTGTTAAGCAAGTATAGCATCACTTACTTTTTGTTAAAGCTGGTTTGTTAAGCAAGTGTATCTTCAACGACTTTTTGTTAAGACAGGTTATTATTAAGTAAAGCTGGTTGTTACAAGCATATCTTAACCGGATTTTTGTTAAGCATCTGTATAATTGCTTTCAGCGGAATTCTCCCTGATGAAGGACCAAAGTATCTACGTAGCATTGCTCTATATTTCTGATGAAGATCGAAGTATTTCATTGGCAATCACAAAGTAAGAGTGCTTTTTTAAAGAGAACTGTACAGTGCTCCTGCTTTACTGTTGGTTATAGCCACCAGTTGCTAGCATCTGTTGTGATTAATTCTCTTCCTGCTCAAGGGCCGGTGTTTTCTTCATTCCTAACTGCGAGTCCACTTTGAGGATGCGATGTGTACACGCGATACTCTCCCACTAGTCTACTGTAATTAATGCGTACAATTTTTTTTTGCTCTTTGATAATTTAGCAAAAAATGAACTACTTGCTAAGTTTGGTAAATTACCATCATTATAGCCACACACTTATACATGTGGCACTACCAGTATGCATGTCATTATAGCCTGCACACTAATACATGTGGCACTACTACCAGTATGCATGTCATTATAGCCTGCACACTAATACATGTGGCACTACCAGTATGCATGTCATTATAGCCTGCACACTAATACATGTGGCACTACCAGTATGCATGTCATTATAGCCTGCACACTAATACATGTGGCACTACCAGTATGCATATCATTATAGCCTGCACACTAATACATGTGGCACTACCAGTATGCATATCATTATAGCCTGCACACCAATACATGTGGCACTACCAGTATGCATATCATTATATCCTGCACACTAATACATGTGGCACTACCAGTATGCATATCATTATAGCCTGCACACTAATACATGTGGCACTACCAGTATGCATGTCATTATAGCCTGCACACTAATACATGTGGCACTACCAGTATGCATATCATTATAGCCTGCACACTAATACATGTGGCACTACCAGTATGCATATCATTATAGCCTGCACACTAATACATGTGGCACTACCAGTATGCATATCATTATAGCCTGCACACTAATACATGTGGCACTACCAGCATGCATATAATTATAACCTGCACACTAATACATGTGGCACTACCAGCATGCATATCATTATAGCCTGCACACTAATACATGTGGCACTACCAGTATGCATATCATTATAGCCTGCACACTAATACATGTGGCACTACCAGTATGCATGTCATTATAGCCTGCACACTAATACATGTGGCACTACCAGTATGCATATCATTATAGCCTGCACACTAATACATGTGGCACTGCCAGTATGCATATCATTATAGCCTGCACACTAATACATGTGGCACTACCAGCATGCATATCATTATAAGCCTGCACACTAATACATGTGGCACTACCAGCATGCATATCATTATAGCCTGCACACTAATACATGTGGCACTACCAGTATGCATATCATTATAGCCACACACTTATACATGTGGTACTGCCAGTATGCATATCATTATAGCCTGCACACTAATACATGCGTGGGTGTGGTGCTAGTTGCACTCCAATATCTGTAGGTGTGGCTTGAGATATACCACTCAAGAGTTGGGATTAAGAACATCAGCTCTCAGTATGATAAAGGTTGCTTAGTCATAGAATATCCCCTGCATTATAGTGACATCAATGCTGGTACTGGATTAGGGAGGTGGTAGCTAAGGAGAGGCAATGGCCGGGGTTAGGCCATGGCATAGCTAGGGTCAGGCCTAGGACAATAGCTAGGGTTAGAGCTAGGGCAATGGCTAGAGTTAAGGCTATGGTGGTAGCTAGGGCTAGGGAAGGAAAGTAGCTAGGGTTAGGCCTAGGGAAGTAGCTAGGGTTATAGCTAGGGTTAGGGCAGTAGCTAGGGTTAGTCCTAGGGAAGTAGCTACGGTTAGAGCTAGGGTTAGGGCAGTAGCTAGGGTAAGTCCTAGGAAAGTAGCTACGGTTAGAGCTAGGGTTAGGGCAGTAGCTAGGGTAAGTCCTAGGAAAGTAGCTACGGTTAGAGCTAGGGTTAGGGCAGTAGCTAGGGTTAGTCCTAGGGAAGTAGCTACGGTTAGAGCTAGGGTTAGGGCAGTAGCTAGGGTTAGGGAAGGGCAATAGCTAGGATTAGGCTTAGGGCAGTAGCTACTTTTAGGTAATTTTAGGGATTAGCAAAGCTCAAGGCAGTAGCTATGGCTAGGGCTAGAGCAATGGCTAGGGTAAGGGCCGGGGGGATGTTGTGAGGTGCAGTAGCTAGGGCTAGTAACAGCAGATACCTAAGGGGGGACTATGCGTCAAAACCACAAAATAGTTGCTATATAGCTGCCTAACGATTTGAAGTCATTTACTCATAATTGGTGTGTGGCTTGCTAAGGAGTGTCTCAGTGATATCCATGGAGCAAAGTTACCATATGTTGTCATGTTGATTAGTTACACACTTACAGAGTCTGAAAAACTGATAAAAACTAGAGGCCACCTCTTCTAACTACCATCTCTTGGCAATCCTTGCAGTAAACAAAAATCTGATTCATGGATATCACAGAGTACTAAAAGAGCTCTAAAATGACATACATAGCCAAAAAATTGAGCAAACGTTTTTAAAGTTATTCTCGCAACAAGAAATATTTCCATTAATTGTGGGAATAAGCATTCCAAGTTTGGAAAACGAAATGTTTGAGTTAGCACTGAAATAACTTGACAAAATATGTTCTTTTACAAGTTTTAGCAATTCCTTGATCTGTTTTTTTTTTACTTCCGTGACTCTTGGGTTTTTCTGTGCCTATATCTACATGTAAGAAAGAAAAATATGATGAAAATTGTTATGGAACTTTCCTTTACAGCTGAATGTTTTTGCATGTCAAAGAAATGTATGATGAAGTAGATCCACCATAACTTTGAATGAAGCATCCTATGTCTCCAAAACTTTGGAAATAGCAAGTCGATAGATGCAACAACAGTTTGAACTGATTTCATGTGTAGTCGCCAGGTGTGTGTGTGGGGGGAGGGGGGTGGGGGGAACGTAGTATATGCAGGTCATTTTATTCCCTATTTCCTTATGCTTTGTTCCTAATGATATGTTGAATGTCTCTGCAGACATATTTTCTCGGAAGATACATCAAGATCCCTAAATAAGTTGATCTATCTTGCAGTACAATTCATAACTGCCCTAATTAACAAGACCAAAGTCCCAGATTTTGTCAACTGATAGAGAAGGCCCTTATCTGCAACATGTGAACAGATTATCAATAAATGTAGTGGTTTTTCACTGGCAGACCACCGCTTTGGCAACTGGAAAACACCAGGAAAAATCTCAAACCTCACCACTTCAAATCACCATAACTTGCTAATACTTAGAGTACTCAAAATTTTGGCACGTACAAAAGACAGATAATTAGAAGGGCTATCTGGTGATATAAAAAATCTCTTTTGGGGGTAAAGTGTAGAAAAGTTATGAGCTTTACGGCCAAAAAACAAGATTTTTTCCCGAGAAACATATATATAGACCAAATTAGGGCAAATATCATGCAAGATGTGTCCTCTTTGTAATTTCTTGATCTGTTACATGGAGAGAAAAAATTGTTTGCCAGAAGAAGGGGGGGAAAAAGAAATCTCGAATTTTGGAGGCATAGCCCCCCCTTAAACTAGGGAAACTGCTTGTTGGCATATACGTGCGAAACACTAACAAACTATTATTAACAGTTAGGACTGACCCCCATGTTGACCACAACAGTTAGATGACCCTTTACCATTTATAATCAATATTGCACTGCTTCTGTGTACATGATATGGTAAAGGGTCAATGTCCTGTTTATCTACTAGCATGCCAATCCAATATAGTTGCATGTTCAATTCTGTTCTTGTGTACATAGGTATATATATGTACATATAAGGATAATACAGTTACAACAACAGCTGTGTAGCACTTGTTTTTCGAAGAGCTAGGTTTCTCTAACCAAATTGTTTCATTATTGGATGCTTCACCAGACCTTGCTAATGATTGGAAGGCACACTTTTGCATATCAAGTCTGCAAAAACCGCGAGACTTTAGCTCCTCAGGTGGGATGAGTGCTACATTTTTACGCGATAATTATTTTGCTAACATAGACAAGAAGGAAAATGGATTTATTTTAGATAGCTGCATGTATATGCTTGGGAGATGATGCCTTGCAGTAGCTCTCAATGTTGCAACAGCTGAACAAACAATTATAATAATCTCTAGAGAAACAAACTCAGGGTTTCATTTATAAAATTGTCCAAGGGGGCGGGAAGGAACTGGAGGAATCTGGATATTAGGGGGGATATTAGGGGGGAGCATGATGGTTAAAGATGTGACAAAGTTTCTAATGAATTTTAATAATACAATTTCCAAGGGGGGGGGGCAAAAAGGTTCCAAGGGGGGGGGGGGGCAGCCGCCTGCCCCCCCCCCAAATGAAACCCTGAAACAACAACAACAACAACAACAACAATATATATTAAACAAATAACTCAAATAATTTTTTTAATTAAAAAAAAAGTGATATTGATTTGTCAAAAAAAGTAAAGACTTGAAGGCCATTTAGATTATCCAACACCTCTTCACGAGAAATTAAAAATATATCTGCACACCTAAATTTTTATATGGACAGACCACGAAATATATTTTCTGTTTTCACTGCAACTTACAGAGAGCAGTGTCTATCGCGGAAAACCTGGGAGGTGAGATGGTGAGGCTTCTTTTGGGGCATTTTGGCGGTGTGCCACTTAGACACAGACGTCAATCCAATTAAGAGAATGGTACTCCAATACCCGATACAGAGGTGTGCGGTTTATTAGGGATGATAATTCTTAAATAGCCAGGTGTTGTAGGTGTAATTACTACCCTTATTACAGGTTGCTTGGGTGTGTAGCTACACTCCCACACATGTATTAGTGTGTAGGACACCACACACACAAGTATTAGTGTGTAGGCCACCATACACATGTATTAGTGTGTAGGACACCACACACATGTATTAGTGTGTAGCCAACACCACACACACATGTACTAGTAGGTAGGACACCACACACACATGTAGTAGTGCATAGCCACTGCCACACACACGTATTAGTGTGTAGGCCACCAAAACACACATGTATTAGTGCGTAGGCACAACACACATGTATTAGTGTGTAGGACACCACACACATGTATTAGTGCGTAGGCACAACACACATGTATTAGTGCGTAGGACACCACACACATGTATTAGTGCGTAGGACACCACACACATGTATTAGTGCGTAGGCACAACACACATGTATTAGTGCGTAGGCACAACACACATGTATTAGTGCGTAGGACACCACACACATGTATTAGTGCGTAGGCACAACACACATGTATTACACACCACATGTATTAGTGCATAGGCACAACACACATGTATTAGTGCGTAGGCACAACACACATGTATTAGTGCGTAGGCACAACACACATGTATTAGTGCGTAAGCACAACACACATGTATTAGTGCGTAAGCACAACACACATGTATTACACACACACATGTATTAGTGTGTAGGACACCACACACACATATATATTAGTGTGTAGGCACCAACCACTCTTGCTCAACCACCGTTGAGTATACAAATTGGCCATACCCAAGCTTTATTGGATGGTTGAGCAGTGAGTTGGTTGTGACCTAGCCAACTTCCCATAAGCTAACTCATTGGGAGAGTAGAATAACTATAATGGGTTTATGACCTGAATATGACAGCATTATACTAGACTGCCCCTGGTGGTCATTTTTGTTCTCACAGCCCTCCCCCCTAACCATGTATCTCTTGAAGCCCTTAGTTTATCTTGTATTGGTTAACCACAATTGAGTCCTTCAGTTGTAACCTGCACTTTTCCCTACATGACGTTGTCATGGCAACATGGTGTAGTTATGATCTTCAAACAACAGAAGGACTAGAGAAAAACATGTGTCCGATGTTTTGTTTTGTTTTCTTCTAATTGTCATGCAAGTGAACCCTCATGAGTGAGAGTCGGGTGGGAAACTTGGTATTGGTATCTTCATCGTGTGTTCACATGTTAAAAATATGGACAGATCATTGACCTTAAATAGTGGCAACTGGGTGTGGTCGCATTATGAAGAGTAAGACTTAAAAACCAGCACTTCGAGGGTGGAGAAAAGAATAATGGCTGCGTGGTTGATGCTGACACGAAATGATGACTGAGTGTCACTCTGATATTGTACTATCAATGTGCACTAGCAATGAAGATGAGATATGCATTTTTGTCATGGTGATGCAGAAACCATCATCGCTCTTGGAAAAGTAAACACAGGTACGTACTCTTGTCACTCTCTATGGATAGACAGAACTGCTATATAGTTTGTATATAAAGGAATAACTGATGCATATAGTCAATGGAGGAGAGGTGTGCGAATGATGGAGAGCATACTGAACACACTAATCAAATGTTAAAAGTGCAAACTATCACTTTAACCCCTAGGCTTCCCTGTAGTGCTCTGCAAAAGGTACTCTCTGATGATGTCACTATTAGTGTACAGTAGTGTACTTTCTGGCTACACTAGTGAGGCCGGCCATCGGGACAAGGGAAGCTGCTTCCAAGTACACCTAACAAAACTCCTCCCACATCCACACTGCCACATGCACATTTCCATTTCAGAATTTGCCATCCCATAATGTTGCCGGGAATCAGGTTTTTGAACCTTCCAGTTCAGAATCAGTAAAGAGCATAAAAAAATACAATTCTTGGCACATCACAATGCAAGCATTACATCATGATGACATCACTATATAGATCAGTACTGTATTAAGTCTCCTGCTATGCTAAGGCTAGGAAATGGCTAGAGCAGTGAAATTTTGGGGGGTTTTCTTTCTCACTCTGCCCATCACTTAGCTTGCCACTCAGTGCCTTGCAATTGTTACTACTAACAGTCTTCAAGTTGTTCATTATTGGAGGGTGAGTGAAAGTGAGTAGCTCACTTCCTATTGAACTTTCATTGTCGTTAATCATCGCCCTAAAGACAGGGTTCATGACACAAGTGTATCGGTACTGCTCATTTCAAGTCGTATAAACCTCTAGCTTAATTAATGATGCTACTGTGAACATCAGTTTGCAGTAGTAAAAAGGAATGCTTTTTTAATCCTTACCTCACCATCACACAATCCTTGTCTCAGCTGACTTTGTGTATATATGTGATATGCATAGGGAAAACAGTCAAAGAATGCCGGTGGATCACAGTGGCTGTGTCCTACCTCCTGGGATGTGATGTACGGAGGACCTTCGCCATCAAACTTATTTTGAACTTGTTCTTGATCGTTGAGATGGTTGTATTTTGGTTGTTGTTTTTTTGCTTTGGCCCTGCCCCACCCAGTTATCACGTGACCCATTTCAATTCGATATCATGAGCATCAGTTCGCAGACAGCGCGATACTCATGTAGCGAGCTGCGTATCTGCGCATAGAGACGAGAAGTCATTATCCGGGGTCTTCATCTCTGAACAGTGTTATCCCTAGAAGTCTTGGCGTGTCGCATTTAATCGCCTTCGGAGGATTTAGCGGAAGACCTTCGAAGCACAAAACCGGTAGGAGAGGTTTCTCGGTGCAAGTGGCGCATGTTTTGGATTTCTCTGATGCTACAGTGTGGCGCAAGGGAGAAAGAGCAATGTCAAACTGCGGGTTAGTGATATTTATGTTCGTTTAAAAAAAGAAGGGGGTAAAACCCAATACAAGATGCTAATTGCTGCCTGCCAATTATAAAAGCAGAGTAGCCTGTGATAATCTTGGTAAAAGTCTTGCTTGACATTCCTATGTAATTGTCTAGCTGGAAGCAATATCTTTACCCTTCACCTCTACCCTTTACCTTTTGTTTACTCCTTTCTCTCTCCTTTCTTCAACATTTTTCCTCTGCTGCCTTCCTCCCCTTCCATCCACTTTTTCTGGCCTTCTCTCCCTTTCTCTTCCTGACCCCTTCACCCTTCTCCTCTCTATCATCTTACTCCACCTTTCTCCTCACTCACCTCCCCATCTCTTCCATCACTTGCTCTTGCCTATATCTATTTCCCTCCTCTCATTATAATTACAAACAGTAAAAGTGATGAAATGAGGAAACTGTGAAGAAAGTATAGATCACGTGCTTTCACTCTCTTCACCTGTCCTCGCTCTACACTCCTCCTCACCTCTCCTCTCTGTACCCTCCCCCCCCCCCCCCCCCACACACACACACTCTGTCCCATCTATGTTGCATAAATATTCCCACATACATTAACTGTCTGTTAGCTTTCTCCATCACGCAAAACCAGACTTTATTACCTCGCCCAGCTGTTCCTTTTTTCTCCCATCAACTCCTTCCTTAACTCCTCCCCTTAACTCCTCCCCTTCGGATCTCCTCTCCTTAACTCCTCCCCTTAACTCCTCCCCTTCAGATATCTCCTTAACTCCTCCCCTTAACTCCTCCCCTTAGTTCCTCCACTTAGTTCCTCCCTTCAATTCTCCCCTTAACTACTCCCCTTAACTCCTCCCCTTAGATCCTGCTACTCCCCTTGAACTGCACCCCTCAACTATCCCTTTAACCAGTACCTAACTCCTCCCCTTAAAGCACTATTTAATTAAACCCAACCCCCCCCTTAACCCCTGCCTTTGTGCACATCACTCACGAGATCTGCAAGAGTGTACAGGTTGGATTCGTGTGTACCAGCATCCTACCCCTACAATATGTTCTTATTTGGCCCTGGTTAGGTTCTTCCTGCCTAAATACATCTAACGAAAGAGGATTGTTTTGCTGGACCAGGACAGTAAAATTCCAATTACAAACATGTGCAAGGGATGATGTGCTAATTATGACTCGTGTTGGGTGTCTTATTAGTGTTTATTCTCTTCTCCCATTGGAGGCCACAGTCAAAAACCAATCAGCCAATTGAAACTGTGTATATCATCTTGCCCTTCTAATGACATTACCATCACTCTAGTGACATCATAGCAACGCAGAGTGTGTTAAGGCTGTATAAGGGCAAAGCCTTCCTCACACATTTCATTGTCTTGGAGGGGGGTGCCAAATAATGCCCATCCATTACCACTTGGAGAGAATGAGCTACTCGGGGAAACTGTTGCCATGGCTACAGTGCATTGCGAAGTCTTTACGCTGGCTGTGCTTGGGGTTGTAGTTGAATGCACGACAGTATTGGTGGCACGCTAACCGGTTCTTTCGGTTTCAAAAGGAAGAGTTGTTTTGGATGTTGAGTGCATGTGCTGCTTTTACAATAGCTTGTAACTAGGAGCCTGTAACTAGGGGACTACATGTTGGGTTAATCTACTGTGGAAGTTCTGTGTGTGTGTCTTGGAGCATATGGTGTTGTAGTCCTTCCAAACATCCACGCTTGGCTGGGTCATGAATGCTATGGCTTGTGCTTGGCTATGCAATTGCCATTTCCTTTATTCATTCACTGGGATTTTTAATCCACTGGATGCAATTCGTATAAAATGCCTGAATCCTTGTCAGGGTCGGCATATGTTCGCTGCTGTTGGTGTCCTTTTGTAGGTGGATGTTTGTGATGCTATAGGACGGGAATGCTGGATTCCCTGGAGTGTTTAGAAATATTTTGTAGACAGTCTCTGCTGTAAGTATGTGTCCCATAACCTTTCCTATTGTCAAGGAATCCAGTGATTGGACCAAGATTTCCCTAGTGAGGGTGACTGGCTGTACGCCATGGATCCCAGAATCTGCGCTAGGGGTGGTGTTAGGGGTATTCTAGGGCTAGGTGTGGTGTTAGGGTATTCTAGGGTTAGGTGTGGTGTTAGGGTATCATTGGGCTAGGGGTGGTGTTAGGGTATTCTAGGGTTAGGTGTGGTGTTAGGGTATTCTAGGGCTAGGGGTGGTATTAGGGCTAGGGGTGGTGTTAGGGTATTCTAGGCTAGGGGTGGTGTTAGGGTATTCTAGGGCTAGGTGTAGTGTTAGGGTATTCTAGGGTTAGGTGTGGTGTCAGGGTATTCTAGGGTTAGGTGTGGTGTTAGGGTATTCTAGGGCTAGTGGTGGTGTTAGGGTATTCTAGGGTTAGGTGTGGTGTCAGGGTATTCTAGGGTTAGGTGTGGTGTTAGGGTATTCTAGGGGTGGTGTTAGGGTATTCTAGGGCTAGGTGTGGTGTTAGGGTATTCTAGGGCTAGAGGTGGTGTTAGGGTATTCTAGGGTTAGGTGTGGTGTTAGGGTATTCTAGGGTTAGGTGTGGTGTTAGGGTATTCTAGGCTTAGGTGTGGTGTTAGGGTATTCTAGGCTTAGGTGTGGTGTTAGGGTATTCTAGGGCTAGGTGTGGTGTTAGGGTATTCTAGGGCTAGGTGTGGTATTAGGGTATTCTAGGGCTAGAGGTGGTGTTAGGGTATTCTAAGGCTAGAGGTGGTGTTAGGGTATTCTAGGGGTAGTGTTAGGGGTATTCTAGGGCTAGTGGTGGTATTAGGGTATTCTAGGGCTAGGGGTGGTATTAGGGCTAAGGGTGGTGTTAAGGTTAGGGATGATGAATCTAAAGGCTGGTTCACAACACGATGCTGGCCGAGCGTTGCATCGCGTTGCGGGTTTTCAATTGCCCTTTGACCTGAACAGCCGCTCAACAAAGATGTACATGCGATGTTCTGATTGGTCTGACGCTGCATTTCAGATGCTGGATTAGAAAAAAGTTCTAATCCAGCATCTGAAGTGCAGCATCGGACCAATCAGTGTCCATCTTTGTTGAGTGCGATTCGAGGGTCAAAGGTGAATTGACTACACGCAACGCTCGGCCAGCATCGTGTTGTGAACCAGCCCTAAGGCTAAGGCTAGAGGTATTCTAGAATTAGGAAAATTCAAGACGAAGTCGACGATATTCCAGGCAGATATTAAGATGGCCGCAAACATCGTGGGATGCGTAGTGCATAACAATCACACTAACTAGGTGTTCCCAAGTGCCCCAGAACATCTCGGGCAAGGTTGTGAAGTATCGTGCACCCCTCGTCTATGCTGGCAATTGCATTGTGCTTGTAGTCTTCTTTGGGGCTTACCAACCAAACAAACAAAAGCCACGTGCCTACAGACATTCTTGAATGTTGTAGTCCCGTTGTTATGTAGTTGTCTTGGAGAATGCGTGTCATTTTTAGTGCTTGTGTGTAGCATCGAATCCTAACAGGTCAGCAGGTGTTTGTGTATGTAACAGTCCCAAGATGTTAACACAGCTCCCATTCCTAGCATTGTGTTGTCCGGAATGCCAGCAGCAAGGAGTTGTGCCCTAGCCCTAACCTTTGCCCTAGCCCTAACCTTTGCCCTGGTTATGCTAGACCTTCGCCTTGGTCCTAAACCCAACCCAATCCTAATGTTATCTCCCCCAACCCGAATCCTATTCCTAACCTAAAGCCCGGTTCAAAACACGACGCTGGCCGAGCATTGTATCGTGTTGTCGATTGACCTTTGATCCGAACTGCCGCTCAACTAAGATGGACACGCGATGTTCTGATTGGTCCGACGCTGGATTAGGAAAAAAGTTCTAATCCAGCGTCTGAAACGCGGCGTCAGACCAATCGGTGTCCGTCTTTGTTGAGCGTGATTCGAGGGTCAGAGATCAATCGACTACACGCAACGCAATGCTCAACCAGCGTCGTGTTGTCAACCAGCCTTTACCCCGGCTGCTGCTCTAATGCCAACCTTTTGCCCTAGTGCTAAACCCAGCCCAAACCTTAGCATTGCTCTCAGCCCAAACATTTTCCCCGTAAGTCCTAGCCCTACATAACTCTGGTTGCTGCCCTGGTCCCAGCGTTTGTCCTAGTCCTTCCCCTAACCGAAACTGCAGGGCGTGTCTTAATCCCCGACCCCAACTGTGCCGTGTTGCAGCCTAACCAACCATAGTTACTGGCCTTAATCCTAACCCTGGTTGCAGCCCTTAAAACTTGGTCCTAAACCCTGTCCCAGTCTTAGCCTTGCTCCTGCCTTCAGCCAAAATCATAGCCCTAACACCAAGCCTAAATGAGTGTGGTTACTGTAAGGTTCATTTGTGCATTGGATCTGACTGCATCATGGTATCCTAGCCCTGTCTCTGACCCTAGATGCCACCCTGGACCCTAATCTGACCCTAACTCATTTCCTCGTGTCCCCCAAACCCAGCCCTGGTTCTAACCTAACTCTATCCTTGTTCCTCGAACCTAGCCCTGGCTCTGACCCTAACTCTAGCCCTGCCTCCCAGCCCTGGCTCTGACCTAACTCTAGCCCTGGCTCTGACCTAACTCTAGCCCTGGCTCTGACCTAACTCTAGCCCTGGCTCTGACCTAACTCTAGCCCTGGCTCTGACCTAACTCTAGCCCTGGCTCTGACCTAACTCTAGCCCTGGCTCTGACCTAACTCTAGCCCTGGCTCTGACCTAACTCTAGCCCTGGCTCTGACCTAACTCTAGCCCTGGCTCTGACCTAACTCTAGCCCTGGCTCTGACCTAACTCTAGCCCTGGCTCTGACCTAACTCTAGCCCCGGCTCTGACCTAACTCTAGCCCCGGCTCTGACCTAACTCTAGCCCCGGCTCTGACCTAACTCTAGCCCCGGCTCTGACCTAACTCTAGCCCCGGCTCTGACCTAACTCTAGCCCTGGCTCTGACCTAACTCTAGCCCTGGCTCTGACCTAACTCTAGCCCTGGCTCTGACCTAACTCTAGCCCTGGCTCTGACCTAACTCTAGCCCTGGCTCTGACCTAACTCTAGCCCCGGCTCTGACCTAACTCTAGCCCCGGCTCTGACCTAACTGTAGCCCCGGCTCTGACCTAACTCTAGCCCCGGCTCTGACCTAACTCTAGCCCCGGCTCTGACCTAACTCTAGCCCCGGCTCTGACCTAACTCTAGCCCTGGCTCTGACCTAACTCTAGCCCCGGCTCTGACCTAACTCTAGCCCCGGCTCTGACCTAACTCTAGCCCCGGCTCTGACCTAACTCTAGCCCCGGCTCTGACCTAACTCTAGCCCCGGCTCTGACCTAACTCTAGCCCTGGCTCTGACCTAACTCTAGCCCTGGCTCTGACCTAACTCTAGCCCTGGCTCTGACCTAACTCTAGCCCTGGCTCTGACCTAACTCTAGCCCTGGCTCTGACCTAACTCTAGCCCTGGCTCTGACCTAACTCTAGCCCTGGCTCTGACCTAACTCTAGCCCTGGCTCTGACCTAACTCTAGCCCTGGCTCTGACCTAACTCTAGCCCTGGCTCTGACCTAACTCTAGCCCTGGCTCTGACCTAACTCTAGCCCTGGCTCTGACCTAACTCTAGCCCTGGCTCTGACCTAACTCTAGCCCTGGCTCTGACCTAACTCTAGCCCTGGCTCTGACCTAACTCTAGCCCTGGCTCTGACCTAACTCTAGCCCTGGCTCTGACCTAACTCTAGCCCCGGCTCTGACCTAACTCTAGCCCCGGCTCTGACCTAACTCTAGCCCTGGCTCTGACCTAACTCTAGCCCTGGCTCTGACCTAACTCTAGCCCTGGCTCTGACCTAACTCTAGCCCCGGCTCTGACCTAACTCTAGCCCCGGCTCTGACCTAACTCTAGCCCCGGCTCTGACCTAACTCTAGCCCCGGCTCTGACCTAACTCTAGCCCCGGCTCTGACCTAACTCTAGCCCCGGCTCTGACCTAACTCTAGCCCCGGCTCTGACCTAACTCTAGCCCCGGCTCTGACCTAACTCTAGCCCCGGCTCTGACCTAACTCTAGCCCTGGCTCTGACCTAACTCTAGCCCTGGCTCTGACCTAACTCTAGCCCTGGCTCTGACCTAACTCTAGCCCTGGCTCTGACCTAACTCTAGCCCTGGCTCTGACCTAACTCTCGCCACGGCTCTGACCTAACTCTAGCCCTGGCTCTGACCTAACTCTAGCCCTGGCTCTGACCTAACTCTAGCCCCGGCTCTGACCTAACTCTAGCCCCGGCTCTGACCTAACTCTAGCCCCGGCTCTGACCTAACTCTAGCCCCGGCTCTGACCTAACTCTAGCCCCGGCTCTGACCTAACTCTAGCCCTGGCTCTGACCTAACTCTAGCCCTGGCTCTGACCTAACTCTAGCCCTGGCTCTGACCTAACTCTAGCCCTGGCTCTGACCTAACTCTAGCCCTGGCTCTGACCTAACTCTAGCCCTGGCTCTGACCTAACTCTAGCCCTGGCTCTGACCTAACTCTAGCCCTGGCTCTGACCTAACTCTAGCCCTGGCTCTGACCTAACTCTAGCCCTGGCTCTGACCTAACTCTAGCCCTGGCTCTGACCTAACTCTAGCCCTGGCTCTGACCTAACTCTAGCCCTGGCTCTGACCTAACTCTAGCCCCGGCTCTGACCTAACTCTAGCCCTGGCTCTGACCTAACTCTAGCCCTGGCTCTGACCTAACTCTAGCCCCGGCTCTGACCTAACTCTAGCCCTGGCTCTGACCTAACTCTAGCCCTGGCTCTGACCTAACTCTAGCCCTGGCTCTGACCTAACTCTAGCCCTGCGTCTCAGCCCTGGCTCTGACCTAACTCTAGCCCTGGCTATGACCTAACTCTAGCCCTGGCTCCCAAACCAACCCCTGGCTTTGACCCCAACTCCATCCCTGTCCCCCAAACTCAGCCGTGGTCCTAGCCCGAGTCTTTCACATCCTAGTAAGAGATGGTGCCGGACATTCTTGGGAAGTCCTGGGCAGAGCTGTTTCTGTTTTGTTGTGTATACACTTCCCTCGAGTGTGAGCTGCGTACTTACTCTATTTGTTGGTGTGTAGGGCTCGGCATCAACTCCGAATTATTCTCTCCATTTCCTGGGTGTACTAGTATATACAGGTCATGTGAATTTTGCTGGAATCACAGTGGCTAAAATTAGTATTGGGGAGGGTCACATGGGGCATCGGCAGTGCTCTCCATTTTGTTGCATTTGAAATGTCTGGAATTAAGCGTAAGAGCTACGCGTGTGCATGGGAAAGAAAGGCTGAAAGAGAGTGCAGAGAAAGCGAAGAGCTAGCTAGTGCGAGGCTGGAGAAAGAAGATCAAGTTGATGATGCTACCAAGATGGGGTTGAGTGGGACCAGAGTCTGCTCATGCTTGTGGTATGGACTTGTGCTCTTGCAATTATGAATTTTTTATAATGTAGGCTAACTTTAGGGGGAGCGACTTATACTCCAGTGTGACCAATACTCGGGAAAATGCGGTGCATAAGTCGGTACTAAGAGAAGCACCCCCCTCCCTTCCCAAGGCTTCATGTCCGTTTCACTAACTATATATTCATTCTTGTTGGGAGTTTGACATGGCAGTTGTGAGGTATTGACGTGCTCGAGATTTGTAAGCGTGTAGCTATTCCCCCAAGTGAGATGTACCATCAGTCCTCCTCTGTGTCATCCTTCTTTTCATGAAGTGTGGCGAGGGAAATATTTACGCTACACACTATATTTGTGTGTGCACGCATGAGGAAGTTAGAGCGTTGCCGTGGGTGATCTAGGGATGTCCATAAAAGTTCAAAGTTGTTTTACACCCAATTGTAGGCCTAACCAGCCCCAGCCCTAGTGGCAAGTTATTTTCACCTGATCCTAACCCTAACCCCAGCCCCAGCCTAACCTACATGTATGTGGCCAGTATTGTGTGCCCTAACCCCAGCCCTAGCCCCAGCCTAACCTACATGTATGTGGCCAGTATTGTGTGCCCTAACCCCAGCCCTAGACCCAGCCTAACCTATGTAGCCAGTATTGTGTGCCCTAACCCCAGCCCTAGACCCAGCCTAACCTACTGTATGTACCCAGTATTGGTGCCCTAGACCCTGCCCTAACACCAGCCCTAACTAATATTGGTGCCCTAACCCCAGCCCTAGCCAGCCTAACCTATGTACCCAGTATTGGTGCCCTAGACCCTGCCCTAACACCAGCCCTAACTAATATTGGTGCCCCACCCCCAGCCTTAGACCTATGTAGCCAGTATTGGGTGCCCTAGCCCCAGCCCTAAACCCATGCTTACATGTATGTGTGTGTGCATTGTGGTCACAATCCATGCTTACATGTATGTGTGTGTGCATTGTGATCACAATCCATGCTTACATGTATGTGTGTGTGCATTGTGATCACAATCCATGCTTACATGTATGTGTGTGTGCATTGTGATCACAATCCATGTATGTGTGTGTGCATTGTGATCACAATCCATGCTTACATGTATGTGTGTGTGCATTGTGATCACAATCCATGCTTACATGTATGTGTGTGTGCATTGTGATCACAATCCATGCTTACATGTATGTGTGTGTGCATTGTGATCACAATCCATGCTTACATGTATGTGTGTGTGCATTGTGATCACAATCCATGCTTACATGTATGTGTGTGTGCATTGTGATCACAATCCATGCTTACATGTATGTGTGTGTGCATTGTGATCACAATCCATGCTTACATGTATGTGTGTGTGCATTGTGATCACAATCCATGCTTACATGTATGTGTGTGTGCATTGTGATAGTGTGCTAGTTGCCATCATGGCCACAGCTACATTAGTGTGTGTGTGTGTGTGCGTCCGCACGCGTGCAAGCGGCTCTTGTCACAATCACAACAAACAACGTATCAGAGACATCCCTAATGTCATAGACATCCCTAATGTCATAGACATCCCTAATGTCAGAGACATCCCTAATGTCAGAGACATCCCTAATGTCAGAGACATCCCTAATGTCAGAGACATCCCTAATGTCAGAGACATCCCTAATGTCAGAGACATCCCTAATGTCAGAGACATCCCTAATGTCGAAACACTTCATTGTCCAAGTCCAAGAAAATTGACTTCAAATTTAATGGTTTTTGTTGATAGTGGGCTGACCTTTTCCCAAGGTCATGGAGTTCATGGGGAGTCTCACTGACCGTGGGGGGAGTCAAGGAGCTGCTGCCTGTCCGTGAAAGTTGCACATTAGGTGCTAAATATCAAGTGACCCTCTGTCCGACTTGTATTGCTCTCTGTTGGTGATGGCCTGTGTGGCTCCTCTAGACATGCAGCACATTAATTTTGATGACTTGCAGCTGCTATTTGATCACCACAAGCTTCCATCTCTGCACCAACACAAAGCTGCACTCCACTCCCACCAGCTGCACTCCACTCACACCAGCTGCACTCCGCTCACACCAGCTGCACTCCACTCACACCAGCTGCACTCCACTCACACCAGCTGCACTCCACTCACACCAGCTGCACTCCACTCACAGCAACAGAAAGCTGCACTCCACTCACACCAGCTCGTAGCCCAGCTAAAAGGAAGAAAACCACAACGATTGTGCCTCTACTAATTGGGTCTAGAGTTTGTTGATGACTATTTTCATTATAGCACTTCCTGTAGTAGATAAGACACCTGTGCCTCAGGGCATCTTCAAGGTCTTGGGTGCCTCAGGGCATCTTCAAGGTCTTGGGTGCCTCAGGTCCTCTTCAAGGTCTTGGGTGCCTCAGGTCCTCTCCAAGGTCTAGGTCATCTCTATTTCTCTTAGGCATGCACTAGATTTGGTTGTCTTGGGTGCCTCAGGTCATCTCTATTTCTCTTAGGCAGGCACTAGATTTGGTTGTCTTGGGTGCCTCAGGTCCTCTCTATTTCTCTTAGGCATGCACTAGATTTGGTTGTCTTGGGTGCCTCAGGTCCTCTCTATTTCTCTTAGGCATGCACTAGATTTGGTTGTCTTGGGTGCCTCAGGTCATCTCTATTTCTCTTAGGCATGCACTAGATTTGGTTGTCTTGGGTGCCTCAGGTCATCTCTATTTCTCTTAGGCAGGCACTAGATTTGGTTGTCTTGGGTGCCTCAGGTCATCTCTATTTCTCTTAGGCATGCACTAGATTTGGTTGTCTTGGGTGCCTCAGGTCATCTCTATTTCTCTTAGGCAGGCACTATATTTGGTTGTCTTGGGTGTCTCAGGTCATCTCTATTTCTCTTAGGCAGGCACTAGATTTGGTTCGTTCAAGGTCTTGGGTGCCTCAGGTCCTCTCTATTTCTCTTAGGCATGCACTAGATTTGGTTCGTTCAAGGTCTTGGGTGCCTCAGGTCATCTCTATTTCTCTTAGGCAGGCACTAGATTTGGTTGTCTTGGGTGCCTCAGGTCATCTCTATTTCTCTTTGGCATGCACTAGATTTGGTTGTCTTGGGTGCCTCAGGTCATCTCTATTTCTCTTAGGCAGGCACTAGATTTGGTTGTCTTGGGTGCCTCAGGTCATCTCTATTTCTCTTTGGCATGCACTAGATTTGGTTGTCTTGGGTGCCTCAGGTCATCTCTATTTCTCTTAGGCAGGCACTAGATTTAGTTGGTTCAAGGTCTTGAGTGCCTCAGGTCATCTCTATTTCTCTTTAGCATGCACTAGATTTAGTTGGTTCAAGGTCTTGGGTGCCTCAGGTCCTCTCTATTTCTCTTAGGCAGGCACTAGATTTAGTTGGTTCAAGGTCTTGGGTGCCTCAGGTCCTCTCTATTTCTCTTAGGCAGGCACTAGATTTAGTTGGTTCAAGGTCTTGGGTGCCTCAGGTCATCTCTATTTCTCTTAGGCAGGCACTAGATTTGGTTGTCTTGGGTGCCTCAGGTCATCTCTATTTCTCTTTAGCATGCACTAGATTTAGTTGGTTCAAGGTCTTGGGTGCCTCAGGTCCTCTCTATTTCTCTTAGGCAGGCACTAGATTTAGTTGGTTCAAGGTCTTGGGTGCCTCAGGTCATCTCTATTTCTCTTAGGCAGGCACTAGATTTGGTTGTCTTGGGTGCCTCAGGTCATCTCTATTTCTCTTTAGCATGCACTAGATTTAGTTGGTTCAAGGTCTTGGGTGCCTCAGGTCCTCTCTATTTCTCTTAGGCAGGCACTAGATTTAGTTGGTTCAAGGTCTTGGGTGCCTCAGGTCCTCTCTATTTCTCTTAGGCAGGCACTAGATTTAGTTGGTTCAAGGTCTTGGGTGCCTCAGGTCATCTCTATTTCTCTTAGGCAGGCACTAGATTTGGTTGTCTTGGGTGCCTCAGGTCATCTCTATTTCTCTTAGGCAGGCACTAGATTTGGTTGTCTTGGGTGCCTCAGGTCATCTCTATTTCTCTTTGGCAGGCACTAGATTTGGTTGGTTCAAGGCCTTGTCTCTATCAGCACACATACACGCATCTATACTGCAGTCTCGGTGTTCTTCTGAGCAGTGCTGTGCCATCTTGTATATGATGCCTATCCCACAGTTTCCTCATGTGCGCAAACAAGCAGTGAACCCGTGTTCCTGGCCGTCTGTCCGTTTGGAATAGACACATGAGCACTGATTATACGCAAACACAAATAGCATTCACTGTCAGTGTGTGTGTTGATTAGGTAGTACTGTAGCTTGCTCGGCAGACAGGGAGGGAGGGAGGGAGGGAATTGGAGGTTGTCCGATGAGGTTGTTCGCGCTTAATCTTGCCACCATTCTTTTGCTGTTTTCATGACCCATGGAGCTGTTGTTCTTGTAAGTCAATCGTGTTTCAGCATGCCTTGACCCAGTGCAGTGCCAATTCAGTAGATGGTGAACATCTTGGCTGTGCAAGCAATTAGGAAGCAGCCATTGCTGTGTCTCGTACAAATCTTGTTTCTCTTCTCCCATATATGTGTAGGACTGACACGGGTTAGCTTAACTCGTCCGTGCATGTCAAAGTTTAAAGCTGATGTCATCTTTATGTAGGACTGTCCAGGGCTAAGCCATCTTTGGTAGGCAGTGTTGCTATGTAGAGCATGCTTGGTGGCAGTGGTTGTGGGCCTAGGGCAATGGTTTCTAGAGCATGCTGGGTGGCAGTGGTTTCCATGCTTGGTGGCAGTGGTTTCTAGAGCATGCTTGGTGGCAGTGGTTGCTAGAGCATGCTTGGTGGCAGTGGTTGCTAGAGCATGCTTGGTGGCAGTGGTTGCTAGAGCATGCTGGGTGGCAGTGGTTACTAGAGCATGCTTGGTGGCAGTGGTTTCCATGCTTGGTGGCAGTGGTTGTGGGGCTAGGGCAATGGTTGCTAGAGCATGCTGGGTGGCAGTGGTTGTGGGGCAGTGGTTGCTAGAGCATGCTCGTTGGCAGTGGTTTCCATGCTTGGTGGCAGTGGTTGTGGGGCTAGGGCAGTGGTTGCTAGAGCATGCTGGGTGGCAGTGGTTGCTAGAGCATGCTGGGTGGCAGTGGTTACTAGAGCATGCTTGGTGGCAGTGGTTGCTAGAGCATGCTTGGTGGCAGTGGTTGCTAGAGCATGCTTGGTGGCAGTGGTTACTAGAGCATGCTTGGTGGCAGTGGTTGCTAGAGCATGCTTGGTGGCAGTGGTTGCTAGAGCATGCTTACTAGAGCATGCTTGGTGGCAGTGGTTACTAGAGCATGCTTGGTGGCAGTGGTTGCTAGAGCATGCTTGGTGGCAGTGGTTGCTAGAGCATGCTTGGTGGCAGTGGTTGCTAGAGCATGCTTGGTGGCATTGGTTGCTAGAGCATGCTGGGTGGCAGTGGTTGCTAGAGCATGCTTGGTGGCAGTGGTTGCTAGAGCATGCTTGGTGGCAGTGGTTACTAGAGCATGCTTGGTGGCAGTGGTTGCTAGAGCATGCTTGGTGGCAGTGGTTGCTAGAGCATGCTTACTAGAGCATGCTTGGTGGCAGTGGTTGCTAGAGCATGCTTGGTGGCAGTGGTTGCTAGAGCATGCTTGGTGGCAGTGGTTGCTAGAGCATGCTTGGTGGCATTGGTTGCTAGAGCATGCTGGGTGGCAGTGGTTGCTAGAGCATGCTTGGTGGCAGTGTTTGCTAGAGCATGCTTGGTGGCAGTGGTTGCTAGAACATGCTCGGTGGCCGTGGTTGCTAGAGCGTGCTGGGTGGCAGTGGTTGCTAGAGCATGCTTGGCAGTGGTTGCTAGAGCATGCTTGTGGCAGTGGTTACTAGAGCATGCTGGGTGGCAATGGTTGCTAGAGCATGCTGGGTGGCAGTGGTTGCTAGAGCATGCTGGGTGGCAGTGGTTGTGGGCCTAGGGCATTGGTTGCTAGAGCATGCTGGGTGGCAGTGGCTGCTAGAGCATGCTGGGTGGCAATGGCTGCTAGAGCATGCTGGGTGGCAGTGGCTGCTAGAGCATGCTGGGTGGCAGTGGTTGCTAGAGCATGCTTGGTGGCAGTGGTTGCTAGAGCATGCTTGGTGGCAGTGGTTGCTAGACATGCTTGGTGGCAGTGTTTGCTAGAGCATGCTTGGTGGCAGTGGTTGCTAGAACATGCTCGGTGGCCGTGGTTGCTAGAGCGTGCTGGGTGGCAGTGGTTGCTAGAGCATGCTTGGCAGTGGTTGCTAGAGCATGCTGGGTGGCAATGGTTGCTAGAGCATGCTGGGTGGCAGTGGTTGCTAGAGCATGCTGGGTGGCAGTGGTTGTGGGCCTAGGGCATTGGTTGCTAGAGCATGCTGGGTGGCAGTGGCTGGTAGAGCATGCTGGGTGGCAATGGCTGCTAGAGCATGCTGGGTGGCAGTGGCTGCTAGAGCATGCTGGGTGGCAGTGGTTGCTAGAGCATGCTTGGTGGCAGTGGTTGCTAGAGCATGCTTGGTGGCAGTGGTTGCTAGACATGCTTGGTGGC
Source organism: Cladorhizidae sp. MBARI D1340-BT2 (assembly GCA_028752905.1). Lineage (NCBI taxonomy): Eukaryota > Metazoa > Porifera > Demospongiae > Poecilosclerida > Cladorhizidae > Cladorhizidae sp. MBARI D1340-BT2. Next base: position 11,941,972 of record JAQNBH010000008.1, on the reverse strand, counting down.
AGTGTTTGCTAGAGCATGCTTGGTGGCAGTGGTTGCTAGAACATGCTCGGTGGCCGTGGTTGCTAGAGCGTGCTGGGTGGCAGTGGTTGCTAGAGCATGCTTGGCAGTGGTTGCTAGAGCATGCTTGTGGCAGTGGTTACTAGAGCATGCTGGGTGGCAATGGTTGCTAGAGCATGCTGGGTGGCAGTGGTTGCTAGAGCATGCTGGGTGGCAGTGGTTGTGGGCCTAGGGCATTGGTTGCTAGAGCATGCTGGGTGGCAGTGGCTGCTAGAGCATGCTGGGTGGCAATGGCTGCTAGAGCATGCTGGGTGGCAGTGGCTGCTAGAGCATGCTGAGTGGCAGTGGTTGCTAGAGCATGCTGGGTGGCAGTGGTTGCTAGAGCATGCTGGGTGGCAGTGGTTGCTAGAGCATGCTGGGTGGCAGTGGTTGTGGGGATAGGGCAGTGGCTGCTGGGTGGCAATGGCTGCTAGAGCATGCTGGGTGGCAGTGGTTGCTAGAGCATGCTGGGTGGCAGTGGTTGTGGGGCTAGGGAAGTAGATAACCCTAGGATGTTCACATGAAGTACACAGCATTAGGATAACTTTTGTTGGGACATCCGTGGATGATGGCAGATAGTAGATAATATGTGGCAGTACTGGTAATCCTTCTTCTCTTCTTGCATTAGCTATGAGAGTATGATTAGAGTAGATATGAGTATGATTAGAGTAGATGTGAGTATGATTAGAGTAGATATGAGTATGATTAGAGTAGATGTGAGTATGATTAGAGTAGATGTGAGTATGATTAGAGTAGATGTGAGTATGATTAGAGTAGATGTGAGTATGATTAGAGTCGATGTGAGTATGATTAGAGTCGATGGGAGTATTATGGAGTGTGGTTGGAGTTGGAGTATGATAATAAGTGTGAAGGGAGACAAAGTAAGATTCAGACAATAATCATCCACAGTATATTTATTGCCATAGTCAACATACAGTACATACATACATACATACATACATACATACATACATACGTATGCTAACCCAGCAATAACCTGCCACCTCACCCACTGCCAAGAACATGCACCAGAGGTGGTCTCGGTATCTTTAATCTTGAGGGAGCGTGCCTCCCGACCCCCATAGCTTAAGGGGTGTCATCGGCACGCAATTAGTTTGCCCTCTCCCGGGGGTACCCAAACAGTTATTTTGCTCCCTCCCCTCCTCCTGGAACCACATTCTAAATGCAGCCCTGCATGTGAGGGTAATGTTCAGATGTACATCATAGAGGTGTGTTCTCAAGGAAGTGGGTCTGATGACTTACCTCACTGGCTGCTAGTGTGTGTGCATATTGTAAGGACCTCACCTGCTGCTAGTGTGTGTGCATATTGTAAGGACCTCACCTGCTGCTAGTGTGTGTGCATATTGTAAGGACCTCACCTGCTGCTAGTATGTGTGCATATTGTAAGGACCTCACCTGCTGCTAGTGTGTGTGCATATTGTAAGGACCTCACCTGCTGCTAGTATGTGTGCATATTGTAAGGACCTCACCTGCTGCTAGTGTGTGTGCATATTGTAAGGACCTCACCTGCTGCTAGTGTGTGTGCATATTGTAAGGACCTCACTGGCTGCTAGTGTGTGTGCATATTGTAAGGACCTCACCTGCTGCTAGTGTGTGTGCATATTGTAAGGACCTCACCTGCTGCTAGTGTGTGTGCATATTGTAAGGACCTCACCTGCTGCTAGTGTGTGTGCATATTGTAAGGACCTCACCTGCTGCTAGTGTGTGTGCATATTGTAAGGACCTCACCTGCTGCTAGTGTGTGTGCATATTGTAAGGACCTCACTGGCTGCTAGTGTGTGTGCATATTGTAAGGACCTCATCTGCTGCTAGTGTGTGTGCATATTGTAAGGACCTCACCTGCTGCTAGTGTGTGTGCATATTGTAAGGACCTCACCTGCTGCTAGTGTGTGTGCATATTGTAAGGACCTCACCTGCTGCTAGTGTGTGTGCATATTGTAAGGACCTCACCTGCTGCTAGTGTGTGTGCATATTGTAAGGACCTCACCTGCTGCTAGTGTGTGTGCATATTGTAAGGACCTCACCTGCTGCTAGTGTGTGTGCATATTGTAAGGACCTCACCTGCTGCTAGTGTGTGTGCATATTGTAAGGACCTCACTGGCTGCTAGTGTGTGTGCATATTGTAAGGACCTCACTGGCTGCTAGTGTGTGTGCATATTGTAAGGACCTCACCTGCTGCTAGTGTGTGTGCATATTGTAAGGACCTCACCTGCTGCTAGTGTGTGTGCATATTGTAAGGACCTCACCTGCTGCTAGTGTGTGTGCATATTGTAAGGACCTCATCTGCTGCTAGTGTGTGTGCATATTGTAAGGACCTCACCTGCTGCTAGTGTGTGTGCATATTGTAAGGACCTCACCTGCTGCTAGTGTGTGTGCATATTGTAAGGACCTCACCTGCTGCTAGTGTGTGTGCATATTGTAAGGACCTCACCTGCTGCTAGTGTGTGTGCATATTGTAAGGACCTCACCTGCTGCTAGTGTGTGTGCATATTGTAAGGACCTCACCTGCTGCTAGTGTGTGTGCATATTGTAAGGACCTCACCTGCTGCTAGTGTGTGTGCATATTGTAAGGACCTCACCTGCTGCTAGTGTGTGTGCATATTGTATGGACCTCACCTGCTGCTAGTGTGTGTGCATATTGTAAGGACCTCACCTGCTGCTAGTGTGTGTGCATATTGTAAGGACCTCACCTGCTGCTAGTGTGTGTGCATATTGTGAGGACCTCACCTGCTAGTGTGTGTGCATATTGTAAGGACCTCACCTGCTGCTAGTGTGTGTGCATATTGTAAGGACCTCACCTGCTGCTAGTGTGTGTGCATATTGTAAGGACCTCACCTGCTGCTAGTGTGTGTGCATATTGTAAGGACCTCACCTGCTGCTAGTGTGTGTGCATATTGTAAGGACCTCACCTGCTGCTAGTGTGTGTGCATATTGTAAGGACCTCACCTGCTGCTAGTGTGTGTGCATATTGTAAGGACCTCACTGGCTGCTAGTGTGTGTGCATATTGTAAGGACCTCACCTGCTGCTAGTGTGTGTGCATATTGTAAGGACCTCACCTGCTGCTAGTGTATGTGAATATTGTATGGGCTATAATTTTTAAAGGCAATAATACTTCCATTGTTTTCATGTGGACATATGCACTGAATCATGCCTCGGTGAACATGTGCAGATGATGGATGTTGAGCTTTGAAGTTGATTGTTGGTGGGGTATTCTGTCAGCTAGGTGAAGTCAGACTTACGTCTAGTCATAGCAACAGCAGTTGAGGTGCTGGCATGACTTCCACCCTTGACATGTGATGACCACACCCACTTGTACGACTTCCCCCATGACATGTGATGACCACACCCACTTGTATGACTTCCACCATGACATGTGATGACCACACCCACTTGTATGACTTCCACCCGTGACATGTGATGACCACACCCACTTGTATAACTTCCACCCTTGACATGTGATGACCACACCCACTTGTATGACTACTCTTGATATGTGATGACCACACCCACTCGTATGATCAAGATCCAGAACCTCCTGTGGATTTTGAGGGATTTTGAGAGCTATTGGGAGTGTTTGATGTAAAACTTGGGCTAATGGTAAGGTTATATACACAGGGCTAGGGCTAGGGTTATAGGGCAGTGACTAGGACTAGGATTATAGGGCAGTGACTAGGGCTAGGGTCATACGGCATGACTAGGGCTATAGGGCAATGACTAGGGCTAGGATTATAGGGCAATGACTAGGGCTAGGGCTATAGGGCAATGACTAGGGCTAGGATTATAGGGCAATGACTAGGGCTAGGGTTATAGTTTTTTTTTTGTTGTTGTGAAGTATGTGTGTACATGTATGTATGTTTGTAGGACTAACGGAAACTCGCCAGCCTCCCTGGCAACATTTTTCATTGTTTTTGTGAGGGGCAGTCCCATGGTACCAGGGACAGTCCCAGAGTATCTGTGGAGGCCCAAAGTTGCTGCCCACGTACTGCTAGCCCTGTATCCCTAGCCGAGGCATTAGGTGGCAGAAACTTTGGGAAGTTATAGGATCCTGGGGACAAATACAATGTTCTTGGGGGGTGGGGGGACCACTGCTATATGAAACCCTATGGACATATGTGTGTAGTAACATATGCACTACAAGCACATGTGTGTTTAATAGTCGTGCCTTATTGCTACATGATGCACATCACCCACAGGCAGCATGGTGTGTGTTTTGGTAGGAGGGGAGGTGGGGGTAGAATATCTAGCCTTCCTCCCCCTCCTTGGTATGAGCCCCCCTCTGCTAGGCGGTCCTTCTCCCCCAGGCCTTGCTGTTAGCTATTGTTGTGTTTGTAGTCTGTCCTAGTGTCTGCTCTTTACTGGCTTGAAGTGTTTGACAACGTGTGACAGGCTTCTGTGGACTTCCCAAGTGCTGAAGGACAAGTCATGTTGTGGGACGACTATCTACACATACACACACATACGCACGCACACGTAGGTACATACACACATCCTTTGAAAATCGAAGTTTATATTATTGCCCTGACTATCTACAGCAAACTCGTATCTGTCTCATCTCTCTCCTCTCTCTTCTCTCTCTCCTCTGTCTGTCTCATCTCTCTCTCTTTCTTCTCTCTCTCTTCTCTCTCTGTCTCATCTCTCTCCTCTCTCTTCTCTCTCTTCTCTCTCTGTCTCATCTCTATCTCTCTTTCTTCTCTCTCCGTCTCATCTCTCTCTCTCTTTCTTCTCTCTCTGTCTCATCTCTCTCTCCTCTCTCTCTGTTGCTCATCCATTATAAATATGGTCTGGTTTGTGTGTGATTTCCTGTAAAAATCATTGTCACGTTGCCTCGCTCCAACAATGCGTGGCGTCTTAACCCGCAACTACCATAACTGGGGGTGCACGCTCATGTTGAGAGCTTTGTTTACTGCTTCATGTCTAATTAGGCTTGCAATCGACGTGGGTTAGCTAGTCGGATGGTTAATCCAGGTATATTGCAAGGTGTGTACGCATAACCAGATAGCTAGGGTAATACCGTTGTTAAAATCATGGTTAAAATCGGTTAAAATCATGGTTAAAATCATGGTTAAAATCATGGTTAAAGGCCCCATGTTAACACAGCTTTGAATATTCACAACTCTTACTGAATGCTTGCCGCTGAATCGTTTAAATAGAACTCTGTTCTTCCAGTTTGAAGTTGTCAGGGGGGTTGGTTTTTTTAGAAAATGGTTGTAGATGTCTTTTCCGAGGCAATGCTGTTGTTTCTGGACGCTTCCTTAGCTGAGCAAGGCTGCAACAGAACCTGTATGGATGCCTCCTGGCAGCCATTATGAATCCTTTCACCCTTGATAAAAAGGAGGCACTCGTGGTTGGATTTCTTTGCTATATGAGGTGGTGGGTAGCTGTTTGCTAGAGGTTATGAGGTGGTGGGTAGCTGTTTGCTAGAGGTTATGAGGTGGTGGGTAGCTGTTTGCTAGAGGTTATGAGGTGGTATGTAGCTGTTTGCTAGAGGTTATGAGGTGGTGGGTAGGTTATGAGGTGGTGGGTAGCTGTTTGCTAGAGGATGAGGTGGTGAGTAGCTGTTTGCTAGAGGTTATGAGGTGGTGGGTAGCTGTTTGCTAGAGGTTATGAGGTGGTGGGTAGCTGTTTGCTAGAGGTTATGAGGTGGTGGGTAGCTGTTTGCTAGAGGTTATGAGGTGGTATGTAGCTGTTTGCTAGAGGTTATGAGGTGGTGGGTAGCTGTTTGCTAGAGGTTATGAGGTGGTGGGTAGCTGTTGTTTGCTTACTTCAGTAGAGTATATTCATGTACCAAACTGCAGCTCGTTTTATTATTTGTCTGGGGGAGGGGGGGCAGATGATGGTCCTGTTGGGGGCACTGCAATAATTCTCTCCACACTAAAGTAGTCTAAGTGAAGTGTTGGCTTCACTCTATGCAGTGTGGTGGGTGTGGCTTACTATTGACCACCTGCACCCCCCCACAAGGTTTAGATTTCCAGATTGAAAGAAACTAGTCCCTTTCATGCACAAAATCTGTTGTTACTGTCACAAGGGATATTGTTGGTGCAATAATGTTGATGAACTCTCGACAGCCGTTCATGGAACAAGTGATGTAATGGCGTATGCTCGAGTGTTTTCAGTTTCATCAGCGGGAAGGGAGGATGGTTGGCGTAGCAACCGTCGTGGTCTATGGGGTTGTGATTATATACTTTATGTCCTAATATAGAATTTACTAGACTAACATAGCAAGACTTAATGACCTTTGAACTTGAATTGGAACCTCGTTAGAGATTCGTGTGTACAGACTGTAAGTAAAGGATTGTGCACTTGAACTTGTGCACATGTTCTAAGTATACTGTAGATGCCAGGTGTCTATAAATAGCACTCACATTCGTGTGTACAGACTGTAAGTAAAGGATTGTGCACATGTTCTAAGTATAGATGCCAGGTGTCTATAAATAGCACTCACATTCGTGTGTACAGACTGAAAGTAAAGGATTGTGCACTTTATCTTGTGCACATGTTCTAAGTATAGATGCCAGGTGTCTATAAATAGCACTCAATAATGAGGGATGCCCTATTCTACCACAATCTTTTCCTCGGTTGTTTCTAGTGGGAGTGACTCGGCTATCTAGCAAGGCTTGTGTGTACCAAAGACTATCCAGTGATATCCCTACAGTAGCTTAGCACACCCTAGATTGTCCCCAACCTTAGCATAGCCCTAACCCTACATACAGAATAACCCTAGATAATATCCTTGGTCCTAGAATGCTGTTAGCGCTAGCATGTCCCTAGCCCTAGAATTCTCATAGCCCCAGCATATCCATTGCCTCCGCATACCACTAGCCCCAGCATACTCCTAGTCCCAGCATACTCCTAGCCCCAGCATACTCCTAGTCCCAGCATACTCCTAGCCCCAGCATACTCCTAGTCCCAGCATACTCCTAGTCCCAGCATACTCCTAGTCCCAGCATACTCCTAGTCCCAGCATACTCCTAGTCCCAGCATACTCCTAGTCCCAGCATACTCCTAGTCCCAGCATACTCCTAGTCCCAGCATACTCCTAGTCCCAGCATACTCCTAGCCCCAGCATACTCCTAGCCCCAGCATACTCCTAGCCCCAGCATACTCCTAGCCCCAGCATACTCCTAGTCCCAGCATACTCCTAGCCCCAGCATACCCCCAGCATACTCCTAGCCCAAGCATACTCCTAGCCCCAGCATACCCCTAGCCCCAGCATACTCCTAGCCCTAGGAACCTCTAGCCTTAGAGTTGCCCTCGCCCTCTGGCCTTAGAGTTGCCCTAACCCTAGCCCTAGGAACCTCTAGCCTTAGAGTTGCCCTGGCCCTAGCCCTAGAAATCTCTAGCCTTAGAGTTGCCCTGGCCCTAGCCCTAGGAACCTCTAGCCTTAGAGTTGCCCTGGCTCTAGCCTTAGAGTTGCCCTGGCCCTAGCCCTAGGAACCTCTAGCCTTAGAGTTGCCCTGGCCCTAGCCCTAGGAACCTCTAGCCTTAGAGTTGCCATGGCCCTAGCCCTAGGAACCTCTAGCCTTAGAGTTGCCCTGGCCCTAGCCCTAGGAACCTCTAGCCTTAGAGTTGCCCTGGCTCTAGCCCTAGGAACCTCTAGCCTTAGAGTTGCCCTGGCCCTAGCCCTAGGAACCTCTAGCCTTAGAGTTGCCCTGGGCCTAGCCCTAGGAACCTCTAGCCTTAGAGTTGCCCTGGCCCTAGCCCTAGGAACCTCTAGCCTTAGAGTTGCCCTGGCTCTAGCCTTAGAGTTGCCCTGGCTAGCCCTAGCCTTAGAGTTGCACTTGCCAGCCGTAGGAACCTCTAGCCTTAGAGTTGCCCTGGCCCTAGCCCTAGGAACCTCTAGCCTTAGAGTTGCCCTCGCCCTCTGGCCTTAGAGTTGCCCTAACCCTAGCCCTAGGAACCTCTAGCCTTAGCCCTAGCCCTAGAAATCTCTAGCCTTAGAGTTGCCCTGGCTCTAGCCCTAGGAACCTCTAGCCTTAGAGTTGCCCTGGCCCTAGCCTCGGGCCTTAGAGTTGCCCTGGCCCTAGCCCTAGGAACCTCTAGCCTTAGAGTTGCCCTGGGCCTAGCCCTAGGAACCTCTAGCCTTAGAGTTGCCCTGGCCCTAGCCCTAGGAACCTCTAGCCTTAGAGTTGCCCTGGCCCTAGCCCTAGGAACCTCTAGCCTTAGAGTTGCCCTGGCTCTAGCCTTAGAGTTGCCCTGGCTCTAGCCTTAGAGTTGCCCTGGCTAGCCCTAGGAACCTCTAGCCTTAGAGTTGCCCTGCCCTAGCCCTAGGAACCTCTAGCCTTAGAGTTACCCTGGCCCTAGCCCTAGGAACCTCAGGCCTTAGAGTTGCCCTGGCCCTAGCCCTAGGAACCTCTAGCCTTAGAGTTGCCCTGGGCCTAGCCCTAGGAACCTCTAGCCTTAGAGTTGCCCTGGCCCTAGCCCTAGCCTTAGAGTTACTAGCCCTAGGAACCTCTAGCCTTAGAGTTGCCCTGGCCCTAGCCCTAGGAACCTCTAGCCTTAGAGTTGCCCTGGCCCTAGTCCTAGGAACCTCTAGCCTTAGAGTTGCCCTGGCCCTAGCCCTAGGAACCTCTGGCCTTAGAGTTGCCCTGGGCCTAGCCCTAGGAACCTCTGGCCTTAGAGTTGCCCTGGGCCTAGCCCTAGGAACCTCTAGCCTTAGAGTTGCCCTGGCCCTAGCCCTAGAATGCAGCTAGCCCTAGTCCTGGTGTCCATGCTGTTGCGACAGTCAGCCTCGCTATGGTCAGCCCCGCATAGTCGATGAGTATTCCCGCATACCCCAGAGCGTTCCGGGAGAAATTGTGGCAATTCTAGACATGTATGTATGCTGGTAGGGAGATGAGTGACAGAATATTCTGGAGGGAAGTGATGCAGTGAATGTTGTGACGATCCTTTGGTGGGTAAAATTGGCTTGTTTTGTACGCATCACCGACCAGCATGTGGGGGGAGTCATTTTCACTGTCACAATTATTTCCATATATGGGACATGATGAGAGTGTGACCTGTTCCTGTGTTACCACACACGAACAGGGAGAAGTGGGTGGAGATCATAGAGCCTACGTCTCGGGAGAAGATGTTTGCCAATCCTGCTACGGGCGAGATCGTCTTCGCACCACCGGAGGGATCAGTGGTGTAAGTGTACATAGCAACAGCACTTGTCATCTTCATGTTGTATCCAATGCACCAGCATGAACTTTGACCTACATGTAGATTTTGTCCATGGTAGGAGGTAAAGGGTAGTCATATTACAGGAATGCAAGCGTGGCACTTGTGTGGCTAGTGCACTTGTGTGGATAGTGCAGGCATGTTGGCCACACCCCTTCCCCGTAAGTATGATTAGATTATGAATTGTGAGGAGAATAATTAAAGTATGAAGTGTGTTGGGAGTATGATTAGAGTATGAAGTGTGGTGGGAGTATGATTAGAGTATGAAGTGTGGTGGGAGTATGATTAGAGTATGAAGTGTGGTGGGAATATGATTAGAGTATGGAGTGTGGTGGGAGTATGATTAGAGTATGAAAGTGTGGTGGGAGTACATGATTAGAGTATGAAGTGTGGTGGGAGTATGATTAGAGTATGAAGTGTGGTGGGAGTATGATTAGAGTATGAAGTGTGGTGGGAGTATGATTAGAGTATGAAGTGTGGTGGGAGTATGATTAGAGTATGGAGTGTGGTGGGAGTATGATCAGAGTATGAAGTGTGGCTGTAGTATGATTAGAGTATGGAGTGTGGTGGGAGTATGATTAGAGTATGAAGTGTGATGGGAGTATGATTAGAGTGTGAAGTGTGGTGGGAGTATGATTAGAGTATGAAGTGTGGTGGGAGTATGATTAGATTATGAAGTGTAGTGGGAGTATGATTAGTAGAGTATGAAGTGTGGTGGGAATATGATTAGAGTATGAAGTGTGGTGGGAGTATGATTAGAGTATGAAGTGTGGTGGGAGTATGATTAGAGTGGAGTGTGGTGGGAGTATGATTAGAGTGAAGTATGGTGGGAATATTATGGGATAGTTTCATGAGGTCTATGCTGTGACCATAGCAACCAGTTTTTGTTGACAGATACTGTCACGATTATTAAGCTTGATGCCAATGGCAAGCGATGGTGTTGGTTTAGTAGTTGTGTGTTCCCTGTGACTATGGCAACGAGTTTATTTAGCCTTGTGAACTGCACGTATTTACAGTGAAGGGATAAGACCAGGCCGGGAGGGAAGGGGGGGCTATTTAGGACCTTGGCTAAAGCGCTACATCTGATGGACTCTGATGGAGCATAGTCTGGTCCAATCAAATTCGAGTTGTCGCTTCACCTCATAAAGTGTAGAATATCGTTACAAGTAGTTATCTCCAGCTCACCTGATGCCTACTTGTCTAGCGAACTTGTTTCGCCTGGTGAGGCTTGTGAACTCTGAGCTAGGAGCAGTGCTACTTGAAGAGCTAGGAGCAGTGCTACTTGAAGAGCTAGGAGCAGTGCTACTTGAAGAGCTAGGAGCAGTGCTACTTGAGGAGCCAGGAGCAGTGCTACTTGAAGAGCTAGGAGCAGTGCTACTTGAGGAGCTAGGAGACCAGTGCTACTTGAAGAGCTAGGAGCAGTGCTACTTGAGGAGGTGCTACTTGAGGAGCCAGGAGCAGTGCTACTTGAAGAGCTAGGAGCAGTGCTATTTGAGGAGCCAGGAGCAGTGCTACTTGAAGAGCTAGGAGCAGTGCTACTTGAGGAGCCAGGAGCAGTGCTACTTGAATAGCTAGGAGCAGTGCTACTTGAGGAGCTAGGAGACCAGTGCTACTTGAAGAGCCAGGAGCAGTGCTACTTGAAGAGCTAGGAGCAGTGCTACTTGAAGAGCCAGGAGCAGTGCTACTTGAAGAGCCAGGAGCAGTGCTACTTGAAGAGCTAGGAGCAGTGCTACTTGAAGAGCTAGGAGCAGTGCTACTTGAAGAGCTAGGAGCAGTGCTACTTGAAAAGCTAGGAGCAGTGCTACTTGAAGAGCCAGGAGCAGTGCTACTTGAAGAGCCAGGAGCAGTGCTACTTGAAGAGCTAGGACCGGACTGGAGGCCTGTGGCTCAGATAAGTATAGCTGATAATTATAAGGATGCTTGTAGCTTCACTAGGAGGATGGATCCATTTCCAAGACCACCAACGGCACATAGAAAAATGGTAGTAGAGGAGAGATTTCAATATTTATTTGTAGCAGAGGTACAAGATGGACTTTGCCCTGCTCTGCTGGCAACGTGAGGTCATGCCAAGTGGCCTGGGAAGATAAACCAGATCAGCTGTTTGGACACGCTCCCACTTATCGGTCTTGATCAATTCCATGTCGGTGGACACTAGTGTAAATGGGCTATAATTATAGCTGCAAGCTTGATGCTCGAGTGCTAGCCATGTGTGGTGCTGTCCACAGTGTTGCCCTTCTTGTCCGGCTACATGACTTCCTTGTACCTATTATCAGATTGAATTCTAGCCCAACCCTCTAAAGTCCAGTATACTGTAGGCAGTATCAGTTGTATAACTCTCCTCCCCTCTCTGCCCTCTTCCTCCACCTCCCCTCTTCCTCCACCTCCCCTCTTCCTCCACCTCCCCTCTTCCTCCACCTCCCCTCTTCCTCCCCCTCCCCTCTTCCTCCTCTCCCCTCTTCCTCCACCTCCCCTCTTCCTCCACCTCCCCTCTTCCTCCCCCTTCCCTCTTCCTCCCCCTTCCCTCTTCCTCCTCTCCCCTCTTCCTCCACCTCCTCCCTTCCTCCACCTCCCCTCTTCCTCCACCTCCCCTCTTCCTCCTCTCCCCTCTTCCTCCACCTCCCTTCCTCCACCTCCCCTTTTCCTCCACCTCCCCTCTTCCTCCACCTACCCTCTTCCTCCACCTCCCCTCTTCCTCCACCTCCCCTCTTCCTCCACCTCCCCTCTTCCTCCACCTCCCCTCTTCCTCCCCTCTTCCTCCACCTCCCCTCTTCCTCCACCTCCCCTCTTCCTCCACCTCCCCTCTTCCTCCACCTCCCCTCTTCCTCTCCCCCCTCCTTGTCTGTACCAGTAAACCGATGAGTAACAACCAATGGTGGGAGTTGTTTGACCAGAACTCCAACAGCAACTATTACTATAATGTTGTTACGGAGGAGACGATTTGGAACAAACCTGGCAATGATGCAGACATCATCTCACTCACAAAAATCCAGGTACCATATGCACCTGTCTAAATATAGGAACTAAACTCTAGGTACCATATGCACCTGTCTAAATATAGGAACAAAACTCTAGGCACCATACACACCTGTCTAAATATAGGAACATACTCTAGGTGCCATATACACCTGTCTAAATATAGGAACAAAACTCTAGGTACCATACACACCTGTCTAAATATAGGAACTAAACTCTAGGTAACCATACACCTGTCTAAATATAGGAACAAAACTCTAGGTACCATATGCACCTGTCTAAATATAGAAACAACTCTAGGTACCATACACACCTGTCTAAATATAGAAACAAAACTCTAGGTACCATACACACCAGTCTAAATATAGGAACAAAGCTCTAGGTACCATATACACCTGTCTAAATATAGAAACAAAACTCTAGGTACCATATACACCTGTCTAAATATGGAAACAAAACTCTAGGTACCGTATCTCTAGGTACCATATACACCTGTCTAAATATAGGAACTAAACTCTAGGTACCATACACACCTGTCTAAATATAGGCACTAAACTCTAGGTAACCATACACCTGTCTAAATATAGGAACTAAACTCTAGGTACCATATACACCTGTCTAAATATACAGTGTAGGAACAAAACTCTAGGTACCATATACACCTGTCTAAATATACATGTAGGAACAAAACTCTAGGTACCATATACACCTGTCTAAATATAGGAACAAAACTCTAGGTACCATACACACCTGTCTAAATATAGGAACAAAACTCTAGGTACCATATACACCTGTCTAAATATAGGAACTAAACTAGGTACCATATACACCTGTCTAAATATAGGAACAAAACACACCTGTCTAAATATGGAAACAAAACTCTAGGTACCGTATGCACCTGTCTAAACATAGGAACAAAACTCTAGGTACCATATACACCTGTCTAAATATAGGAACTAGGAACTAAACTCTAGGTGCCATACACACCTGTCTAAATATAGGAACAAAACTCTAGGTACCATATACACCTGTCTAAATATACATGTAGGAACAAAACTCTAGGTACCATATACACCTGTCTAAATATAGGAACAAAACTCTAGGTACCATACACACCTGTCTAAATATAGGAACAAAACTCTAGGTACCATATACACCTGTCTAAATATAGGAACAAAACACACCTGTCTAAATATGGAAACAAAACTCTAGGTACCGTATGCACCTGTCTAAACATAGGAACAAAACTCTAGGTACCATATACACCTGTCTAAATATAGGAACTAGGAACTAAACTCTAGGTGCCATACACACCTGTCTAAATATAGGAACAAAACTCTAGGTACCATATACACCTGTCTAAATATACATGTAGGAACAAAACTCTAGGTACCATATACACCTGTCTAAATATAGGAACAAAACTCTAGGTACCATACACACCTGTCTAAATATAGGAACAAAACTCTAGGTACCATATACACCTGTCTAAATATAGGAACTAAACTCTAGGTACCATATACACCTGTCTAAATATAGGAACAAAACTCTAGGTACCATACACACCTGTCTAAATATAGGCACTAAACTCTAGGTAACCATACACCTGTCTAAATATAGGAACTAAACTCTAGCTACCATATGCACCTGTCTAAATATAGAAACAAGACTCTAGGTACCATACACACCTGTCTAAATATAGGAACATACTCTAGGTGCCATATACACCTATCTAAATATAGGAACAAAACTCTAGGTACCATACACACCTGTCTAAATATAGGAACTAAACTCTAGGTAACCATACACCTGTCTAAATATAGGAACAAAACTCTAGGTACCATATGCACCTGTCTAAATATAGAAACAAAACTCTAGGTACCATACACACCTGTCTAAATATAGGAACAAAACTCTAGGTACCATACACACCTGTCTAAATACAGGAACAAAACTAGGTACCATATACAGTGTACACCTGTCTAAATATAGGAACAAAACTCTAGGTACCATACACACCTGTCTAAATATAGGAACAAAACTCTAGGTACCATACACACCTGTCTAAATACAGGAACAAAACTAGGTACCATATACAGTGTACACCTGTCTAAATATAGGAACAAAACTCTAGGTACCATACACACCTGTCTAAATATAGGAACAAAACTCTAGGTACCATATACACCTGTCTAAATATAGAACTTTTTTTTTTAAATTGTGCGTGTCTTCATCCATGAAATGAACTGCACAAATAGATAACACCAATTATGACGCTGCAGCAACAGGACTGAGCTTCTTTCGGTTAAAAAGTGGAGATTTCTCCGTTTTCTGTCATTTTATAGAGTAGAAACAGTTCCATAATGTTGAAAAGGAAGCTAATGTGCCCATTTTGACAAAAATGAGCGATTTGAGATCACCCCTCCTAGATTGGTGTGCCCATCTGTTCTAAAATTATAATTTTTTTCTTCCAGTTGAGTGAAACAGAATTGTTTAAATCTGACCAGGAGTCGGATCAGCGGCAGCCAGTCGGGTCTCCAACACCCCCTGGGGCCGCTCTAGCACAGGTTACGGAGGAGAGCAACGGTGTACCTGGGGTCAAGGAGACCAACGCTACAGTAGAGGAGGAGACCAATGCTACACCTGGGGTTGAGGAGACCGTCACTACACCTGGGGTTGAGGAGAGCAACACTACATCTCGGGTTGAGGAGACCATCGCTACACCTGGGGTTGAGGAGACCATCGCTACACCTGGGGTTGAGGAGACCATCGCTACACCTGGGGTTGAGGAGACCAACACTACACCTGGGGCTGAGGAGACCAATGCTGTTCCACGAGTGGATGAGGTGAAGGAACACTGTGTTTGTTTGTTATGCATTCGCTGTGTTTGTTTGTTATGCATTCTACACTGCCGAACACTGTATAACACTTGTTGTGTCTAGTGCAACATATTTTTAATGGCTGCTTTCAAATGGCCAAGACTCCTGGTATATAGAGGCACTCTACGACTTGCTCACATGCACCATCACTCATACAAGTGGTCACCCTTTTCCAAACCCATGATGGCACCAGTATCCCACCTAACCTTATCATTATACTTGATAACTTCTAGCAGTGACCATCCTTTACCAGACTTCAACCAACAGTAATTTTTCGGCACTGGTGCCAACTGTCCACTCAGCATGACCTAGTAATGATGACCCTTCACCTAACAAAACTGACCACACAGTGCGCAACTTCTACGGGTGACAATCCTTTAACTAGCGTATGTGACTTCTCTTTATCTAGCCTCTAACAGAGACCACCCTTTACCTAGCATGCATCAGTTCATTAGCCTCTCATACCGTCATGCAGGCATGACAGTTAACTTTGTCTGTGTGTGTGTGATTGCTAATTGTGTACTACTGGTACATGATGTGGGCTCTCAATGAATTTGGTAAAGGATTACCACTGCTGTAAAAGCCAATAACCGTTCATAAACTGCCCTTATGGATGAAATCCCTTTA